>VYXF01001064.1:899909-1022066 GCA_013397295.1 Polioptila caerulea
AAAAAAAAAAAAAAAAAAAAAGCAAGTTGAAAGTTCACCCACTTTGGCCTGTTATTCAGAGACATCAGCTGTAACTTTCCATGGCTGATGGATTGAGGCACTTCTGTTCCTTCTGTTTGATTTCCACGTCCCATCCATTGTCTCTCAATGGATTATTCCATGCACAAAGGCACCCCATGGAGTTCCTTCATCTACCTCAGGTTTTGTCTCTGAATTGAGCAGCCACTGGCATCACTTCTCCAATGAAGTTAATTTTCCTTAATTTAGCTTCAGTTTTCTTCTTTTTGCTTTCACTTATTTTGGGAGAAGGTGACTTCAGAGTCAGTGACTCGCCCCATCGAGGTTCTCTGCCGACTCTTCTTAGGTTGAACACGGTTTCTTTCCAATCAGCTCCAAACAATTCATGATTTTCTGGAGCTGGCATTAGTCCAGATTGTATTTCTTGATATTAGCACTGCTACAATCCACTTATTACTTTTGAATGGAATTATACCTTTTATGCAATCACTTGGTTTTCATAGCTCCTCCTCAGTTCCCTTGTTATGTCCTTGAAACTAACTAAATCTATGACAATAAATAAATAGATCTATGACAATAATGTTTTTTTTACAATTTCACTTTCTTTTCCCTTTCAATAAACATATTGACAATGAATCTTGATGCTCATATTGCCTCTCATATTGCCTTATTAATCACTGTATTCAGTGCTTTGCCATAAGAATTTCAACATTTTGCTTCTTATCATAATCAAACTTCAAAATACAGCACGTTTTCTCCTCCACTGGAAAAAAGGATCACACACTTTCTTAAAAGGTTAAGCTGGGATACTCTGGTGAAAAGTTTGTTCATATCCATATAAAATAATATCAATTCATTTCTTCTTGATTACCTCTATAAAGTTGAAGGATGTAACTCAGAAATCTCATAATTAAATATATTATCCTGTAATAATCCTGAAACCCAAAGCTACAAACTTTGAAATAATCTTGAAACCCAAACAACAGCTACATTGTTGTCAGTGATAACAAAAGATAAAATATACATAATTTTAAAGAGCAGTTTGTGGTGCTTTTTTCTGATGAACAAATATATTAGAAGGACCTAATTTATTCACCTGAGCTTGGCATAGTGACTAAGAAATCTAAAATCAAGCTTGTTTTCTTTTACAAAAATATAGCTATCTTCAGCCTTTTCTTAAAAACTTGGTCTGATTGGAACAATACTTGGATGTTGTTTCATTGCTTCTTGGCATTATAAACAGAAAAGGACAAATATTGTAGATTAATTCTTTTTCTACATGGCAGCTTCAAATCTGCTGTGCTCATCACGGTGGCTGGAGTGAATTTCAGGTACTGTCTCCTCCTCTGGAACCTGCCATGAAAAATAATAAAGAGTTCAGTTTAGGATATATAGATTTGCTTTTGCCATAAAAGACTAAAATGTGCTGAGAATGTAATTCTATTTGTACCCATTATATGTCTGTTTATTAACATTGACACAGCCTGACATGAACCATCACTTCTGGATACTGAGGGATGAGCTCAGAGTTTTCTTCACAGAAGAAGAAGTTTGATTCATTAAAAAAAGGTAATAAATCTCCTTTAACTTCACATTTTATTTGCAAGGAATGTGGATCATACATTACTTCTTGCCTTGCCTTTTTGGGTTTGTCCTGGTATAAAGAATAAAGTTCAGATGGCCTTAATTAAGAATATGCCATCAGTCTCTGGTAAGGAAGAGGATACCTGAGACAGGGAGCAAATAAGGGAGAGATAAAGGCCTCCACTGTGATACCAATTTGTTGTCTCTATTTCAGTTTTTCATTCAAGATGATTCCAATGAAAAAGGTATAATTAAGAAATCCAAAAATGGTCCTGAAGGTGGCCTTGATAAATTCACAGCCTGAGGTAGAGCAGCATTTTTGAATTTTGAAGAGGCAGCCTTTCTGACTCATGTGTGCAAACCACAAAGTCCAGGAGAGCAGGGCTGCAGTGGCTGCACATCCACCAATGAAATGAAAATTAAAGCAGGTTGTGTGTCACTGTGGGTCACTCACAAGGACACACACAACACATGTTCTCAAGAGAAGGCTAAAAAGCTTTATTAATTATCTGACTCCATATTATATAGTATTTCTACATGGACCAGGGATTGGAGGAGAAGCTGGACACCTCTCCCATGCCATTGGTCAAGGCAATTGTCCATCAATTGCTTTCACTCCCAAGAAAAGGAGTTTCTAGCAACCTGGTCTTAACATAAACAAGCTTCTAATTATAACATTAGTTCATGGGAAACGAACTAGAAGCTACAAAAACATTGAGTTGGAAAGTGCATCAGTGAAACTTGAAAGAATCAGGGTGACAGTTGTGTCTTACCTCCCAATAGGCAGAGTCATCAAAGCAGTTCTGGTCAGATACTTGTCCCAAGAAGGGCAGCTTTAGAATAGCACCTGGAGGAAAACCAGCACCAGAGGTTTAAAAAATGAAGAAAATGACCAAATAAATGTCCCTCAGATATGCCCTAGGCAGCTAGCTAAGTTTTCTGGCTGATTTCCTCATCTACAGAAATGACCAACCATCCTGGGACATCAGGTCAGTTTTCTGAGCCGTGATGCAGATTTTTTCATACAAACATAAATAAGAGCATAAATAAGAGTTTGTTTTTAATTCACCAGATTTCAGATAGAAATTTTCTATTTCAGCCTGATTTTTGTTTGTTTGTTTGTAAGTATTCACAAACACATCGAAATGCATGACACCTCATTGAGTATGTCTTGATCTCCAACTAGTTTCTGTTCTGAATTTGAAGAGCCTGAATCTAGAGAAGAATTCCTTCCAGAACAACACCTTATTATTCTTATAGATATAAAACTCAGTATCTTTGGAGCAAGTATTCCTTAAGATACACAGAATCACAGAATCTTAGAAACATTTAGGTTGGAAAAACCCTCCAAGGTCATCAGGTCCAATCCTAGACCAAACACCATCTTGTCAACCTGTGCAGAGCCCTGAGTGCCACATCCAGTCACTCCTTGGACATCTCCAGGGATGAGGACTCCATCACCTCTTAGGGAAGCCCTTTCCACTGCCTGACCACCCTTTCAGTGAAGAAATTCTTCCTGACAAATCTGGACTTCATTTGAAGAGAAAAACTTGGGAAAACTGCTTTTCCATATTTGAGTTTCTGGCATCGGGGCCGATTATCTCAATTTTGTATTATTCACACAAAATTGTTGATATGTTTAAGTTCTCCATGGAGGAACCTCTAAATTCACAAGTGTTTTTAGTCACTATAAACACCACACTGACCTGTGAGTGCTCCTCCCAGCATTGCAATTCCAAGTGTACTTCCCAGGGCAGCAGCCTGCATGGCAGGAGTTAACAGGTGACCATTCCTGAAAAGGGAAGAAAACCAAACCATTGCCTATCAAAAAATTGTTACACTTTGAGGCTGATGATTGGTCTTACAGTGTTGTGCCTGCTGCATGCTGGACATTCCTATTGTTTTCATAGGAAAATCTAGAATCTTTATGGTTGGAAAAGATACCCAAGATCATTGAGTCCAACAAATCCTGCCATTGCTGTGTGCAAGACAGAACTTAAGACTTTAATTAAGGTTTGTTTTAGGCTACAGATGAAAAAAAGTTATTTGAGAAGGTTATTAATGTCCTGTAAGCCATTAGAGAATACTCCCTGTTGTCAAAAAGCATTTAATCTCTTTGGAGTCTTGTGAGATAGCAGAAAAAACCCATTTTGCCTTTTTTTTTTTTTTGGAAATATTACAAATACCAGCAGTGTAATTGTAGAGTCATAATAAAGATTTTTCTATGTTTGAATGGTTAAGTGTGCAGTTTCGTTATGATGTTGTAATTTATTTATTTTTGTTTGAGCTTTTAATCTGTAATGAGTTTGGCATTTAAACAGTGTGTTAAAGGCAGGAGATCAGGAAGAACCAAAATTAAATGAGAATGCAATGCCTATGCAATGCCTGACATTACAATCATGATGCATTTCTAAAAAAAAATCATAATTAG
This sequence comes from Polioptila caerulea, assembly GCA_013397295.1. Lineage (NCBI taxonomy): Eukaryota > Metazoa > Chordata > Aves > Passeriformes > Certhiidae > Polioptila > Polioptila caerulea. The sequence goes on from VYXF01001064.1 coordinate 903,943, forward strand.
ATTCAAAGAAGGTAGCAAATTAGAACAGACCTTCAAAAATCAAAGAACTTCTTTTTCTCTTCTCTCTATAACTCACCTTGTTTCCCTTTTTACTGCAGTTACTATGATGCCAGCAATGCCCCCCAGAATTCCAGGTAAACCATGTAAGTTATGAACTCCACAAGTGTCTTGAATTTTCAGCTTGGATGCCATCACAGGCTGAAATGAGGGGAAATAGGAAGTTTATAGTGAGTTTATAGTCTTCCATGCTCTCTAGATGGATATGCAAAAGAAAGAGCAGAAGTACAAGAATCAAATAATTATTAAAAATCACCATTACCTGGACTTTACTGTATCTATCCTCCCTTTGTAGCAAACCAAGGGAGCTCCAGGAAAGCCAAAGAGGAAAAAAGAATGGGAGCAGAGCTGTGTCCCCAATACTTACAGTGAGGAACTGGAATCCGAGGACTGAGACAATTCCAGCAACGACCCCAATGAACATGGCAGAAAAAGGGTGGATTGCCAGGTCAGCACAGGTACCCACTGCTACTCCTCCTGCCAGGGTGGCATTTTGAATGAGAACCTGCAGAGGGGACAGAGAGTGAGGCAGAGGTGACACAAGAGGAGCAGAGGTTGGTTTTTGGGCTGAGTGCCTCTGATGGCTCCCTTGCACATGCTGGGCTCACACAAATAACTGTAGCTTCTGTAAAGGAGTGGCTGAAAACAGAGCTTGATTTTAGGGCAAGGGGATAGAAGCTAGTTTGGTTCTGTCTGTTGTGCAGCTGCACTGAGATTTCCAGGGAATGGGTCATTTCCTTGAGAGACCTATTTAGGCTGTTATAATAAGGGAGCTCCAGTAGGAACATCTTTGGAATAAGATCCAAATGTCCACCTGAACATTGGACTAATGTCTCTAAGGTCTAGCAGGTTCTGTGTCCAAGAGAGAATCATCACAGAATCTTTAGGGCTGGAAGAGAACTTTGAGATTAATAAATCCAACCATTAAACCAGTACAATCTCCATGTTCCCAGTGTACTACGCTGCTTTCCAACCTTTTTTGTGAAAAAATTTCCCCTAATATCCAGTCTAAACCTGCCCTGATGCAACTTGAGGCCATTTTCTCTCATCCTGTCACTTGGTATTTGAAGAAGAGACCAAGTCCCACCTGGTTCCACCTTTCTTCCTCAGAGAGTTGTAGAGAGTGAGAAGATCCTCCCTGAGCCTCCTTTTGTCCAGACTGAACCCCTCCAGCTCCCTCAGCCACTTCTCATCAGACTTCATAGGTTTTACAAGTATAATAACTCTAATTCTGGCCATAGTATGGGGAAAGGCTACAGGTAGCCTGGACAGGTAGATGGACACTGGGAACCTGCCCACTCATCCTGATTAGAGAGGGTTGACTCGATTTAACAGGGGTTATGATGTGATTCTTACCATACTGAATTTGCCCCTTTTATCCACCAAGCTGGAGAGGGCAAATGTTACGATGGCACAGGCAGCCAAGGAGTAGTAAGTGTTGATAATGGCTATTGCCCGGGCTTCTGAGCCATTTGCAATGGCAGAGTTAAAACTGGGCCAAAAAAGCCAAAGGAACAGGGTACCTGCATGAATAGAAGTCAAAATAAATTAAAAGCTGTTTAGTCACAAAGGCCAATACAGCAGAGTGAGCTACAGGAAGTGAGGAGGATGATTAATGAGAAACTTGGAATAGCCAACATTCTGGAAGAAATAATAGAATATGCAGAAGCTTTTCGCACTGACAACTGGTATTTTGACACATGGTCTCTTGTCAGATCTTACTGTAAGGCTTTAATGACCCCTTATCATGCCCCTGTCACTGTCAGAGCTCACCACCACCACTGTGAAACCCCAGCCAGAACAGGAGGCACAGGCAGCATAATTCACATGCAAATCCTTTATCATCTATCAATACAACTGAAAGTTTTAGCTGGTGAATTGGTCTATGAATAGTTCTCATGGACAGATAGGTATATGGTTTTTGACATTCATTACCATGACAAGCACAGCTCAATCCTTTTAATTATGGACAATTGCTTTCAGAACACGGCTGAAAAGCACAAGACTTAACAAAAAGGAAGTCACCACTAATGCACAGTGAAAACACATATTTAATTTGATCTTTCCAACCTTGGAAGCAAGGAAAAACTGTAAAAATATGTGTGCCACTGAAAATATGGTACATGAATGAGACTGAAAGGAATTTGCCTCCAGAAGTGTACTTAGAAAAATGAATGTAGCATAATAATAGGTAATCAGAAAAAAAATAGGGATGGAAGAGAGTTGAACAGCTGATCAGTTGTTGATATTACTTCACTTACCAATCATGGCAAACAGGTCTGAGTGATAGGTGGATTCATCATTCTCATGTTTGTTTGTCAGACCAGGACGGTACAAGACAAAAGCTGCAGCCAAACCAAAATAAGCTCCAAAAGCATGGATAGTCATCGAAGCTCCAACATCTGTGGCCTGTAATAGGGACCCAAAATAATGCCACAGACTTTATATAGCATAAAGACAAGAGTCTGATGAATGCGAAGTCTGGAGGACTTAATGGTTTAATTCTGTGGTAGAAACCAAAGCCTAGCATAAGCAAACAATAAGTATTACAAAGTGAAAGCATTTGTTATAAAGAGAAAACAATGATTTCTAAATAGTTGTACCTCAAATACTTCGGTAACTAGATGTTCATTGCATGCAAAGATAGTGATCTCCAGAAGAGTCAGGATCAGCATCTGAATGGGACTTGTTTTCCCCAGGAGTGCTCCAAATGAAATCAAAGCAGTTGCTGTACTGAAGTCTGCATTTATCATGCTGAAGTTAGGAAAAAAAAATCCAAAACACATTACACAAAAAGAAAATTAGTTTAAAAGCTGTAATATCCAACATGCCATTAAAATTGTGGAGCTTTAACTCTTCAGATACAAAATTATCAAGCTCATCTTTGTGAATAAAATAAAATCAAACCTTTCCAGATGGATCTTGTAAGGATCTTACCAGCTAGTGAAGAGTAAATGTAGAAGGTTTCCTCTTATACCATATGTGTGCTTAGCTGGTTGAAAAGGCAGATGGGATGTGCAGGGATATCATGGAGTCATAGAATCATGTAGATTGGAAAAGGTCTCTAAGACCATTGAATCCAACCTTGTACAGAGTACTGCCAAGACCACCACTAAACCACGTCCCTTAGTGCCACATCTACAGGTTTTTTGAAACACTTCCAGGGATGGTGACTCCACAGCTTCCCTAGGCAGCCTGTTCCAATGCCTGACCACCCTTTCTGTGAAGAGATTTTTCCTAATATCCAACTAAACTCCCCTTGGTGTGATTTCCTCTTGTCCCTTCAGGCCATTCCCTCTCATCCTGTCCCTGTTCCCTGGGAGCAGAGCCCAACCCCCCCCGGCTGCCCCCTCCTGTCAGGGAATTGTGCAGAGGGAGAATATTCCCCCTGAGCCTCCTTTTCTCCAGGCTGAGCCTCTTTCCCAGCTCCCTCAGCTGCTCCTCATCAGATCTGTGCTCCAGACCCTTCCCCAGCTCCGTTCCCTTCCCTGGACAGGCTCAATTTCCTCCAGCTCCTCAATTTCCAGCCCTGACTGCCACCTAGGCTTCAAAGGTCTTTGGTCAGATGGTCCATATCATCCTGGGAGCCTTGCACAGCTGTCTGTCTCTGTGCATCACCTTTGCACGAGCTATCAGACAGGACCAGTACTGATATGTTTTGGGAATTGGCAAAGGTAAATAAAACCAGAAATTGATCAAAGACTTGGAGGACAGGGAGCCACTAACCTGTGAGTCCCTCTAAAAATGGCTGCCTGTAAGTAAGTATTAGGGAGCTACTTGTATCATTCCTGCTTTCCCCTCAGTAATGTTTGGTAGTGCTGTTCATTTCAAAATTGTTTACCACTTGTCTCAGAAAGCAGAACTGCAGATGTGGAAAACACTCTGAGACCTTGGTAGAGGCAGGACAGGTGAATAGAAGGGGCATTAAATGTGCTTAGAGACCTTGCCCAGGAGGTCTCTCATTATGTGATTGGTTTCAGATCCTGCTGGAATGTGATGCTCAAAAAAATCATTCCTTGAGAAGTAAGAGAAAACCTCGTGAGTGCAGAGACATGCTGCTCCAGCCTTTCTTCTGTGACCCCATGGGTCATGGAAAGACAGATCCTTCCATGCCTGCTGGATGCAGGATGTACAGTGATACTGTGGTGCTTCCAGCTTCCAGAGCTTCAGAGATTCAAACCAATCTCTCAGCAGGACTCACACCTCCCACACATAATGTGGCACCTCAAATTTCTTCACAAACTTTGGTTACCTTGGCCCAGTGCATTGGGAGTGGCCCCCTCAGTGGTGAGGGGCAGAAGGATGTGGAGAGGTGGACAGTAGGGCTTGATGAAATTTAAGTAAGTTCTGACCTCATAGGTGTTGTGGTTTATAGCTTCACATGTTATCTTTAGGGATAGAAATATCAATTTTAGTAATTTCACATGTACCTTTTGATGTTAACAGGAATTTTCCCTTGTTTCATGTGCCAAAATCCTTGCATCAGAATTCCCCACTGGAGACCGAAGGCAGCGATGAGCATGTTGAAACCAACACTGCTGAATCCATATTTCTTCAGAAAGGTCATCAGGAAACCAAATCCAACAAATATCATCACATGGACATCCTGAAAGTCTGAAAAAAAACATTTCTATGAAGAGACTGTAAAGAGTGACTGTGAAGGGAGAAAAGCTAGGGACAAAGGCAGCTTGAGTAGAGAAGAGTTCCAGACTCCAGTCTTGCATGTGATCCATTCTTCCCACATCATGACCAGCCTACCAGCTGAAAACTGAACGTCTGGAAAATGGCACACCTAATTATTGATTATATTGATTCCTGTGTTATGGAAAGCCGCTGGATCTCTTGCAAATCTACCTGTGTTTGGCACTGTGCTCTCCTTGTGACTCTGCCTGGAACACCATCACAGCTTCATGTCCTTACAGAAAAGTTATGTTCCCCTTCCAATAAAGGTGGTCAGAGACAGTGTGTTCTGACTAACTCCAAAATTGTACGTGGGGTTTGGGTGAGTGCTACATGTCCCAGTGCAAAGGAATCCCTAAAAATTGCTGTCCAAGACATTGACTTTTTTACATGGATAAAAGAAAAATTAACTTTACAGCGAAAATTAAATTTAAAAATTTATGTAATTAATCAGCATACTGTTAGTCTTCATTCAGATATTTGGTTGTTTTTTGAAATATGAATTTTGTTAACGTATGGTTAGTTCTTTTTCTACTTTTTAAAGTTATTAATTTATTTTCTTATGCTTTTAGTACTATCTGAGTCTATCACCACAACACGGATACTTTCTATTTTAAAATATTTTTTTATTTTTAAGCTTTATGTGATTTAATTGACTCTAAACCAGACAGGTTTGAGGCCTGTAATTGCAACCTTTTGTCTGATTTTGCTGTTATTAAGAACCTCCAGTATAGAGAGATCGTTTGTAAAAATTTTTATCTCATTGCTCTTGCATGCCAATAAGCGTGGAAAACTTCAGCTGGTTAGTATAATGTTTGCCTTGAAGTTGCAATTCCCATTACTTGAAAAGCATTCCTCAGTTTTGCACTATCGGGCTTTGCCAAAAGAGGGCCCAGGAGTATAAGAAGTTGTTGGAGATTCCTGATAAACTCTTTTATATTTGCAGGGTCGTATCCCAGCCCTGCCCCAGACTAAATACGCGGCAAGAGCCTTTACTTTGCATTTAAGAAACGGCATTGGCTTGGGATTAGATGATAAAATTTAAGGTCCCTTCCAACCCAGGCCATTCTAGGATTCCATAGAAATGCAGGCAGCTCACAAACACCTCCAACCCTTTTGCTTCCTTTTCAGGCTGGACATTTAAAAGCTGTCTGGACTTATTCATACAAATGGTTTAAAGTCCTGGTTAAAACTAGGTTAATTAATGGATGTTGAGGACAAATTCCTTCTAGCTTAGCCCATCCTTTGAATTTCAAGTCCCTCTTATGGGATTTTAAAGAAGAGTAAGTCTGGAGTAACTTTAAATGATGAAGAAAGCAGCATGATTTGAACTGAACCGTTTCAGTAGCTGTTTCAGTTGTGTTTGACACTCTTGACAAAGAGTAGCACTTCTGTGAGAGAGGAAAATAAAGACTGGGAGAAACACTCCAGCAGATACTGAACAAAGCCACTACACAGAATTCTGCAAGGCTGGCCAAGAGCAGCATATTAACTTCTCTGCAAGGTTTTAACTCCTTGTTAACACCTTGCAGAGGAAGGTGTTAATTAACTCCTCCACAACACAAAGATGTTTGTGGCATACTCCAAAACGGATCTTGCTTAGCCTAAAGTTGCAAACCATAGAACTCTGAACAAGAGGAATGCATAAGTTTTCCTAAGCCAGGGGTCATGGATGCTCACAGGACAATGCATACAGGAAGCCAATATGAAAGAAATCCTCTTGTGGTGCTCTAAGAACCATCACCCCCCTTGTTCTCCCATTCCAGTGGCACAACACACCCGAAATTGTCCATCCAATTTGCCATGCCTGTACTTGTATCCACCAGAAACAGATATAATGCAAAGCTACACTTTGGGAATGATCTCAGCTTAGCCCTCCTCACTTGAGCGCAAAGCTATGCTGATCCTCATTTATTATTTTCATTTTTCTTCTGACCAAAACCACTGAAACAGCTTGAATTCATGGTGCTGATCTGTCTAAAGCATACAAAATCAAGCCTTTCACTGCAGTCCTAAGAATATAAATTACCTCCTGGATGAAAGAACTAAATCTCTGAGGTATAAATGGGTTAACATCCTAAGGCATAGCATGGGAAGCAGTTTGAAACATCATTTTGGAGACTCAAGGGAGGTTCTGGCTCAAGGTATTTTCTAATACACCTATACAACTATATCATTACATTTCTGCCAAGTCCTCAGGCAAACTGCACTTTTGTTTGCACTTTGTACAGGTAAATTTGAGAGCAAGGGCTCCTAAAAGTGTAAATATAGGTATTGTGAAAATCTACTTTTATTCCCATTCTTTATTGAGAATGACCTCTGTGAGGTCAGCATCAAAAAATTCAACATGGCATTGGTGCTGTTTGCTTGGTTTATGTCTCTATTGGTAATCTGAACAGCCTGGCCAAAAGAAATATATGTTCTTCTCTCCTAAAACACTGCTCCCACCTTAAGAATAGTCTCTTACCCATGCTGTGCCTAAAGCCATGCCTGGCAGGATGTCAAGGGGCCAGTTTGCATGAGCCCAAACCATTCCAGAAGGCTGCTCACAGGTCAATAGTGTGGACTGCCATGGGACAAGTGTGCAGGAATAACAGAGTCATACACTGCCTGTGCAGGGAGGCAAGGGAGACAGCAGGAAATTCCTCCCACAGTTTAGAGACACTGATATTAATGAGGAAATAAACACAGGTGATCTCTAACTGGGTAGGTTACATTTAAAGGTCTATATTGTAATGTTAGGACAATTACCTGCGCTGTCAAATTATTCATGTGGGTTTTGGCATAACTTTTGCCTAGGCCAACAGTCACCTTCTGGGTCACAGTGGACCAAAAATAATTCCCAATACACTGTCTTGATAATACCACCTAATTTAGGAACTTGGATAGTTTAATACAATTGGGATAGTTTAAAATGACACGAGCTAAGAGGGCTGTGCTTGTTCTGCCTGGAGAAGAGAAGACTCTGGGGAGACCTTAAAGCACCCTCTAGTACTTAAAGGAGGCTTATAAAAAAGTGGAAGAGTGACTTCTTAAATGGGCAGATAATGATAGGACAAGAGGGAACAGTTTCAAATTAAAAGAAGAGAGATTTATGTTGGGTATTAGGAAGAAATTCTTTGCTCTGAGGGTGCTAAGGCCCTGGCACAGGGTGCCCAGAGAAGCTGTGGCTGCCCCATCCCTGGAAGTGTCCAAGGCCAGGTTGGATGGGGCTTGGAGCATCCTGGGATAGTGGAAGGTGGCCCTGCCCACGGCAGGGGGGGGGAATGAGCTGATCTTTAAGGTCCCTTCCAACCCAAACTTTCCTTTGGTTTTATGAACATCATTGACACGGCCAAAGTGTGTCACAGAGAGTGATAGCCTGTTACCAGATCTCAGGGATACTGCCACATCTCAGCAGAGCTAACCTCAATGTGAGTAATTAACCCCTCATGTCCATCAGCTCACTTTGCATCTGGAAAATGCCCTCATTCACTGTTCTCTGACCCAGACAATGCTGTCTGAGAGAATACAACACAAGGCTGCTCCAACCTGAGATCACATTCCTCTGTAACAGCCACTGAAAGGAGAGCTAGGATGACAGAAAAAGAGGGATTCATTCAAAATTACACAGGTGCAGGCAGGGAGTTCTGTACTCTATGATCCACATCAAGAACATTGCAATCAGAGCTACAAGTCATTGAGACCTCAGAGCTGAAAAACTGAACAACAAACCTTCAATTCTGCCAGGAAAACACAGTTTGCAGCTCTGCAAGTTTGTTTTCTATTTATTCACAATGGTCTTACCTTTGCATGAGGAGGAGGGGTGAAAGAAGTGGGAAACTACTTCTCAGGCCAAGAGTTTTTTCTGATCTTCACCAAATAAGTGCAGAGCAACAAATCAAAAGAATCATTTTCAGGCTAAACCATTACTGCCTAATGGAGCCAATGCTTTGGAAGACAGCAGGGGATTATCCACCTTGTCACTAAAGCTATGGCCCTTTTTGTAGTCCAGCTTTCACAAACATTTTATAATAATGATACACATGCAGCTCAATTTTTTGCAAACCTGGATGGTAGTAATGAAATTTTCTATGCATTTTAATTATTTAATTTAATAATCAGGATAGAAGGTCTAGCAAGAAACACCCCCATCTGTCTCTGGAAAGTGCTGTAATCTTTCAAAGTAATACACAGTTCTCCAAGTCTTAACCTGCTGTGCAAACACTAGAACTATTTCCCAGGCTCTTCTCTCCCAGAACAGTAAACTTCTCAGCAGTGAGGTACTTGCAGAATATTATATGTGCTCTATTTGAATTTGACTTTGAAGCCCACTGCTTTCACACCTCAGAAAAATGTGTTTGCCCCAAAACACAACTTTCTTCTCCAGCTTTATCAGTAGGTCTCATAAGTTATTCAGAACTTTTGCCTAGGTTCAGTTTAAAGAAATTTCAGCTTCTATAAATCTTAGACAGAAATACTTACGTGGGTATAACTCTGTAGCAGTGTTTGTGTCATAATCCACAAATATCCCATACAAAACAATGACAATCACTTCCAGAAGAAGCGCCAGGATCGAGAACTTGAACCTCATGTTGGTGTCAAAGTCTGGAGGCATTGCTGGAGAGCAGGTGGCTGTGAGAGCTTGATAATGGGTGTTTGCCTTCAGAGGAGCTGACTAATTCCGTGGATCTGGGTGATATAGCAAAAAAAAAAAAGAAACATAGACGTGAACGCACCGTCACACCCACTATGGGAGGGAGAAAGTACGGGTCAGTATAGTGATTTCAGTTTCCCAGGGTACTTCTGTGTGTGAAATGCTGGCTTACATGTGTATTTTTTTCCCCAGTTTGTAAAAAAAACCAGCTCATTCAGCCACGGTTGTACTTTTCACTGTCTACAAGTATTTTAAAAAGGAAATAGCCTTCAAGAAAATCTTGCAGAGCCTGGTTTGCTGCATGCAGAAAGGAACAGTGACTCTCAGTTGTGTTTCCTGTAGTTAGTAATATTTTCAAGTTGTAATTCTTCTTCCAAAAAGTAAATAATTTTGCATTGCAAATGAAAGGTGGACAATCACCTCTCTTCATACAGGCTGTGATAAGCAAAGAGAATCTCTTTCAACAACCTGAATATATATTTTTTTTTATTTCACAATGAAGAACTCATTCTCAGAGTACAAGTTCTCATTGTAAATTTTTATTTTAAAAGGAAAATGTTGTACGTCTTTATATGTAAAAAGGATATTAATAGTTGTTAAAAAGGAAAACTGTAATTACTAAAAAGAGGAATTTGAAGAGAACAGCTCCATTTTTCATTTTGAACAATTGTGGTTTTTTTTAACATTCCCAATGGAAATAGGTCAGAGACCAGATATGTCACATAGTTTAAAAAGCTTAGTTTGTAAACTTTCTCACAAATGGAGGAGAAAATTAAATTTAATTTAGTTTCCTGCTGGATGATCTCTTGCTCTTGAGAGTCACATTGCTTGTCAAAATTTGTCTTGAGTCCTTAAAATTTTGTGAATAAAATATTGTACTGATGTGAGCAAATTCACCTCTGTTAATCCAGTAGTCAGAAAACAGGGCAAAATTGTACATCAGGAGCTTTTATTTCATGAAAAATGGTATCTATTAAAAAGAGGGAAGATATTGTATAGTTGGCTAAACGGTCATGAAGTAGTTCCAGGGTACAGCAATAAAATGCTGTGTCAGTCCTTGGGTATAAAAACCAGCTTAATATAGAGATATTGGGAGATGATGCTGAGTTGGGCTGTCCTGGTGAGATCCTGATGGAAAACTGCTCACATACTATGACATTTAAAAAAAATCAGTTATTTTTTTAAGGTACTTCTATTCTGGTGTACAGGGCAGTGCCATGACTTTTTCTCTGTTCCTAAGTCCAATTAACAATTCTCTAATATGAAGGTAGAGTTAGACTATTATCCAAACTAAGTTTAAAGTTATCACAGCTCTTTGTCCCTGAAAATGAATCTATGCATTTTGAAGGAAAACCAAAGTATTTAGCAAAAAAACCACTCGTCTGTCACATAACCAAGCCTAAAATTGACAAAGCTAAAAAAAGCACATATGTGGTTTTTTTTCCTTCATAGCAACTGTATTTCATTTGAGCGGCTCAAAGAGAGGAAACAGAGCTTTGTTAAAAAGCTGTCACTCATCCTTAGTGCACCACAGGATAGGACACACAGCCAGGTTTGATTGTGAGGACCTGTGAGCTCCTACATTTGCTCAGGAGGTGATCAGAAAAGGACAAACTCACGAGCAAAGTTCATTGGGTTTTTTTTGCTCATAGCTCAGCCACGAATGTCTTGTGTATTCACTGCATGAAGTTTCTCCTAGTGAAGATCTCCCATGACATGGGTGCAATCCTTATGTTAAGATCTTTCAGGGGTGCAGAAAAGTTTCCTTGCTGAAACCTTCTCAGGAAAAGACCCTTTTATTAGTGCTTAGAATTTAAATTGGGTCAAGTCCATTCAATCAGGACTTTTTCTGAGGTTATTATTTTATATCTGAAATATCATGCAGGTATGTACACACACAGAGACCCACAATCTGTATTGGAAGTCTGTTCACCCATGTCTTTTTCCTTTTTCCTTGGCCAGGAAGCACAGCTTAGCTATTTTCTCAGTGAGGTGAACTAATGCCCTGCAGCCACAGAATGGCCTCAGGACATGCACAGGTGATTTACACACAAATAGGGATACTGAAGAAATGACATTCCAATATTTATGCACGACAATATTTGTTCTTCTAAATAAATGAAACATGTCTCTCTCACCAATATCAAGGCTGGATCTGTCACAAATTATCCTCAGATATTGTCAGCTTTAAGCTAAAAGGACTGACAACACAAGCTGCCAGGAAGAAGATGTTTTATCCAAGGCATGGAGCTGGACTATTTTGCTCACTGAATCTTTTGGGAAAACCCAGTTTGGCCTGACTTACTGCCTCAGTTTTTGCTGTTGAGATGGGCTTTGGTGTGTGTCATGTTTGGGTCTAGGCATTGCTTCAGGAAATGACAGGTGGTTTGGATATTCTTCTCAAGCCTCTCCAAGGGAAGAATTGTGAATAGCCATACCCTGGGGACATTCATACCCAATCTTACCATCTGTGGAGAGTATGATGTATTTGTCTTGTTAAATCATGAAAACAAGGTCTGGATCTCTCAGTCCTACATCACAGTGCAAACTTTGTACATTGGAAGTCCTACATTTTGGTCTGATGTATTTGTCCTACATTTTGGTCTGATGTATTTCCCAGCAGAGGCAGCTGCCATGTCAATGGCTGTCTGTCATTCCCATTTTTTTCCTGATTACCTTTTTTTTCCAGGTGATGGGCAGCAGCCACCCTCCAACATCTCCTTTCAAATACCTTTATGTGTCCATCCAGCTGATGCATATGGCAATCAAAATGCACACATCTTGAACTGTTCCTCTTTAGGAAATTCCCTTATATTTCCTTATTTGCTTTATCCCAATCCTGGTGACTATTAATGCAAAGGAAGGAGTGAGGGTGTTCTTTGGCAAATATTGTTGCACACCTAAGTAACTTTACATATTTATAATTTAAATAGCTGTTGGATTTTTCTATCCAGCTTTCCATCTAAATAGGACATTGGTGACATCACAAACTTTATGTAAATAAATGGGAACAGCTATGGCAGAGTTTCAAGCTTCTGTAAGGATAAAAATAAGAAATAGAGGGATTTCTTGGGCAACCTGAAGAATGAGAAAGTATGTGCTTTTAATAATCTTACAGAATGCCTTTAAGCATCATTAAGAGTGGCATTTAACTGACCAGACACACTGTGCATTTCTATACCTGATCTAATCTGCAGTATTTTCCTTTTAAATCACAGACTCATGGAATCATTAAGGTTGGGACAGATCTCTAAGATCACAAAGTCCAACCATTAACCCAGCAGTGCCAGGTTCACCACTAGAGCAGCACCACCAACTATACCCTCTCAGCACCATGTCTAGAAGTTTTTTAATTTATTTTCCAGAAGAAATAGAAACTTGCAATTGTTTTCATGTTAAAGGAAGTTACCTAAAACAGGCCAGGTGAATTGAAGTGCCCTTTCTGGTCATGTTTCTTGGCTGACACAGGTCCAAATCAGGTTCAGGATGTCTCCTAGAAGAGGTTGATGTAATTTGAGACTCTGAGCTCAGTTCACTGAAGTCTGAGCTACAAGGATTCTTCAGTCAATGTGGATTTACAGAGCATGACTTGGGTGCACACTAATCTTCAATTTCCTTCTTGGTGTGTGCTCTCCTTGTAGACACAGCTATGGAGACCAGGGAGGTGGAATAAGGTGCATCTTGCCTCCCCACTGGGACAGAAATATTTCTCAGATGTCCTGAACTTTGAGCTAAGTTTTTTTGAGAACATTGACATTTATCCCATTTCTACAGTGTTGCAGTAGAAACACTTTTTTCATTAAACAATAACTTCAATTCTTCGAGTCAGCAGACCCCTATCTCTCCTCAAGTTGAAATCTCAGCCAAGAAAATGCAGTTTGTCCATGCAGTCCTTAAATAGCCTCCCTCACCTTAAAGAGGGAAGTAACATTCTGTGGATTTTCCGACTCTTTAGGAAGCAACAATAAGATCACAGAATGGGTCAGGCTGGAAGGAACCACAGTGGCTCATCTGGTCCCTCCTCCCTGCTCAAGCAGGGTCATCCCAGAGCACAGGGCACAGGATTGTGTCCAGACAGTTCTGGAATATCTCCAGAGAGGGAGATTCCACAGCCTCTCTGTACGATCTGTTCAGGGCTCAGTCACTGCATAGGAAAGGAGTTCTGCCTCCTGTTCAGGTGGAACTTTCTGTGCATCAGTTTTGCCCATTGCCTCTCTGTCTTGACTGGGTCCAAATCACCCCCACCAGCCTCTTAGCTGATTTCTTGTAAATGTGGGTTGATATTGCAGTATCTCTTTCTAAAAGAAATGTATTTTATTTTTCCATTTGAAATCTCACAGGTTTTGTTCTCTAAGACCTTGTTTGATTACTAGACAGTATTTTTAATCTTTCTAATATGCAAAGAGCATCAATAGAAGAACTGATCTTTTTCTTTCTTTCCTCTAAATAGAATAGGCCAAATAATTACATCCAGTTAGGCTATGTTCAGCTAAAGCATGATTTCTTGAAGAGGAGCATGTTTCACTTAAAAACTTCACTCTTTCATTTCTTCTTTTATTTCATGAGTGTTGCAAAGCAGGGGTTAAATGCTGAAACAGAAACTTTTGATGGAGGTGTATCCCAAAGTTGCAGGAAAGCTGTTTACTAGAGATAACAGGGCTCTGCTCCCTTCTAGAAGGGCCAGTGGGCCTGTCTGAACTGCTCTTGTGATAAAAAGGAACCTCAGCTAAGATGGATGCTTGGCTTAACACCTAGAAGCTCTACCTATTATTTTGTGAAAGCAATAAGAAACTAACAATTAGATGTCTATGTTTTGGTCTCAGATGGTGTGAGTGATGAATCACATATTTTTATTGAATTTTCTTGTGTTAATGTGTTTCTCTTGCTCCCCATTAGTCTCCTGTGCTTACTTGCACCTGGTCATTTGATGAGGCTGTTCCTGCCAATGTGAAATCCCTTACAGAGTCTGGTTCTAAAGGCTAGCAGGTCTTAAGCTTCTGATAAAGCACAAGGAGACAACTTCAGATGACATGGCAGTGAATCATCTCAGTTGTATTTCCTTACAGAGGGCTTGCTGCCTCTAGGCTTCAAAATCCACTCTGTAGCTGTGAGTACTCCTGGATTTGTGTTCACTCTTTGCATCACCAGAAGAGCACCAGGAAAGGACACTTGAAAAAGATGTTGAAGAGAATTGTGTTGAGTCTTGGACATTAGGAAGAAATTCTTTACTCAGAGAGTGGGGAGGCCCTGGCACAGGGTGCCCAGAGAAGCTATGGCTGCCCCTGGATCCCTGGAAATGACCAAGGCCAGGTTGAATGGGGCTTGGAGCACTCTGGGATAGTGGAAGGTGTCCCTGCCTATGGCAGGGGGGGGGACTGGATGTTATTTTAGGTCCCTCCCAATGTGCACCACTCTGTGATTCTTTGATTCCATAAGTCTTCTGTTCCTCACTGGCCTTTCATGATGCATTCCTTACTTACATCTGCAGACACAAGCACAGGTCAATCTGAGCAATCCCAGAAAACCTCCTGCTAAGTGTGGCTCTTCCATCATTTATACAACCATCAGCCTCTGGATGTGATGCTCTAGTGGTACAGCATCAGTGTGTGGTTAGTGGTACCATGAAATAGCTGGTCTGATCCACACAAGGATATGTCAAGCCAGAGAGAGGCAGTAAATATAAAATTTCTATGACTCAGTGGGTGCTGTAAACTCTGAGCCACACCATAAGTTAAATCCCAACAAGAACTGTGCATTTCATCCATGTGTTCACACTGACCCACGAGTTCCAATCATTTTGACCTTGGCACAAGTTGCAAATGTGGGTAGAACAATTAATACATAACAAATTCCTATAAGAAACTCCCACAGTTTGTTTTTCCTGTGTACAACTATCATCTCCTCCAGCTGGCTGAATGTTGGGTAAGCAGGGACTTCCTTGATTGTAGCTGGAATGCTGACCTGATGGAAGACATGATTTGTGACCTTCATAATTAATTTACATGTCTGTTTTTTAATTGTCAGGAAGTAGGTGATAAATCACCAAAAATCCCAAGGTAATCCTGTGCTATTGAACTGACAAGATGAATTTATTATTTCCTCACAACGGGCCAAGGACAAATTCAATGAACAACTACAACCCAACTTACAATCTAAAATACAACACCCCTTCCGGGACAAGCCAACACAGGAGGTACTACAATGAATTGGGAGCAAATAAATATGAGTATGGAAGGAAAAATTACCTCAGTGGAAAAATCCAGTCTCTGAAATGTTCATACCAAGCTGTGAGAGGTACAAATTTTTGTACTATAGCTCATTAGATGCATTCTCCTTAGATACCTCTCATTTACCTCTAAAACCTGTATAGAGTGTTAAATAACTCATATAAAGCTGGATAAAAATCTTTATACTGGTTTGTTCAACTGATCTGTCGAGATCTGCAATGACTCTTAGTGCAAGGCTACTGGAATAACACCAGATGCAAATATTTAAACTTGATTAATGACATGTTATGGCTAATATTATGTCAAAATGGTCTGGATTGGTTATCTGTTTCCAATGCACCACCCTTATGTTTATTGATTACAGAAAGGATGGTCCAAGGATGCAGGAGGCAGGGCAAAAAGCAAGACCAGAGACAGACTGAGCCAAAATGGTGCTCCTGGGCCGTGGGCAGGTGGTGGGAGAGGCTTCAAGGAGGCTAAAACCTCCTCAATGCTCATTATTAAATACTAGCCTCAGATGATTGTTGATATTTCTGGCTTTTTTTACCTGCTCAGCAAATTTCCAAGTATTTGAGTGGCTTTTCCCTTCTCACAAGGTTTGTCTCTCTGCCTTCACACTCTACAACTCATTTTCATTTCACCTTTCTATTCCAGTTTCTTTACACGTTTCTTTTCCATTGCCATTTTTCTCCTTTCCCAGTTACAATCCGATTTCCTCATGATCACTGAGCCACTGCTATCTGTGGAAGAAGCATGATCACTGCTTCCAACACCTAATTTATTGCAACTGACATTTCTTACCTCTTCAATCACCCAGTGCTTGTCTCTTCAGAAGCATGGAATTTTTAGGTCATTGAGGACTTTTCCTGCAATTGTAGGTAAGTTACCACATAATACCTTCAATAAATATTTGGCTCTCTGTAAAATTTGTATGTCCTTCTTCATTCAGGTGGAAGGCGGCTGCTGACCTTTCCAGTTTCAATGCTTAGAAATTTACTTTTTTTCAGTAAATTTCTTAATGAATTATAGTGAATTATGAATATAGTGCTGAAAATAAAGAATAAAATGCAAGATATTGAGAAATATCTCCTGCCATAGGTAATAGTGGCACCTGCACAGGAGCCACTCCTAGAGAAAAGCATCAACTTAAGCATCTCTTTTAGGAGACATTTTCTGGTATGTTTTTGGCTAAGTGTGGAAAATCAACTCCATCATCTGACCAGAGCTGCACAGCCACATTTACATAAGAGGTGAATCCATTCTCGCTATGAATTTACAGAAATTCTGTAATTTCTGTGCCTCAGAAGCAGTAGTGCTCAGAAACTGCCCCTGACTCCTCAGTGTGTCAGTCCTGTGCAAAAATCACAAGGCCTACTGTTCCATTTTTGCCCAAATAAGCCTCTTTTGACCCTTCAGTAATCATTTTGTGGCAAACTGATCATGTGTGCCTGCACAAAGAATGCTGTATATCACTAAATAAAAAGAACACGTTTAACATAAGATAACTCTTCCTTTGTTATCTTTAGTGTAGTTTTATGGATATTTTTTACATTGGGAAAACTTTTTAAAGAAGGTAGGTGAATGGTTTTGAATGCTCTAAAAAATCCCTGGTGTTTTCAAGTCAGTGAATGAAATAAACCTTGTGGCTCATTCAACAAATTAAATAAAAGCTATAATTTGATTTTGGTGTGGCATCCCGGGCTTTCCTCTTTTACTTTCAGCACTTCATGGAGCAGTGGGAGAAGAGAAGAAAGCAGAGGAGTGTTACTGATGCAAAACACCAAGTTAAAAATACCATTTGATTTCAAATGGTCATTTCTGTGGAGAAAACCCCCAAGAATCTGAAGGTAATGATTTTACAGAGTAATTTCCAGTTACAAGTGTTGAGTCTTGGGCTCTCCATCAGTGACCACATGAATATTTAACATTGCACTTTTCCATGCCAGTTTGCTACCTCGACTTTTTTAAATTTGCCTTTCTTCCAGCACTGTTGTTGGTGCTGGTGTCCGAGTGTCTGTTGGTGCTGGGGAGCAGTCTGAGCTGGCATTTCACAGACCCCAGAGCAGAGGGCTGAGCCCAGTGACCAGCCCATGAACCCTCAGACGTCACCGGCGGGTTGGGAGGGAGTGTCACGTCCTCGCTTCTATCTCCCAGTGCCCCCTGTCCCCTTTGGCTTGTGGTTAAATTGAGATATAATTATGCTGGAGGTGTGGCTATCAAGTGTGATATTATAATTTACTGGACCTAGTGCTTTGTGGGCACTTTCTCAGTGTTCACTAATTAATCTTCCTTGCCCTGGCTGCGTGGGTTTATCTCTGCCTTGCAGTCGGTGAGGCTGAAGCTCGCAGGTCAAATGTCTTCTCAGGGGTTAAAAGTCTTGCTCACAGCCTGGAGTGGAGACAGGAGCTGTCAAGAAAGTTCTTAATCGGAGTTCATCTCCTGTTTTTCACAGTTTAACCACGGCCTTTACGTTTAAAGGAATCCCATTTTTGGCAGCTTGGCCTAGGGAGATGGGAGCAGCCCAAGGGTGGGGAACATCCTCTCCTGTCCCTGCTCTGAGGGACCTTTGCTGCTTAGGCTTGCTCAAACATCTTGCCATGATTTTATTTTATGGGAATAAATTGGATATTCTGACAACACAAATTTCTAATGTCATGTGAAGGTTTCCAACCCTTGCTTTCTATTTAGTATGAGGTCTTGAGGGAATAGCCTCAGGTTGTGTCAGGGAACAATTAGATTGGCTATTAGGGAAAATTTCTTCATGGAAGGGGTTGTCAAATATTGGAATAGGTTGTCCTGGGAAGTGATGAAGTGACCAGCCCAGGAGGTAAAAGGCACGTGGAAGTGGCACTTGAGGTCATAGTTTAATGGTGAAGGTCTTTTCTGACCTTAATGAACCTGTAATTTCATCTTAACTGGTTGGTGAGATTTGTCGAGAAAAAGTGTGAGGCAAGTTTTGTGGAAGGTTTATTCCAACATAGCAATAGATGGAGAAAAACAGGGAAAACACAGGCCCATGGCACTCAGCAAGACATTGGGATACTGAAAGTGATGATCCTCCCTTTGGTTTAGCCCAGAGACCACATTTAGTAATGAAACTGTTACCATTGCTGCATTTTAAATATAGAAAATATTTTTTCTTCAGAAACTGTCAGATTGTTAAGTTACTTCATAACCTTTGTTCAAAACTGTGTTTAAGGCTCTTGCCATGTGAGTTAACAGCTGAAGAGCTCTTACACCCCTCTCCACAGATAAGACTTAGACTTGTTCTGTACTAGTAACTCTTATCATCTCTCAGCATATGTGCTTCTTGTGAAACAGAATAGAAATTGTAAGGAATTCCTGGTGTTATTTGCTTCTTGCCTGGACAAACACCTAAAAGGCAGCACAATTCAGCACAAAAAAAAGAGCACATCCTAGTATCAAAAATGAAACCACTGTCAAGACATCAGTATGAAAAATAACTTTGTGAAAATACAGGCAAGTAAAGGAGAGGAATGTTGTTTGACATGCAAATGTCACGTTGCTTTTACCCCATCTGTGTGTGATAAACCCATATTCAGCAGCATCTCAGCTTTTCCAGGGACATGAACAACAAAGTGAAGTATCCCAAGCATTCCTTGATGTCAGCACTGAGAAACAGGAACACCCAGGCAGCATTTCATCTCACCTCCTATTTGTTCTATTCTACATCAGTAGGGAAGCAGAATCTTTGGAAATCTCCTACAAAAGCACAAAGTGTGTGCCTGGATACCCTGCAGTAACCCAGCAGGCTGCCTGGTGCTCCAGGGTGGCACTTCAAGTTGTACAAGATCCCTTCCAGGTCCTGCTGCTGCCATGCTCAAATATCATAGCTGGATACCTAGAGCATGAAACTTGGCTGTCTGGGGAGGGAACTCTGTCAGAAATCTCTGATAATAAACTAATTCCTTGTTAAATATTCATTGGCCCAGACGAGGTGGAGGAAAGAGGAAAGACTTGGAAAATAACCCAGGAAACACCTGAGAGTTGTGCCAAAATGATGCATCTTCCCATAAGAGAATTGGGGCTTTGCAGGTTAGTATTTTCTGAGGAAAACACATTCTTTTTAGGAAATTTTCACCAGCTCTAGTTTGAATTAGACTGTCTACAAATCATAGAATCAAAGTTTGGGTTGGAAGGGAGCTAAAAGATCAGCTCATTCCACCTGCTGTCATTGGCAGGGGCACCTTCCACTATCCCAGGATGCTCCCAGCCCTGTCCAATCTGGCCTTGGACACTTCCAGGGATCCTGGGGCAGCCAC
Organism: Polioptila caerulea; assembly: GCA_013397295.1. Taxonomy (NCBI): domain Eukaryota; kingdom Metazoa; phylum Chordata; class Aves; order Passeriformes; family Certhiidae; genus Polioptila; species Polioptila caerulea. The sequence goes on from VYXF01001064.1 coordinate 923,826, forward strand.
AGCTTCTCTGGGCCAGGGCCTCACCACCCTCAGAGCAAAGAATTTCTTCCTAATATCCAATCTAACCGTGCCCTCTCTCCCCTTGAAGCCATTTGCCCTTGTCCTTTTGCTCCACGCCATTGCAGAAAGTCTCTCTCCATCTTCTTTGGAGCCTTGCACAGTGGCAGTGGTCATGAAGGTGAAACTGAGCTTCAGGAAGGCAGAAAATCCAGGCTACCAGAATTAGCAATTTATATCCTGGGAATCATCTCAGTTGGTTTAATATGATGGGAATTTGACCAGCAGAAACAGGATGAAACAATAGAGGGGAGGAAACCACTGATAAACTATTTCTATATGTATGGATTGTTTATTGAGCCAATATAAACCAAAAAACTTTGTGCAAGTGTTAAAATAAGTTCAGTCTAGGCCCATAACTTTAATATCTAATGAAAGGAGATAACCTTTATACAGGTAGATAAATGAACAAGCAATGCAGGTTCATGTCTGGGTATGGCTCACCCTCTTGTGTCTTTATCCAGAATTGCAGTCTTGTGGAGAAAATGATTTTTATAGGCCTGAAATAAGAAAGGAAAGTGGTAAATGAGTTCTGCCCTGCTCAGGGCTGGTTTATGTGATCCAAGGGCTATGGAAAACCAGGACCCTTTCAGGAACAGCTGGAGGTCTGGTGGGACACCCCAGTGTGGTGTAAGGTTAGTGGGGAAGAGCCACAGGAATAAAGTTATCATTTATCACCTGCAGGCAGATGTAGCAGAATTTTTGTGATTAGGTCAGAGGAAAAGTGACAGACACAGCATGTAACTCTTATTTTGCCTGTACAAAAAATTACCTCCCTTTTTGCTTTGTATTTCTTTTCCTTTCTCATCCACACTCACATGAAGTATAAAAGAGCCTCAAAATATCCATAAGGAATTTTCCAAATTAAAAAAACCACAAACCACCCTTGATTTATAAATGACTTCAATTAAAAGCTCTGTTTGTGAACTGGTGGTAAATCATGTGTTTATTTAGCAGGAAGACATTCTATTGACAATAAAGAAAAAGTTGACAGAAGAAAATTTAGTGGCATTTAACGAATTATGCAAAAAACCTTAAGTGTTTTATAAGTGGGTTTCCCATTAAAAAGAAATAAACCAGTGGCAGATCCACTGCAAGGCAAGACACAAAGTAACACATTAGTAGCTTAAACATGATTTCTACAAAACCTAAAATAACATCAGAGGTTATTTTGAGCTACTAGTCTAATTTAAGACTGAAGTAATGGTCAGATTTCAGATAAAATTATTACTTATAGGTCAATCTGAGCAGATGCACTGAGAGTGAATACACTTTGCAGTGAGTTCTACTCTTTTCTTAAAATCTCACAGCAGCTGTAATGACACCCAGCAGACTTTAGATGATTTGAGTTGTGCATTTGCAGCTTGCAGGACATTTCTTCTTCACCAGTGAATGGTTACAGCCAAACAACATTTTCAGATTTTTGCAGTTTCCAAGGAGGTCTTGATACTTGCAAGGGTTGGCTAAAATAAGAGAAAAGCAAACACATGAAATGTTATTTGGAAACTGAGCTGTGATTTGATACTTGTGCATTTTCAAGAAATTCCAGTTGTTAATGTCTATATGAACTTTGTACTTTCACTCTGCTATTAAAATGGCTTGATTATAGAATGTGGGGTTTTTTAAAGAATGGAGTGACTTACTGCAAAGTCCTTTGTCACAGTGGCCAGGACAGTCAGCACATTTTGGTCCACTTCTGTAAGGCATAGCTATTTGCATAGGGTTATTTCCTCTGAAATTTGAAAGAATTACAAGATAAAACAAGATTAACATGAAGCTCTGAGCCCTCAACAGGAGTTTGTTATTTTTTGCAGTGAAAGGCACCCAGGAGTTTTCAGATATAAGTATTTTCGTAGGCAGTCCTGTTTTAGTTTCAGATATTTATAGAATACAAAAAAAATTGTTTTTAAATGAGAGGGACAGTAAGGTTTAGAGAAACAAAATTAATTGATTGTATGTGTATAGCACTATCTGTTAAAAGAAAAAGTATGTGATTCCTAGCTCTGCTTCTCTAATAGATTTTAACTGATTGAGGTACTCATACAATCACAGGATCACAGACTGGTTTGGGTTGGAAGGGACCTTAAAGATCACTTAGTTCCAACACCCTGCCATGGGCAGGGACACCTCCCACCTGCCCAGGTTACTCCAAACTGAACAAAACCCTTCTGAAATGCAGTTCTTTGTGAATATTCATTTGCTGTTGGCTTCTACTTCACATCTGATTTTCTCCTTCGTGGTCAAAATTACAGCATGATTTGTGCCTGATGCCTGATTTTGACAGAGATAAACCCTGGTTCGTCTGCTAAAATTTCCCTAATATCCCTTTCCATGCGAAATAAAACAAATATTGATATTCAGCATTCTGTTAAACCCGCAATTCACATAGGTATTTTCAAAAGTATAAATGGCTAAAGTAGATTGCAATTATTTTATCCTACAGCCAAGGATGTTTTGGAAGCATCCATGATCATCATGAGTGAGTAAGAAGGGCAGCACGTACGCAGGGCAGTACTGGCAGACGTAGAAGTACTTGTACGAGCCTGTGGGACAGTAGGAAACTCCACATCCCACCTTGTAGCTGTTGTACCAGATGAGCTGTAGATTAAAAAAAAAAGCACATTATTTCAGAGTGAATTCTTGTAAAGAAACAACCCACACAAATTAACAGAACCAGAAAATAATTTTTTTTCTTTCATTTTTTTCTAGTCAGCTTTTTAATTTAAAGTTTAGCTGTTATAAAGAACACATAGAAAAATAACTGTTTCCTCCAGTTTTCAAATATTTATGAACACAGTTTCTGGTGGGACACTAACGCTGAAATTCAAATATTTTCATCATAAGTATTTTGCTTTGACATTTCTTAACCATGTATTTCAATCCTCATATGGAAAATATTTATTTCCAAATTAAAGGTTTTTCTACAGACTAATATTTCTTTTCTGGATATCTCTTCCAAAATACAGGTTCCATTGCCTCCTAATTAGATGGAAAAGAATTTTAGCTTATCATTCATCTTTGGATCAGAGTATGAATTATAAATAATAGTTTGATGACACTGATAATTTCTGGTGTATGCTTGCAGTTTGTTTCAAGTCTCCATACCTGAGTGTAGCTCTCAACATTGACATTTTTCAAGATTGCTCCATATCCATACTTGAAATTGGAGGATTGACTGTACCACACTTGAATTGCATCAGCCCATGTTCTTGGGTAGGTTGACAGTAACACATTCTCACCACAGGTGACACCTGGAGTAGAAGTAAATCTGTTTTATTAGGAAAGAAGCAAACTATAGGGTGGGAGGTGAGACAGAGGGGCTGTAGCTATATTCTAAAAAAAAAAAAAAATGCCTATGATGCCTCTCACTTTGCCCTGTGATTTTAAGGACTTCCAAAAAGTTGTCTTTCAGAGTGTTCATCTGACAAAAATGATGTTTTTGTGTTTAGTAATCACAGAATCACATAATGTTTTGGGTTGGAAGGGACTTAAAGATCATGTACAGAGACATGTACAAAGACACCTTCCATCTAATAATCCTAAAAATCTATTTACAACAGATTAAAAGTCATGCTTATTTCTATTTCACATTCACAGGGGTCATCTGTAAATTGTCATCAACTCATCAGCTCAGGCTCCATCCTTGTCCTTACCATTGATAACTCTCTTGTCTCTTGGACTGATTTTCATCCCACACTGATTTGCCCATTTCTGAGCATTTTTGGCAGCTTTCTCACTCCACACCTGAAAGACACAAAGGAAGAAGTATCAAGGTCACAGATAGGTTAGTGTAGCCCATGAGAAGGGGAAAAAAACATAGGGAATGGCTTGGATGTTGAACAGTGAATTTTCCAATGGCCCTCAACAGAAAGAGGTGGAGTTGTGCTGATTTCCTCTCCTGGGGCACAGGAACCACACTTTCAGAGCAGGTTATTCTACACAGTTCTATCACACAGTCCTGATCTCCAGATGATGCAGATTAAAAGGGGTTTTATAACGTACTACTGCTTCCTTTCATCCTTGTGTCTGAATGAACACTGCAGGGTGCACTGGACTAAATGGTATAAAAGCGATTTTCAGCCCAGGTGCAGCTGAGTTGTGGTGATTAACATCAGCTGGGCTCTAAACCTGGGGAATGTTTCAGGCCTTGCTAGGCAGGATTAACCACAAAGCACTGACCAGCTTATCTGCTCGAGGGACAGGGATAACAAGGACTATTGGGGGGACAGGGAAGGGAGAAGTTTTGCAGATCTTGGTCCCTTCTGCTCTCCTGACAATGTGAGATTCAGAAGCTGCTGCTCGGGCTCACACTCCCCCTTTGCTTTGCATGCTCTTTCCTTCATCCAGGGTTTGTTTCTCTTTTTAGACTCAGCGAATCAGAGAGAGTTTGGGCTGGAATGGACCTTGAAGGGTCATTTTTCAATCCCTGTGCAATGAGCAGGGACATCTTCAACTGGACCAGGTTTCTCAGAACCCTGGCCTTGACACATCCAGCAGTGGGGCAGCCACAGCTTCTCTGGACAGCCTGTGCCAGGGCTTCACCACCCCAATCATAAAAATCTTCTATATCTATATCTAATCTTCTATTTTATACCTAATTTAAATTAATTTCTTGAGTACTGAAAACCATTACCCCTTGTGCTATTGTAAGAGGCCCTGGTAAAGTGTTTTTCCTCATTCTTATTGACCCCTTTAGGCACTGGAAGGGGCTCTAAGGTCTCTTTGGATCCTTCACTTCTCCAGGCTGAACACCCCAGTTGTCCCAGCCTGGCTCCAGAGCAGAGGTGCTCCAGCACTTGGAGCATCTTGCTGGCTCAGGTTGAGTTTCTCATCCACCGATACCTCCAAGTCCTTCTCATCAGGCTGCTCTTAATCCCTTCATGCCACAGCCTCCCTTGGTGCTGGGTTTGTCCCATCATTTCCCTCAAGGGAAAAGCAGGGCAGCTGTAATTCATAGCTCACCATCTTCAGCATGTTCCTGGCCGTGGGAACTACAGATCTCCGTATTTCATTGTGTAGCTCAAGGATCTGTTTTTCACCTTGGGACTTAAAATGAGGAAAGGAGAAAGCATTCATTTTTATAAGTGGAAAACCCTGGAAAAAATAACAATGAAGGTCCCAGTTAACAGAGTATAATAAACAAGATAAATTATGAACTTCTTGTCACATTTGTTTGGTCAACTGAACCTACCCCAATAACTGATCTCATAAATCTTGTTTAACTTAAGACATTTATGGTGGTAGAAATAACATCTCAGCCAGTTGGTTTAGGCTGCAGCTATACTCAAGTAAAGGAAAATATCAACTTACGATATGGTTTGTCTCAACTTTATTGAAGAAAATGATAATTTTTTTTCCTAAAATACTTGTATCTTTTCACTCTCATTAATAGGAGGTTCTTGATAAACAGCTCTCATGCAAGTACCTGCATAGCAGATCTCTCACAAACCTAATCCTCTCTAGGAGATTTATAAATCGGATTTCTGAATATTTATTTATTTATTTATTTATGAAAAATGTCTTTTAAAAATTAGCCCCATGAAGGGAAGAATATTTTGATAGGCAGAATAAGAGAATGATTTGGGTTGGAAGCTCAAAGAGCCAGTAGCTTTGAAGGCCTTGTCTTATAAAGGGACACCTTCCACTACACCAGATTGCTCAACCAAAACACAAATAACAATAATAATAATAATAATAATAATAATAATGATAATACAAAAATCTGTACAAAATGAGAGCTCGTGTTCCAAGTGTTACATTAGCATATTAACAATACTTGCACCTCATAATTCTAAATCTCTAGAGAACACAAGATCAGACTAAATCAGGTCAGAGTTCTATACAAAGGAATCAGATATGAGTGTTTTGCACAGATGAATGTTCCTACCTGTCCATCAGATTGGTGTAGCAAAGCAGCCAGGAAAATAATTGCAGCCAGTAGATCCATTTCTACAGGGGGAAAAAAACCCAAAAACAAACCAAAAATCAATTAGTCTCTGTTGCATACATTTTATGTGATATGTGAGCAAGATACAAAACCGTTGCCAAGTAAAACCTGCACAAAGAAGTTTCTTTTAGTTGATCCTGAATGTGGATGTGCTGAAACTGTGCATAGGCACCACTGCCTCCTGCAGAGAGAAAATTCCACCTTGCATGGAAGCAGGGACTGTAAATAACATAAAGGTGTGTATTATTTGGAATGATGGGTCAGCACCCTTTTGACTCCTTTATTCAAGATATCTTGAATTTGCAGCTTTTCCTTAAAGTTTGCCTCCCTGCATATAAAAAAAGCCCATTAATGTGTTCAGTACTGTCACATCAGAGTGCTGCTCAAGCATTATCCATAGAGAGATTTGATGTTTTGGAATGGAGCACTGAACACATGGACTGTTGTCTCCATTTCTTTCCCACTTGCCTGTTTCCTCATTAAATCAACACCATAATGGCTCCAGCAAATGGTGGCGGTCACCCTCACGTTTCATCTGACACCAAGACATAAAGAAAACCTTCAAATATGGTGTTATTAACAAATAATGTTGGCTACTGCACCCTGACTGCTGAGGCACCACATGCAGGTGTACACAGACACTCTGAAAGCCACTCACGTGCACAGGATGCTTTTTCTGCACATCAAAAGAAGCAAAAGTTATTTATCTTTGTATTAATGAGGATTTATGGGGGAAAAGTCTTTTTGGTTGTTAAAAAAATATTTGGAAAAAGGCCAATGAAGACTAGCTTTGAGCTCAGCAGGTTGCCTTAAACCAGACAGGCAAGAGGGAAATAGAGATAACAAAACACCACAAATATAAAATGCCTTAGAGCTGGCCTTTGAGAAAAATCCATGGTGTGAGCAGGACAGGTCAATAGAAATGTAGGAAATGCTGCTTGACAAGGAAACTATAATGGTTAAAAAAAAAAAAAAATTTAAAAATTGCCCCCCTTTAGTTTAGAACCTTTACCCCTTTTCCAATCATGTCATTCAGATATCCAGTCTTTATCTTGTTTCCCTGTGATTTCATAAGGAAATAATCTTCATGAGGCAGAGGCAGGGATCTCATTGGTATTAACTGAAGAATAAATTCTTAAACTGCCGGGATATTTTTAGATACAGAGGAGTTGTCTTGCCCATACACACAAAAACAAAATCTGTTTGGGACTTCCCAGATTAAGTGCTGGAACAGGAAACATAAAATATTTCCAGATCCACAGTTAAAGTTGATTAAACACTATTGCACATCTTTAACTGCCAGACTCTACCATCAAATCTGTCTCCTGGGCTAAATGTGTTGGGCTTGACTTTCAAAGTCAAACGATGATGGTTCCCAGATACAATTATCCTTCCCTGTCAGTAGAGCTCAATCCACGAAATCACCTCTCTGCTTCTGGAAAACAAATGCCAGCAATGCACTTTTAGGCAGCTCTACTTGAAAACCTGAGGTTTCACAAAAACTTGATTGATTGTAAAAACAAATAAAATAAGCATTGATAGCTTCAAAACTGTAAACAAAATCCTCTTTGAAAGATATGGTCTTTATGTTTAATCGTGATGTTTCATTTCTCAGCAGAACCTTTCTCCTGACATCTGATACAGCTTTCAGGGCACAGCAGGTTTGAAACTTTTGAAGAGTGGTAATATAATATAAATATAATGTAAACTATATATAAAATTTAATAAATTTATATTTAAATAAAATTTAATTAAAATATAATATAAAATTTAGTTATTTTGATATATTTTTCCTCTACCTCCTCTGAGTTTACATCCTTTAATTTCATTTAAAAAAAAATAATTCTGCATTAAGAAAATGCAATCAGACTGTTACATACGATAATATATGATAATATATATTAGACATTTTAGCAGCATATATATGCAAGTTTGGACAAATAGTTAACATTTAATGATGACAAAATTCTGAGTTCAGCTGTACTGATGCATCCCAATGCTCAAGTGAAATTCAACACCAAAACAGTTCAAAAGGCATTAAAAAAGTATTTTCCATAACTGACAACCCCATGCAAAATGGATTCTTTTTTGTTCACATTTGAAGAAAGAAGCAAGTGGGTCCAAGTGTTACATTTTTATCCAAAGAAATATGGGAATTAGACTCCATTGAAGCAATTTTTCATCCCTACTCATGGAAGGTGTGGTTTCAGAGAAGATATATTTTATTTTGCATTCTTTCTCTGAGATATTATGAGCAGAAATTTTCTTTCAATTATCACATTATCAATTATTGCTACAACTTAGCTATTAACTCCACTAACCTTTGTAGTACAATGAACAAGAGACTGTATGGATAAAATCTCTAAGGCTGAAATTCAGTTCTGCATGCATTACCTTAATCCACCAGAATCCTTCTGTAGCAGAGGAAGTGGCAGGAGAGTGAAAGGCTCTCCCCAGTCCAGGACTGTATATATACATATGTTTCCCGGTTTTTTTTCCTTGTCAATATTTATTGCTGATAAATGACATCAGGAGCTGCCCATTGCACAAGAAGAACTTTTCTTAAGGAACAGGTGACTGAAAATGAACCAATCCAGCTGCATTGTTCTGGATTTTTTTTTTTTCTTGTCTCCAGGATAAAGAAAAAGAGAAGACAGAAGACCTGTCCTTTTGCAGAACTTAGACTTCTAGTCTGATCATCAAGCTACAATGCTAATGTGTTCACAAAATAACAGCTTGAGTTCTGAGCTGGATGTTTTACAGTTGTCTTTCCTGTTTCTGGCAAAAGAGTTGGATAAATATTTTGAGGCAGAGACATAAGTGAGCAACTTCTTAGCTGTACACAGAATGACCTGTACTGTGGGCAATACAGAGATGTCTTCTTCCGAGTGGTTCTTGAGCTTCCATTTGCTGAATAAAACTTATATTCCATTATATTCTACTAGCTCACTGAGGCTGTGGCACTGGGCATCACTTTCTACCAGTCCATGTAGTGATAGGACAAAGGGGAATGACTTTAAACTGGAAAAGGGCAGGTTTAGAATAGATATTAGGAGCAAATTCTTGACTATGAATGTGGTGAGATACCGGGAGAGGTTGCCCAGAGAAGCTGTGTCTGCCCCATCCCTGGAAATATTCAAGACAAGGTTGGATGGGGCTCTGAGCAATCTGGTCTTGTGGAAGGTGTCCCTGCCCATGGCAGAGAGTGGAACAAAGTGATCTTTAAAGTCCCTTCCAACCCAGATCATTCTGTGATTCTGTGATTATTGCACACAAAACTCACCCCAGATAGTGCTCAAGGTTAAGTTATTGCAGAATGGCTGCAGATGTTTCATATCTTCTGTCTTCAGTCTGGGGAGATGTGTGGCAGGTGCTGTGCTCTAGTGCAGCATTAAAGGGTTGGGGTTGAAAAGACCTTAAAGACCTCCAAGTTCCAGCTCCCTACCAGGAGCAGGGACACCTCCCACTAGTCCAGATTGCTCCAAGCCCTGTCTAACCTGGCATCATTCTGCTCATCCTTCTATCTTGCAGAATCTTTGTTTCCACCCTCTTATAAGGTAAAATATCACAAAGGCAGCTTTGACAAGTTCTCATTGCTCAAACTCAGCCTTTTTTGCTTCCTTCCATGTAGTCTGTTGGCCATCAGAAGGCATAAAGCATCTGCACATCTCCTTATTCCTTTCTTGGTTCCCTTCCTCATCCTTGCCTTTGTGGTACACTGCACCCTTTTCCCCATGCTGGGTGGAGTTTGCTGCCCATGCTGCAAGTCTCACTGCTTCCAGATTTCTGCAGAATTTCTGCAGCTGTCCGCTGTTGCCAGAATTCTACTGTTGTATTATAATCCCTGTGGTGGAAAACACAGCTGCCTTTGTTCTTTCTTTGTATAGCGGGCAGCACTTACGGGAAGTTGCCTCTGATAAGGTCTCCCATATCCTTCCATGTTCTGAGATAAGGCCAAAGGTAATTTTTTATCTGAAGTGCTTGTGACAATTTTGATGAGACCTGGGTTATCACCATCAGAAAGCCTCATGAGACACCTACCATAGTTATTAAGACTGCATTTCTATTGACTGTGAGGGGAGGCAGTCCAGCAGCTCCAGATTCCCAATGTCCTGAGAGATACTTCCGTTCTTTTATCAACAATTTCCATTAATTCACTACAGTCACCTAAGCTTTATTTGTTCTGTTAAAATGAAATTATGCTACTACAAGAATTTCTTTAAAGCGTGCCCCACCTGTTTGAATAGTGAAAACCATTTGCTCTCTAAAGGATGACTGTCAGATATGCTACAATTCATGGTGTGTGGGTGAAATAATTGGGAAGAAATAAAAGATTAATAAAACTGACATCCGGAACCATGGTACAAAGAATTTAGCAGAGCAACTCTCACTTCCCCATGTGGATTATCTGAAGAGAAAAAGAATTTATTGCAGGGGGTTCTGCAAATGTATGTATATTTTTAAAGATAAATCTATGGAAAGTTCCTTAAAAAGGATCAGCTTGAGTGATTTGAATGTGGAAGTTCTCCTACAGGCCTTGTGTAGACCCGAACTGCAGGAATTTGATTTATCTCAAGTAATGAAGAAAAAAATCCAATTTCTTCTATTCTTTATTTCCACTGACGTCAATGACCCTAAAGTAGAACTTTAGATTAAAATCCATACAGTTCTGTGTGGTTCAGAACATTGCACAGATCTTTTCTTGGCTGTTAGAACACCTTGCAGACCTAACTTTTTTTGGCAAAAAGAAAGATTACTGATTTCTTCCACACAACCCAACTCACCTTCCACTCTGGATTATTATTATTATTAGTGAGAGAAGGAACAGAGTCAGTAAATCAAAAAGTTGCTGTCAGTGTATCTGTATGTAAGCACAGTATAATGGAATAATGAAAGAAAAAATTGTTATCCAGAAACTTTTAGAGGTCTAGTCCTTCTCTTGTGTTCCCAGAAAGTGATCTGTAAAAAATAGGCTGTTCCTTAGAGATGATTTCCTATATGTTTCTAGAAATTTTGCAGGAAGGAGATTTCATGGTTTCCTTGGGTGATAAATGTAATTCTTTTATAGTACTGCTCTTCCAGAAGTCTTTTAGAGTCTAACATACAGCATTGCAGGAGGGATTTTGTGTACATGTGTGAAAGTCATTTTCATGAAGCCCAAAATGGATTAGCAAATCATACAATCATATACTTCTCATATTAAATTCAATACATGCCTGTGTTCACGCTCTTTTCAATCTTTGCTGAAAAGTGGCAAAGCTGAGCACTGTAAAAATGCATAATTGTCCTTTTTTAGGCATGTAGGGATTGTTAATACAGCTTCACTTTAGATCTAGACAGTAATTAGAAACAATTTCTAAATCTCTGCTATGGGACAAGAATCTGACTCCAGAAAAGAAATCTGGGGTAAAACTCATTCCATCTCCTGGGACAACTCGATAGTGAAAGCTCTTGCATTTCAGCACCAGTTTTTCTTGCAAATAGATAAAACACACCTCTGAAGCCACCTTTGGGAAGCAACATAACTAAAACATTTAAAATGTTAGATGAGAATAAGAAAATCTCAGATACAGGTCAATGAGAGAGATGAGCTTCATCCCTTCAATCATAATTGTCCCATAAACCAAATAAGCCAATGCTTGTTGTAAGTGAATTACAACAACAGTGTGGAAGGATAGACAAAAAATGAACAGAGAAGAATTCTGTGTGGAAACCATTAGAACAACCCTATTTTTTTTCAGATATGTCTTCCTCTGCAAGAGTCAGGTGTAACCAAACAAAAGCCCAGCTGATCCTCTAGAACAAATCCCTTATTGAAACTAAACCTGGCAAACAGGAAACAGAACAAACATAATGACTTTTCTTAGAATTCAAACTGACTTTTGATATAGGTGATTTATTAATTTTTATTTTTTTTTAAAGGAAGTGAGAATGCCCCCCTTCTCTCTAACTAAGAGTGAAAGACACAAAGCAATGCAGACTCAAACTATGACAGATATCTCAAATGCAGTGATCATCTGGAGGCATTTGTTTATTACCTATGGATAAAACAGGTTTTATGTTCCATTTACATAGTTAATAATTTCAGACATGATTGTCTGAGAAATACAGGCTACACAAATTGAAGTTTTTCATGAACACTCCTTTGTTTGCTCTATGTATTTGCTGGAAAAAGATTTTCTGTAATTTAGCAGTAGTGACAACGTGGGGCCTTTTACTGCAAAAAAACTTTTTAAAAGGGTGGGTGTGAAATTAATTCCTTAAAATGCTTATATTCCTTAAGTGCTTATATATGAGCATTTTAATATTTTCATGCATTTGACATAAAAGTAAACCAGAGTTGTTGTAGAGGATGCAGAGAGAAAGGTGATTTTATTGTAATGGTGTTGCGTTGGTAAAAAATACCTTGAACTTGTTGCAACAAAAAGTAACATTAAAATGTTTTAGAAAACAGGAAAATCTGATTTCCAAGTCAGTGAATCTCACACAGAACTTTCTATTGGACCAGTTGCAGTAAGTAAATGAGAAATATTTGGAGTTGTGAAGTGTTTATAGAAACTCTACTTAAAATCACAGAATCCCAGCTTGAAGAGTCATTTGAAAATGATATTGCTGATTAAGTGCATTTTGATTCATAATAATTCCTGAACCAACTGCATTTGGCCACAGCCAAGCTTCATTGTGGAGTGACCTCTCACTTTTTTTTTGTAGTGGTGTAGATTTGACAACAGTCTGAAGCTGGAAATTACTTGATAGAAGATGAATTGAAGCTACATAACCAAAAGGTCTTTTAAATACCCATTCAAAGCATCTCTTGACTGAAGGGACTTTCCACACACCCCACTGAAGCTGAGCCTGACATCCAGGAGCCACAGAGCTGCTGGATGGGGAGAAAGGTAAGAGGGGGCATTTATTTGCTGGAAAAAGCCCCAAGAAAAAGTGCTGCAAAGGCAGACGTAGATTCCTGGTTTCTGCATCCTGCAATATTTTTCCCTTTAGAGAAATGTGATGTGATGTAATAGAAGATGAACACACTGTCCAGAAAGATGAACCTAGAACACACTGCTCTGGGATAACTGGCAGAAAAATGATTGCTAAGGAAAAAATATTTCCTGGTTGAAACAGATACATAGCTTTTACAGCTTTCTGCTGTTGGAAAGTACCCAGCTGTTCACATGAGTGTCAATGATATCTCAGAATGTGGGCTTGTGTTAGTGCTTTTCTATGGTCAAGTCAGGGAAAAGCAAATGCAATGCAGTTCTTCATAAACCAATGAATAAACTCTTTTGAGAAAAGGAATAAAATACAGTTGAATTTTACAGCTGTCTAGCTAAAAGAGAGTACCTCATATGTAGGTTTCAACTACATTTTTTACTTACATATGAGTAAGTTATCCCACCAGAAGGAGGGAGATCTAGGTTAGTGAGGGCCTAATTCTCAGGGTAGCAGCCCATAAGGAGGCACCTGGCACCATCTCATATAAAACAAGAGACCTTTGCAGTGCTGAGGATGTTGGAAGTGCACATGGAAGGCTTGTGCCTTTCCAGAGCCCTGGCAGGATCAGGATACCCTGGGGAATGTCAGGAAGTTCAAACGCACAACTGAACTAAATGCTTTGAGGAATATGAAAGGCTGAGAGAATTGGGATTGTTCACTCTGGAGAAGAGAAGGCTCCAGGGAGACCTTAGACCTTTCAGCACCTAAAGGGGCACCAGGAGAGCTGGAGAGGGACTTCTTGGCAAGGGCATGGAGTGACAGGACAAGGGGTGATGACTGCAAACTCACTGAGGGCAGGGTTAGATTAGATGTTAGGAAGAAATTCTTTACTCAGAGGGTGGTGAGGGCCTGGCACAGCTTGACCTGAGAAGCTGTGGCTGCCCCTGGATCCCTGGAAGTGTTCAAGGCCAGGCTGGACAGGGCTTGGAGCAACCTGGGATAGTGGAAGGTGTCCCTGCCCATCGTGTTGCCTTCTGGAGGCTGACCTGGAACTGAGACCAGACAGAGCAAGAGGAAAAAGTAGATATTTATTAAAAGGCCTCAATGGGAACACCTGGGCCACACAAGAGTCCAGCCAGACCACACCCAAGATGCCCCAAAATAGTCACAAAATGGATGCCTGATCACGAGGGCCCACACTTTGTAAGTTCTGATCCATTATCATATTAGAATCAATTGTCCAACCATAGCCTCAGGTTATGAAGCTCCATCCTCCTGGATTTTTCTTCTCACTTCACTGTTTTCATTCTTGGGCCTGAAAGTTGTCCTGGGTATGGAGCTGGAGAAGGAATTGTTTTGTCTCTCTACTCTGTGAAGAGAACTCAGTAGCACTGAATATGAAACCTAAAGCTACCTACTAAAACAGCACAGGATCTAGAAAACATAAAAGTTAAAACCTAAGGCATCAGTGGCAGGGGATTGGAACAAGATAATCTTCCAAGTCCTTTCCAACCCAAAGCATTCTGTGATTCAGCAGTTCTGTGATTCTGTAAACATTAATTGACTGCTATGCAGGCATTTATGTGCAACCATGAAGCTGTGAATGATATAGCTGAAATGTTAATTGAGATCTAGATCCACTTTCAAATCACGGTATATAAATACTGTGACCCAGTTCTGTTCCACTCACCCATACACTGCCTCATGAAAAGTGCGTTGGGTTTTGCAGTGGGTGACCCTCAGCTGTGCACAGATTGGCATCATTGATGTCTGTACATGTCCCCGTTCTTGCTGCCAGATGATTCACTTCCTAATGTTCTGTGATTCTATTCTTCATTCTCCCTTTTTCTGAGTTTGACCCCATCTCCTCCCTTCCCTCTCACCCCATTATCTCTTTCCCTAATTCCATATCCCCCTCTGAACCTAATTTTGCTTCTAGTCTATCCAAACTGTGATATTTCTGAGGGTTCCCATGGCAATCTTGTCTGTAAATGGCATTACTAGCACAGAAAGTGTGAGTCACTGCAACCCAAACCTGCTCTGCCATTTTCCAGGTCTTGTTTATTGTATTTACTTTGCCATACCCAGCCACTTGACATAATTATTACATTTTAGCCTTGATTCTTTTGGCTGAATGCAAACAAGTTCTTATCTTTTTGTGCCAGCAGTTTGCATTCTAGAGCAACAGAGTAACTTGTTTCACATTCCTGCTTTGGGTCTGTAAAGAGAAATGTAAAAATTCTCTTTTAAGGAATTTGCTATCATGAGGCCTCTTCATCTCACAGGCTTGCTTGATGGAAGTTTGAAATATTAGATGTGTTTTTCCATCAACATAGCTTCCACAGATTTATGCATTGCTTTTACAATAATTTGATTCGCAATTTTTCCCTGGATGAGGTGATTCAAATGGTCCCTTAGTTCCCTTTTGGGGCAGAACTTCCATATACATCATCCCAATTCTCTAAATGCCTTTTGTGCGATGATTGTCTTCATGAAGTTGGTTGTTAAAATCACAGAATTGCAAGGGACCTTAAAGATCATGTATTTCCCATGGGCAGGGATGAGACCCACTAGAACAAGTTGCTGAGAGCCTCATCCAACCTTGCCTTGAACCTTGATCACGGTTCAAAGATTTATTCAATTCCTTCTTTAAGTATTGGTGGAGAATTTCATCAGCCTTGACCCCCTTATGTCATCCCACTGTTCCATTGTAGTGAAAACCATTTACATGGACTTTTATTGCATTTCCCTGTGTATATGAAGGGGTTTGAATTTCACTGTCTGGATTATGCCTATGTCTGCGTGGCTTTACAAGATAAATACAAAAAACAGTTTTTGCATTGTGACATTCTCATATGATAGACCTGCAGATTTCAGTCTCACAGGCCTTTGTCTTGCTTGTCCTTTGCTCTATGGAAAGCAAATCCCTTGGGTCAGTGAAGCACCACTGCCACTGAGCCAGAGAGTGTTTACCAGGAAACTTGCCATTTGCCAAAGTAATTTTTCTTTAATATTCCATATTGTACAAGCAGGACATTTTTCTATCTGCTCCAAGGATCCTTTTAGTGCCAAGCAACAAATCACAAACTCTCTTCAGGTTATCAAATAATCATGGTAATGTATATTTACCTTGAAAGAACGTCATCATCTCTGACTATGAGTTTTTTAGCAAAATACCACTCATTTCCTTGATCTTTCTTTTTCTTTCTTTCTTTCTTTCTTTCTTTCTTTCTTTCTTTCTTTCTTTCTTTCTTTCTTTCTTTCTTTCTTTCTTTCTCTCTTTCTTTCTCTCTTTCTTTCTCTCTTTCTTTCTCTCTTTCTCTCTTTCTTTCTCTCTTTCTTTCTCTCTTTCTTTCTCCCTTTATTTCCTTCTTTCTCACTTTCTCCACTGCTGTGATACCAATTTCCACCAGTTCTGTTGACTCAGATGGCTCTGATAGCTCGCCTAAAAACCTGGGGATTCCCAGTTAGCTTCTAATTCAATTTCATGGCTTTTAAAAATATTTTTTTACTTTTTACGTTTAAATTGTGATGTTTTCCTTTTTAAATTGTTGAGCTACTGATACACATATCTTAACAGTTCTTAATTTCTCTGTTTTTACTTTGTTGACCCTCTGCAAATTTTCTCTCTGCTCCTTCCCAGTAGCAGGAGTCAAGTGTGAGTGCTTGAGCCCTGGATATCAGGAACAGAGGCAGCCAAGCCCTGGCACACATCTGGACAGAGCTCCAGATTGCAGGGCAATGGGATTAAACTCATTCTCAGAGGAAAATTCAAAGCTGGCACAAGTTTCCCAGAGAAGTTGTGGTTGCCCCATCTCTAGAAGTGTCCAAGGCCAGGTTTGACGGGGCTTGGAGAAACCTGGGGCAGTGGAAGGTGTCCCCACCCATGGCAGGGGATTAGAACCAGATGATCTTTCAGGCCCCTTCCAACCCAAACCACTCCTCTTGATATTTTCTCCAAACCACTGCCTCTGGCTGGAACACCTGGAGCCTCAGGGCTCTGAAGGCTTCCATGCAGAATGAAAAATCACAAAATGACCAATCTGGCCTCGAAATATTCAGTGATGTAACTAAGACCTTTTGGTTTACCAGCAAGAAATTGGTATTTGCATTGAGCAAAAACGCTGATTTTTAGTGACACTGGAGCTTCAGCTGCTCAGTTTTCCACCAGAGGGCACTCCTATATCTTCAATGGAGGCAAGTTTTGGAACAAGACCGGGAAGTTTTGTGTGCGCAGTACAACTCCAGTTGTGACAGGGGAATGGGAAAAATGCAGGAGCAGGACCTTGTTGCACATCTGCCAGCTCTGTCCATCATCTGGGACCGTCCACTGCCACCTGATGGGGCACAGCCAGGCTTCAGAACCCCACGTGTGTCAGGCTGGTGCACACACACAAAAAAATTAACCAGTTCATACACACAGTGTCTGATATGGCCCAGTTTAATTAAGGGATCTGTGTCTCCCTCCTGAGGAGCAGCAAGGCCACCTGTGTGACCAGAGCTGGTACCAGATTTCAGTATTTTCTGTGGAATATTCCATCCCATACACAGCCCTATGGCTTTATCTTCACTCGTAAAAATATCCATTTTTATTAAAATTAAATCACTTCAACAGCTGATGCAGCTTGGGTTGATTGTGTAGTTTTGGTACTCAGCAGTTTACATCCAAATACAATGCAAAACAACTGTCTACAGCCAAATCTGTAAAAACTGAAGAATCTGTTGCTTTAGCTGGACTGTGTCCCTGTCAGAGATATATATTACATGTATATCCCAATGTGTGTGTGTGTATATATCCCTATCTTATGTTACACTGCTTTTATGCACTTTTATTAACTTTTTTAACTTAGAAAAATTTTCAGTTATTAAGGTAATATACTTGAATAAAGAAAATCCAGCCAATTTGTTTATTGATGGCAGAAGAGAAAGCATGATTTCGTGGAGATAAAAATGTAAAAAAAAGAATTCTGAATCAAATGTTTCAGAAAATTAGTAGTTTGTTTTATTTATGTATACAAGGGAAAAACAAATTTCTGAATAGGTGCTCTCAAGTCTGAATTACTTCCTAAATGTGTATTAAATCAGGTTATTTCTTTAGTAACTGCAATAGTTGAGAAAGGCAATTTAGGGAGGAAATAGGATTTTCTGGTAATTTGACCAAAATATAGATGAATAGGGTAAGCAGAGATTGGAATTATGATGCATTGAGCAGTTTAGATGTTCTGGCACCATGTCAAAAGTGACAGATTCTCACAGCTACTCATAAACTGATCAGGTAAATAAATACTTTGCCCTTCCTCTCAGGTCAGAGAGGAGGAACAGCCTGAAATCAGACTGTCCCACTCAGCTCAGCTCCAAGGAAACATCTCTGTTAAACTGCACCCAGATGAGACAACTCAGGGGAGAGCCAGGCTCAGCTGTGCACACGTGTGTACACACATCGCTAACACAGGTGCAAGCACGTGTCAAGTTTTTCAATCCTTTCTTCTCACCTGTATTTTTCCAATGGACACCTTTGGCACAATTTCTGCCTGCCACAGTTTTTTTCTCCCCAGATTGTTATAGCTCTGCATTCTGTGGTTGTATAAAGGTGACTTTGGCTGCTTGGTTATGTGGTGACTCCTCTCTCCTGTGCAGCAAATTGATCAGCCACTGTCTTCTCTGGCCAATTCCATCATTCCTAGTGTAAGCAAAGAGAGATCAAGATTATGGATCTCCTATGAACATGTGGTGTAGCAGACGACCTCTGTGCCTTCAGGATTTCAATGTGGGGAATGTCCCATCTAATGGGAGCAGTCACTTCAATTCTCTGCAGTGTTTCGTGATTATTTATCTTAAAGTACTTAAACTCATTCTTTTGGCCCGCTGCAGAAAATGTCTCAGTGTTAAACTGACAGCTTTTCCACCATTCACTTTATAGCTTTTGATCTAGAACCTTTTTTCTCTGCAGACCCCTCACCTTCCAGCTCCACCCCAGCCAGGTCTGCTGTCATCAAAACCAACCTCAATATCACCACAGGTCTCATGCAGATGGTGAGAAAAACCTGTCCCTGCCAGAGCTTGATCCAGACTGTTTGAGTGGCATTCATCTCACCAGGGCTCTACTTCCAAGCCATTGTCCTTATGCTGCCCTTAGAGGTAATGGAGGTACTTCAGGTCTGTATTTCACCTTTTCTTCTTACAGCAGATGCCTGAGACAGGCTGGATGAGCAGAGAAGGTAAATAATTGCCTTGACATCATCAAGAATTAAAAAAAAAATATTATATTAATCAAGTCAGTCACTATTCTGGATCTCTTTCCAGGTAAGGTTGAGGAAAACAAATGTTTGGGGAAGAGATGTAAGGATATGGGTGGTACAATTTGTCTGTGATAACTTTTTGGATCTTAAGGCCACTGACTTGGGTCTGGTCAGTAGAGCTGAACTCTGCTTCTTGAACCATGTCTTCCAAGATGCTAAAGGTAATGCTATTTGGTATAAGCAAAAATTGTGTCAAGGACTAAGATTATAAAGGCACAGAAAACCTTTCCAGTGTTCAGATCTGTTTTTTGACTCTGTGTAACTTGTCACTACAGACACATGAAAAAAAGAATGGATGGAAAGGTTTCAGAGGAAAATTTGTAAAAGAGGTCTGAAATTAAGAATATTAATAATAATATTAGGAAATTAAGAAATTAAGAAATTAAGAAATTAAGAAATTAAGAAATTAAGAAATTAAGAAATTAAGAAATTAAGAAATTAAGAAATTAAGAAATTAAGAATTTGGGTCATGCCATGGAGAAAGCATTTACTTGTCCTTCTGTAGAATGCCATGAGTGATGTACCAACAGTGTCCTCTGAAATGCATGGGGAAGGTGTTAGACTGCAGTGGACACATGGTTCATCTTCTCATCAGTGCGTTACCTTTGGAGCCTGTTTGATGGTGTCTCCACGGGGTCTGTAGGAATGATTAAAATGGGCTGCATTTCCTCTGTGAGAAACAAAGCAAAATCCCACCTCTGCACTTCTTCAGCTGCTTAGCTACTCACTACCTGCCTCATGCACATGTGCACACGTGTGTACACACATCTCCCGCTCCTGCCTGGACCTCGGGGCTGTTTTGAGTGTGCACTGCAGTTGTTGATGAGTTTCCTGGTCATGAGGGGGGACAACAGTGCACAAATCTATGTATTCCATACATCTGGAAAATTCAGGCATGCTGTGCAATCGCTATTTTGTCTTTGAAACATGCCTGCTGCTTCCTCAGAACTGAGCTGATACACTCCTTCATTTTGCTATTCCTGAGGTTTTCATGGGCAGACTCATTTGCTTTGGTTAAACCCAGCAGCTGTGTGATCCATCTTGGCTAAGCAGAGCCTTCAGTGCTCAACCTGTACAGTCATGTTTCATGTTAACTGGTAATGGATGGGCCAGCTGGCTATCATGGTTTAGCCTAAATGGCCTTGTTATTTGCTGTTATTTCCTCAAATTGAGCAGAAAGGCATCCTATGCATTGTGTATCATCTCCTGGCAGAGTCTGTTCCAATGCCTGACCACTGCAGGCAAAGCAGGTCTGATGCTGCAGTTCATGAAGTGCACAAAGACAGCAGGGGCTCAGGGGAGATGCCTTCTGCAGAGGATGAGATCAGGCTCAGACACCGAGCTGCTTGGGGCGATGCATTATTAAATGCTGTCTACTGATACACTCCTTCTGTGGAAGCCGATTAACGACATCCCACTTTATTATTCCTTATCTTTTATCTCCACCTTGTTTCACAGATGTAGCCAGCAGAACACGGCACTAAACAGAGACCCCTGGCACTCATTAGGTGGTGGCTGCTCCTCACAAGTGTCATCAGATGTGTAATTCCTGTCCCTGATTTTGCTAACGATGCTGGTTTTCACGTTGCTGTGTCGCTGTTCAGGCAACATGGCCTTGTCAGTCTCAAACTAGGTTATCTTTTACTTATCGTTTCCTTTGACACCCTCCTCTGATAAACTGGGAGATAAACACATGATAGACCCTGCAACGTATTCCCCCAGCACTAAAATCTTAGCAGTAGCTCTGTAGAGTGGTTTCATCTAATGAGTGCTTCTTTTGACCTGTTTTCTATTTTGTTTGAGCATTGCAGCTGCAGATCTTAAGGCACATTTAAACCAGAAACACAATCTTGTTTAGCTGCTCCCTGTACCTCAGAAAGTTTTGTGTCTCTGTGTGAATGTGGGTCTTTTATTCCAGCAGCTACATGGTGCAGGAAAGTCAAGCACATCCAGTTGCTTAAGGTCCTGCTTTTAGCTTTGATGCTGTGATTAGAGGAGAGCTGTTATCCCCTCTAAGAGAAAACTAACCAGAGGAATGTTTTGCTGTTGGGTTATTGTCCTGGTCTGTGTCAGCAAGTGTCAATCAAGCACAAGGACACTTTTCTTGAAGATAGCTAAAACTGCCTTGGTTACTTCTCATCACAACCAGATGTGGATTTCATCCACATGTGAGGAGGGAGAAAAGGTTAGGGAAAAGTAGCATCTTCTTAGTACTGGTAGTAATGGTGTGAGTCTTGTGTGACCAAAGACTCAAGGTCTGTCCCTCATCCCGAGGCTGCACCTGATCCTGGGAGCTCCATGTTCATCACCAAACCATGGCCCTAAGCATCAAATCTTCACATTTTTTGTGATTCCATCATTTCCCTGGGCAGTCTGTTCCAATGCCTGACCACTCTTCCAGTCAAGAATTTTTTCCCAATATCTAATCTAAATCTACCCTAGCTCAACTTGACAATATTTCCTCTGGTCCTGAATTGTCCTGAATGATTTCTTTCTGTGGCTGGCTGTCTCAGTACCAGCCAGGCTGTGGGTCATTTTCTGCCAGGTTAGGAACCAGTAAGGAGGAAATGTAGTGGTGGCACTGGTGGTGATCTTCCTCTTCCCACCTGTGCAACTCACCTCAGGTAACTTCATTTCTATGGTGAGGCCAGAACAGAATTTACAGCAAAACTTAGGGAAAATTGACAACAATTTTTTGATACTAAATGATAATCCCAGCAAACTATGGCCAAATATTTTATAGGCAGAGTAACAAACAGGCAGTGTCTTACACTTTAAGTTGAGAAAGTAAGAGGGTTTTTATTAACATATTACAGTGAGTTCTGGTTTGTGGACAGGCTGAGACTGAGATTAAAGGATCCCTACAGACAGCTCAGGGAGAAATACAGCTGCTTAAATCCAAATGTGTGGTCCTAACAGCCTCTGATAGCACTCTGCCATGCCTAGAGAAATCTTAACCCTTGTGTATACCCCAGCACAGAGGGAGGGGGAGGATTAAAACTTTGATTCTTATTAAATTGAAATAGATCACTTGTTGCTCAGTCATTTGTAGCAATTAGCATCTAATTTGGAGACACTTCACTCTTGTGTAAGTCACTGTTTGGGCAGCCTGGGCGCCAAGCAGAGAACTGTGGGTGCCACAGCTGGATTTCAGGGTGCAATGCATCAGGTTCTGGAACATTCTTGTATCAGCTGGGGCACAGATGTTCTCAGGCCCCTCTATGATCTCAACATAAATCTCCTGAGTATAGACCCGATATTTTCTTTTTCAGCTACAAAATGAGAAAGTGATAAACTACAAACATGCAAAACTATCTCTAGATGATTTCTGTTTTCTTTAAATTTTGTCTCTCTTGCCTGTTTAGCAATCTGATAGAGCAGAGCCGATGGACAGTGACATAAAATCAGGAAATCCACCTGAAAATGGCCCTGTTAGAGTTAGTACAATGTTCATTTCTTCATTGTATAACACTCGTCTAAAAACCTTATCTGTGGCTATATGTTGCAGAGAAAATCAATAAAGATTATCTCTATACAAGTAGAAAAGGGAGCCCGTTTCTCCTCAGATAATTAATATGTCAAGTGCAACAGTGCCATTTTTTAAGGTAATTATAAAGGACATCAAATCTGGAGAAAGAACAAACTCAGTTCTGCATGCCACAAGATTTTTCCTACTGCCATTGAGGGACATTCTCTTTGTAATGGCAAGAGACAGGACACTGCCTTGGCTGAACTGTCCACAGCACCATGTTCCCCCCAAACCATTGCACAAGTGAGATGATTCTTGCACTTAGAGACAAACTTATTCCTGACCTTTGGTCAGGAAGTTGCACTAGGTAGGTCCCCTCTAACTGAATTTATCCTGTCCTATCCTATCCTATCGTATCCTAACCTATCCTATTCTATCCTGTCCTGTCCTGTCTTGTCCTGTCCTGTCCTGTCTTGTCCTGTCCTGTCCTGTCTTGTCCTGTCCTGTCCTGTCTTGTCCTGTCCTGTCCTGTCCTATATTGTGTACTCTTCCACAATGAACCAGGACACAATTCATGTGGGGCATAATTCAAGCCCTGTCCCAGAGCAGCCAGCTCTCTGCAAGGAGCTCCCTCAGGAGGAGGTGGGAAGGAGGAATGGGAAATAATCCCTTTCCACAGGCCTTTCAATGGCATTTCCTTGTTTGCTCTGGATCCTTGCTAAAGGTACGCAGGGTGTCAGGGGCTTCTCCTTGAAATGTGGAAGGAAGCAGGAACAGGATGTGCTAGGAGGAAAACCTGCACTGCAGTGGGATCCCAGTGATGACAGGAGCTATGAGGGACAAGGCAAACTGCCATGCAATAAGTTAGGGAGTGTATATTATGACTTTTAAGTCTTTTACCAGCACTGTCTGATTGCAACATGGCCCTTTGGTATCATAGTCACTAAATATTTCCCATGTCCTAGAAACATCAGTAGCTGGGCCTCACATAAAGCAGTGATTTTAGAGCACATGGCACAAGACTGTATTTCCAGACATTTCTGGAATATCTCCAGTGAGAGAGACTCAGCACCCTCTCTGGACAATCTGTTCAGTGTTTGGTCACTGCACAGGACAGAAGTTCTGCCTCCTGTTCAGGTGGAACTTGCTGGGATCAGTCCCTGCCCGTTCCTTTTGTTCTATTACTGGGCCCCTGGAGCAGAGCCTGGGCCCTGCTCTGAGCCCTCCCTGCACCCAGGGACACCCAGGGACACCCAGGGACACCCAGGGACACCCAGGGACACCCAGGGACACACAGGGATGAGGTTCCCTCTCAGGATCTCCTCTCCAGGCTGCACAGCCCGAGCTCCCCTCTCCCTTTCCTGGGCAGGGGGATGCTCCAGTCCCTCCATCGTCTTTGCCACGCAGCACTGGACTCACTCCAGGAGCTCCATGTCTCTTTTGTCCTGAGGAGCCCAGAACTGGATACAGCACCCCAGATGTGCCTCACTGGGTCTTCTTGCTCACAGGGCACACTCCTGAGTCATGGACCAGGACCCTGAGGTGCCAAAGGTCTCTGTCTCCTCCCCCAGCTTGGGAGCATCCATGGATGTGTGTGTTCAGCTGCATGGATGTGCCATGTTTTAGTACTTTCATCTGAACCACACCTCCCCTTTGTTACTTCAGCCATCACATCTCATCTGAGTGACTCCCTGAAGAGAGTTTGTTTTGGCAAGATCAGTTCATGATGGATCCATGCTGCTGTTTGATACTCCACTGGTTGTGTCTAGACAAGTAAAAAAATAGTTCCATTATCTTCCTGGAGATCTAAATTTTGCTTATTGACCTTTATTCCCTGGGTCAGATATGTGTTGATTGATTTTTACCTTATTATACTTCTTCTTTCCCCTTATGAGTGACTGAGAAATGAGTTCTTGTGGTTCAGGTTGCAGTGGAAGGTGACAGAAATCACTACAGGAGAGACATTGAGGGGCTGGAGGGTGTCTAGAGAATGAATGGAGCTGGGGAAGGGTCTGGAGCACAGGTCTGATGAGAAGAAACTGAGGGAGCTATGGAGGCTCAGCCTGGAGAAAAGGAGGCTCAGGGAGGATCTTGTTGCCCTTTACAACTCCCTATAAACAGGTTGTAGCCACATGGAGGTCGGCCTCTGCTCCCAGGTAATGAACAACAGGACAAGAGAAAATGGCTTCAAGCTGTGCCAAGGGAGGTTTAGATTGGATATTGGCAAAAAATGTCTTCACAAAAGGAGTTGTAAAGCACTGGAACAAGCTACTCAGGGAAGTGTCGAAGTCAGCACCCTTGGAAATGTTCAAGAAATATGAAGCTCTGCTTCTTAGGGACATGGTTTAGTGGTAGACCTGGAAGTTATAGGTAAATATTTGGACCCCATGATCTTTTCCAGCCTTAATGATTCTATGATTTCTTGACCCATTATCCATGGTAAAGGAGTCTTTTGTGAGTGAGAGTAATAGTCCTTCTTACTTACACAAGTGCTAATTATTTCAGAGTGCAGTAAGTCATGTTCCAGCACTCACACCTATGCCCTGGCATTGCTTAATTTACTTTTAGAGTTGTCTCCAGCTGAGAAGGCAGCTCACCATGGAGGAGAAAAGTGGTGGAGATGAATGAGGAAAAAAAAACCCAACCCAAATAATAAGCACTTTAAGTTGTGAAATTGAACTTTTAACTTAATACTTGCCTTTCACACTAGAAGTAATGCCACTGGAATGAAGGAGTCAGAAACGTGTGATGAAATTATTCTGTACTAAGGATTCTGGGACCTGAAATCTTAATTATGACAGCAGCTTCCTTACTAAAAAGGGACTGGAATTCGCAACCTTCCTAAGGTGAGGCTGAAATAATATTCAGCCCCATTGTTAACTGCACAGAAAAACACCTATTTCCCAAAGGCCACAGAGTGGGGATTGCAGGTTATTTATGCTAATTGTTACTTCTCTCTGAAGGGCAGTCTGATGGAGAGTTGCTTGCCTGAATTCTGGTTTTGCCTAGGAAATCTTCTCACATAACCTGTTTCTGCTCATGCTGCTAAATATTTAGGCTCCCTTCAACCCCTAATGCTAATAAAGTGACAATGTTGGTGAAGTTTAGAGAATTTTATTTCATGGTAATAAGAAAAAATGAAAATTATGATGGTCAGTGAAGAATGAGTAATTTAATGACTGATACAGCAAAAGAAGATATTAAAAAAATTGGAGCACATGTCTACTTGTTATGAAAAATAAAATTTGCAAATACAGAGACCTTCCCCCTTTTGACTACCTTTTATTGTGAATTAACTCCTTTTCTCAGACAGTCCTTTTTCTTTACTAGGCAGGTTTGGTTACCTGCATTTAAATGTAATCTTATGCTATAAACAGGATTCTTAATTTAAATTAACTACATTTGGTTTGTCTTTTTGTGGTAGTTTTTGTGTTTTTTCACAACTGAGCATTTTACAGTAGAACATATGTCAGCAACAGATTCTAAACCAGAATAGATCTAGAGGAAACTGCTCTGCTCTCCTAATTTCTTTGAAGAATTGCATATTTCAAGCAATCCTGTTTATCTTCTGGTCCTGTGAAAATGCAATAGTTTAAATTTTCAATGAATTTAAAGGTAGTTACATGACCAAGCAGTATCCATCTATGCTAAGAACATAATAAATATATGGAATGACAGACCTTTAAAAATATTTATTAGATAACATTTTGGGAAAAGAGAGATCAGAAAAGCTAATAATTAAATATATCTGGCAAATAAACAACAAATTTAAATTAAAATTTCTACCATGTCCTGGACCATTATAAAAATAGATTATGTACATCATCCTACATATTTTTCTTGTGTGAATCACAGTGCTCAAGTCAGTCCTTCTGCATATGTTGGAGAGGCAGGATGGAATCAGTGTTTGTGGAAGAATTTATTAAGGAAATGGATGTCCAGGAAGGTAAAAGTTGAGCCTGTTTTTAATTCCAGTTTTGCACTGACAGGAACAGAACAGTGGACTTGATGAAGCTCTAGGTAGATCCTGGACACTTTGTCAGGACTGTTGGAAAAAAGCGTCTTCAAACTTTCAAGGTTTGGCTGAAAATTATTTGAAACACAAAATTAATCATGAGTGGGAAGTGAAAACCCAGAGCGTGTCCTTTCAGAATAATTTTTCATCAACATTGTTCTCTCTCTACTGTTTTCTTCTCTGTTACCATTTACTCCCCAGCAGCATCCAAACCACTAATTTGACCACACGTAGAAAATAAGTGGCTCCCTCAAGGAGATTTCTCACTTACCCATAAAGGTGTTTTAAAGTTTGCTTTCTTTCTTTATGCTACAGTCTGTAGTGAGAATTTGGTTAATTCTGTAACAGAAGGCAGGTATTAAATCTTGCCTTGTGACACTCAGTCCATATGTTTTTATTTCCTGCTAGAATTCTAAAATATCAGGTTTGCCACTTGCTCTTATCAAGTGTGTTGCCACATCCACTTGATCTGTCACCGTTGCTCAAAGGGTGAAGAAGAAAAAAAAAGGTAAAGAAGGCCCCTCCTTCTCTAGAATTTCTTAGGTTCAAGGATGAGATTTATCTCTCCTGGGCATGGAAAAGCATCATCTCACATAGGTAAAGCAGACAGCATGGTGAAATGTGATTCTCTCATACTGTTTTTGGCCTAGTATTTCAGCAAATATTTTTTTTAAAAAATCAGTTTGCATAAATTAATTGTTGTTTAGGGTTTTTTTAAAGCATCCACTTTACCCATATCACAATTAAAATGCTTGGAACTTACTGCATAATCCATCCTCACAAGCATTGGGGCAATCCCCACAGGGCTCTCCTTCCTTGTAGGGTGTTTTCATTGAACTTATTAGGTTCCCCCTGAAACATCAATGTGCCAGCATCAGCTGTGAAGTCACTGCACCATATCCGAGAGGAAAACTAAATTATAAAGATGTTTAGATTTACACTCAGTTATTTATGTAACTTACTGTTACATTTACACTCAGTCTTTGGTTATATGACAATTTTTACATGTGTGCCAGGTTTATTTGGAAATGCTTTGGCAGTGGCCAGCAAGGGGGAGGAATTTGCAGGAGTGCCTTTTGTGAGAAGACACCAGAGGCTGTCTCTGTTCCAGACAGGGCCAGTTTTGGCCAGCTCCAAGTTGGACCCATGTGATGGCAATAGTGGCTCTGTGATAATGCATTCAAGGGACTGTAAATTCTGCATGCAACAGCAACCAGAAGAAAGGAGTGAGAATTTGTGAGAGAAATCGCTCTGCAGACACCCAGGTCAGTGCAAAAGGAGGGGCAGGAGGTGCCCCAGGCACTGGAGCTGAGATTCCCTGGTGCAGCCCACGGAGAGGCAGCTGTTGGATGGATGGCCATGGGGATGCAAAGATCCACCTGCAAGCCGTGGAGGACCCACACTGGAGCAGGAGGAAGCCCAGAGGAGGCTGGGATCCCATGGGAAGCCCTCAGTGGACCAGGAGCCTGACTGGACTTGTGACCCTGTGGGGGACACACGCTGCAGCAGTCCAGTCCTGAAGGAATGGAAGCATGGAAGCAAGCCTTGCTGGAGCAGTTTAGGATGAACTGCAGCCTGTGGGCAGGACCCACGCTGAAGTTCAGGGAGGACGGTCTCCAGTGGGAGGAACCCCACAATGGAGTGGGAAAAGAGCATGGGGAGGGAGGAGAAGCAGATATGGCACATGATGAACTGACCAGGGCCCCAGTCCCCTCCCATTGTGCTGCTGAGGGGGAGGAGGTAGAGAAAATCAGGAGTCAAGCTGAGCTTGGGAAGAAAGTGGGGGCTAGTAGAAGATGCTTGAATTTGGTTTCACTTCTTATTATCCTAAGTAATAATAAGTAATGATAAGTAATAAATTAAGTTAATATTCCCAAGCTGAGTCTCTTTTTTCCATGACATTAACTGGTGAGTGAATCCTCCTGACTTCATCCTGACCCATGAACATCTTGCTGTATATTTTAATTACTTCATCCTGTTGAGGAGAAGACTCAGAGAGGCTGGGCGAGCTACTGATGGTCAGTCAAGGTCAACCCACAACCAGATATTGTGAATGTGGAAATTAATTTTAGGCACTATTTGAAATCATCACTTTAGTATTTCCATTAAAGTTTCTTTGTATTAATTATAGTCTTCACTGTACTGTGCCTATTAGTATGTCTTTCTGAACCAAGATTTCAAGTAGAATGTGCAAAATATTTGTTTCTAATTAACTGTTTTGACAATTGGGATTTTTAGGCAATTGACATTTAATCTAAAAATCAGTGCCCCTTTTATATATTTTATGCTTTTTCTTGTTAGACAACTCTTCTCATGAGTATGTTTCTGTTCTTTCATATTCCTAATAAAGCCTTTAAACCTGTTTCTCAGCTACTGGTGATGTGCCCTGTTACAAATTTCACCAACCTCTGACTAATTTTGATAATGTAATGAGTACCCAAATTAGAATCAATACATACGCGGGGCAGTACTGGCAGACATAAAAGTAACTGTACGTAGAGTTGCTGCAGAAAGCAAAACCACATCCAATTTCATAAGAATTGTGCCAAACCATCTGTAGATATAAGAATAAAAATCATGGGAGTATGAAAAATATACATTTGAAAAATACAATATGCATCACAGAAATGTTTGTAATGACGTAAAATCACTTTATTTACCCTTCATAGTAAAAATATGAGCCCCATTTTGCTGAAAATCTGCTTTCACCCCTATTCAGCCAAAGAATATTGGGGATATAACAATAATAATTAAAGACAAATGTTTATAAAACCTTTGATTTTGTATTTATGTCTTCATTCAATTGAAACTGTTAATGTAGGAATGATGACGTAAAATTTTGTAACCTGTGTTTCGTGCAGGTACCACAGAAGTTTAGGATAAGCCATTGTCCAACTCCTCTGAGTCAAAAGAACTCTGTTGACTGCAACAAATCTATTTATATTCCTTGCCTATACTTTAATAACCCTATTTTTTAGTGTCTGGGCAATTTTTGGATGTTAAACAAACAGATAAATTGTTACTTCCTGAAGTCTTGAAATACCTGTATCTTTACTCCTACATACACTTACACTACTATTTTCGTTTTAATGTTGTTATTTATCATTTTCCTTCTAATTCTGTTCTTTTGAAAGTTTTCATCTTGTTTCATTAGAATAACTCTCATGTCTCCATTGTATTTATTTCCTTTAATGATGAGAGAGTAAAACTTGTTTAGCTAACATTTATTTTTTCAGCCTGAAATATAAATACATATATTAAAAAAAAATTCTACCTGAGTGTAATGGCCAAACATAGCACCTTTTGTTTTTGCCCCAGTTCCATATTTGAAATTTTTCTCCTCATTGTACCAGGCCTGAAGAACATCTGACCATGAGAAGGGGGCAGAGGACATGAAGAGATTTTCACCACATAGTACATCTGAAAAGAGAATGGTGCTGAGGAATGCACAGAGAATACATGCATGAGAAAAAAAACAAAACAACAGAACAACTCAGCAAAAGGTGGCATGATTTCCACAGAAATTCTCATCCTAAATGAGGCAGCAGAATGTTGTTTTTTTTCCAGTTGAGTGACATCACCCTTTGTAAATACCAAAGGTGTCACTTGACCAGTTTGCAGCATGGCTTGTTTGGCTGGTGGTTGGTTGTTGGCAGACATTCTGTATGACTGTAGGAACACCTGCACAGGTTCATTGCAGGTTCATGACTGTATTTTTCTATAATTTGGAAGTTGCAAACATAATCATTACCCAGGTCATAGCCCAGTAACCTTGGGAAAATCCCAATAATCCAAATTTACTCCTGGCATACATGAAAGTGTCTCTACTGCCCTTATCTACTGGTTTTATTCAGGTATAACCCCATTCACTGGTCCTCAAATGGGATTCACCCTGGCAGAAACCAGAGGATTTGGATTTTAGGAAAGAGTATTGATGGGACTGTCCACATCTAAGATATGGTGTGGCCAGAGGTCAGTCGACAGCACGCTGGGCTGCTAACATGGTACAGCTGTAAATTCAATATCCAGTGACTGAGTGAAGTGTTAATCTGAACCTCAAAGACAGTTTTAGGCTGCAATTTGCCAGGGGATTTAAAATCCCTAAGGCTGGTCTGAGAAACTATGCTTAGCCCCACCAGCCAGTGTTATACCTTTGCCTTTTCCCCCTTTCTTCAAAGCAGATATGTTAACTGATTTCTGCACTTAACTGGCTCTAGATCTCTAGATGCACTTTTTTCTGATAGATATTTTAGGAGAATATGCTTTATCACTATGATTTGATTTCTTCATCTGCTGTAGAAAATGGGATATACCTGTGTAAAACTGGGATGAGAATGGGATTGAATGTTTCTCACTCACTGGGCAGATTTCTACCAAGAAATTTCCCTTTTTCACATGACAAGAAAGATCAATATGAAATTAAAATTGCATCTCATTTTCCCCCAACAAGCAAAACCCCACACTGGTCACATCAATAATGTGTGATGTTGTTCAGTTCCACTCATGCTTCACTTACTGGTTCTCCTCAGATTAGGAGGACTGTGCCTCAAATTACATTGACTGGCCCAATTTTGGGCATTCTCTGCAGCTGGAGGACACCATTCCTTAACAAAAGAAGAAAATATCAGTCACATACTTATGAATAACTCCTCATAAGGGACCAACATTTAGAAATTACATTTAAACAAGAAAAAGTCAAATGTAGAATCTTTTTCGTCCCATTTTTTGAGGGGAGAGGTAGGTAGGAGCCAAGTTACTGTGCACCAAGGGAGTAGAAGCTGTGAAGCCTGATTAAGATTCCATCAGAAAGAAATTAATTTTGCTATGGATCTTTCTTCTTTTAATTTAACTTCAAAAGAGACATTACTGTTGATATACCACCAAATTTTCCAGTTTTTTTCTTCCACCTGCCCAGCCTTATGTTTCTCTTGGTGCTGGCTCTGCTCAATCCTTACGAAAGGTCTGGAGAAGGAATTTGTGGGTAAATAAAATAATGTGACCCTGCATACAATCCTGTACTTCGCATAGAGTCTACTACTCATTAAAAATAGATTTACAGCATACAACTTACCATCTTCATCATGTTGCTGGCAGTTGGTTTTACTCCTCTCCTGAGGGCATTATGTCTGTCAACAATCAGCTTTTGCTGATCTGCTCTGCTGCTTGACAGAGCACTGAGAGCTTCAGTTTTCTAAATTGAAAAAAAAAAAAAAAGTTGTATTTCTGCTTTATTTGCATGTTACTGAGACCTGCATCTTGGGTAGGAAATATTAAAATACTGAAATTTTATTATCGACCAAGGAGATAATCCTTGTGGAGGATGAAGGACTGTGGTCTGCTTTGTCTCCTAAGTGTCTCCAGGGGTGCTTCCATGTGGAGCAGCATTTCAGTGGTTCCACAGTGTAGAGCATAGCAGTAACAACACTGATTCCTGTACTGTGTCTTCCAACCCTCTGTGGAGGACCGAGATATTCTGGGATGCCCTGTGCCTGTAGACTCGTACATTTAGGTAACAGAACCAGGCTTACTTACCAATATTATAATTTCCTAATGAGGTTTTGTGGAAAGAGGATCTAAAAGTCATCTGAATGCATGAATTGTGTTTATGATGTGTTTGTCTTCTGTCTAGTTTTTGTCATCCTTATCAATGGTTTTCTATTGAAGAAATCTGCTGTTTTATCACAGGATCATCTCAGGCCTCTTGTGGTACTTCATCAGGACATCCCACTGAACAGAAAATGTTTATACCTTTAATAGATTTTATTCCAATTCTACCATAACTGATAAAATTTCTAGTGCTTTTTATATGTTCCCTAATTAAAAAATAGCCATGTGAGGAACTCAGCCTCCTCTTTACATCCATTCTCAACCAGTCCAGACTGAAGCATTGAGAGGAGAAATTGAAGAATTAGTGGGAAATGCAGTCAAGTCATCGGTCACATCCAGTGTTTCTGATGCAGAAGAAGCAAACTACAGATTTCAGATTAAGTTTGGGTTGGGAAGAACCACTGTGTGTGTGCATTCAGGGAGTTAATTTGGCTGTTTGAGGGAAATCAGGGATATGGGCTGAGAGGATGGGAGCAAAGGGAGAGGCAATACCTCAGGGCCTGTAGGATGAGAAAGGAAGAGAGGTAGGCAAATGATATCTGTAAACCTATGTGGAATTAATGGGAAAACTACTGGATCTTTAGGAGGTCCAGATGACTGGATTTGCATATGGAAACTTCTGCAAAATACAGTTATCTCTGACCCAATTTACAACTAATGCAGAATCTTTAGAGTTTTATTTTTTGTGTGCAAATGTGGAAGGAGACAACAGCTTTGAAATGAAGCAGACTTCAAGGATAAATGCTTTCTATAGCCTAGATATCTAGTACTTCAAGGATAAATGCTTTCCATATCCTAAATACCTCATCAGACTCTTTCTGCATATGTCTGGTGTGCATATGAAAAGCACATTCAGTCGGTCTACAAGTGCCTCAGAGCCCACCCAAATTTTACAAATAGGAGATATGTATTCTACCTGTCCAGTGGATGGAGGCAGCACAGCTGTGAGACACAGGAGCACCACTGTGAGGAGCATCTCTGAAAAGGTGAGAATGAGGCATTAATTTATTTTTTACAGATCTTTCGTTTCTCTGAATACAAAATACATCTTTCTCCTGTGTGTTTGCTGGCTTTTGCTCACCTTCCTTCCTTCCTTCCTGCCTTCCTGCCTTCCTGCCTTCCTTCCTTCCTTCCATGCCTTCCTTCCTCCCCTCCCTCCCTCCTCGTCCACTTTTAGAACTAAAATAATAAAATTAATTCCTCTTTGTTTCCAGATTTCTATGAATCAACAGCTTCTTGCATCTCATACTTCCTGCTGTAGCCCTGATGCAATATCTCCACAGGTGCTCACAGGTGTTTTTGCTGCCCTTCCCATGGGAAGCCTATTGCTCCTTTTCAAACTGCAGAATGGGATGGGATGCTGCTCTTAGCTTGTTCCTGTGTCTGAGTCTGAAAATTCTCTTGCTGCCCTTTGCCTGCTCTGACTGGAAAGCTTTGGTTGAAAGGGGAATTAGACACTGAGTCCATGTGATCTCTAGTCAGCTGTAGGAGTCAGGAGGTGTATCCCATTCAAAGCTTGATGTGCTGGGAAATCTTGCATGTGAGCTGGGGCAGAACCTGTTTCAGGAAGCTTTTTTTTTTTTTTTTTCTGTTTTGAGACAAGTCTTGATTATATTACAAGTAATAAGAAATGACAACAGAAATTAGAGCCTTCTCTAAACATTGTGATTCTTNCAGAGGGGGATGGGATGCTGCTCTTAGCTTGTTCCTGTGTCTGAGTCTGAAAATTCTCTTGCTGCCCTTTGCCTGCTCTGACTGGAAAGCTTTGGTTGAAAGGGGAATTAGACACTGATCTCTACAGTCGGCTGTAGGAGTCAGGATTCAAAACCCATTCAAAGCTTGATGTGCTGGGAAATCTTGCATGTGAGCTGGGGCAGAACCTGTTTCAGGAAGCTTTTTTTTTTTTTTTTTTTTCTGTTTTGAGACAAGTCTTGATTATATTACAAGTAATAAGAAATGACAACAGAAATTAGAGCCTTCTCTAAACATTGTGATTCTTGGTATTTCCTGCGCAGGACCAGGAGATGGACTTTGATGATCCTCATAGGTCCCATCCAACGTAAGTTATTCTAAAAATATCTGATTCTAATTGAAGAAACATCCACCAGACCCTGGAATCCAAGACTCCACTTGCCTGGGAGGCTCAAAGCACCACTGCAGTGGCCCAGGAGGTCATTGCAAAGTTCAGGTATTTGCAATCAGTCACACCAGTTACAATCAGCTTGTTTCTGCTCACCCACCTTGGGCAGGCAAGCAGGTGACTAGAGTGGAATTTACTTGTTCTGGCAATTTTCCCAGCCTCCCACTCCGAGGAAATTTACGGGCATGTTACCACAGAGGTATATTGTTAACTTGTTGGGTTTTGAGGGGCTGCTGATTTTAGTTCTAAATTATTCTTGGGGAGAGGCCAGTTGGATTTGCTGATCCTTTCACATTCAGCAAGGCCCCTTTACCTCCAGGCAACCAGAGGTAAAACACATAAAACACAGGGTGCTCTGGAGAACACTGGTACTTGTGGAGAACACGTGGTTAAGAAAAACTATCCTTTTCCAGGTGTTACTGCAAGGGCCCAGCTCTTCACCAGCTTCTTTCCTTGCTCTGGGGGTGACCCACTGTGCCCAGCCTTAGGCAGGGATGCTGCTCCAGCTCTGCCAAACAACACAGCCCATGGACTGTGACTCTGGGCAGCTGGAGCTCAGAGGCCAAAAAACTGGAAAAACCGGTCACATCTGTCCAATTAAACTCTCACAGCCTTCCAAATAGGGTGGCTTATTCCAAACACTTGTATTTGAGGGAAGATCTAGTTGATCTAGGGAAAAACATATGGATGTGCAGAATAAGTAATCGATTTCCTCTTCTTAGTATTGCTTTATGTTCCTTACTTTTAATTTTGACATCACCTGTGCCTCCTTGAAATGCTTCAGAATCACAGAATTTCTTTTTTTGTTAACTTCTCTAACACATATTTCACTGAGTAATTACAAAACTTTGCACTTTATCTGACTTAGGTGTTTAGCAACAAAAGGTTATACTCCCAATATCATGAAAATATATGCTTTTTTCTTAATTTCTAATCAGATCATAAATAGAATTTGGGTTATTTTTAGTTGTACTCAAGTTAAAAACAAAAATATGTCCTTTGAGTGCAAAATATAATGAGATGTAAATAGAAAACAACCCTTTTTGCATGTAAAGCACATTTTAAAGGAAAAATAACTCTTCACTGAAATTGCAAAGCTTTGTATTTTACAAACCAGGCTGAAGAAGCTAACTTAGAGACATGGCCAAATTATTCATTCACTGTAATATTTTCTATGAATTAACTCACAATTAAATATAATTGGTAATTTAATACATGATACAAGTTTCAAAATGCCATTGGAATGCTTTTTAAGACCCAGTGGGTTTCCCACTCCAAGATATTAACATACTTTTGGCAATCCCACTGATTTCAACCAAATGCTTACAGTTTATGAGATGTAAATTTAATTGCTCTGCATTAATTTCTAGGCACCGGTCCTAAAATCAGTCTCTCTCTCCCCCTCCCCTGTTCCCCCTCAATCAAACATAAATCAGGACATGTGCCAAGTCTTACTGACTTTCCTGCAAATCCATCTGTATACCAGGATCTGCCACTGAAAGATGGTGCTTTAGCATCCCTAGTTTGCATGAGTTTGGCAAACTCATGTGAATATGTTTTTCTCATCTCTCCTTCTAAAATAATAAAAAAAGGTGTATCCTAAATTATTCATTTAATTGAATAACCATTACAAAAAATAATCACATTTATTTTTATTATTATCCTTGAAAAATACCTGAAATAAAAGAAAGTTTCTGTCATTGCACTAGTACAGCATTATTGCACAAAAGCGACTTAGGAACCACTTTGCAGAAGAGGAGTCAATTAAGCAAGGTGGTAATTTCCCCACTCTGAAAATAGGTGGTGATAGAAACATGAACCAATAGAACTTACTGAGCTGAATATATATCCCATTCAAAGTGTTTTACTGTCTCTCAGTCCCTTTCTCTATGTACATATAATTTATTAAGATGCTGCTTTCTTAACACAGGTGGATTTTCTTGTATTTTTAATTGTTCATCCATTTTCTCTACCTTTTTGTTTTAGCTTGTGTTCTACTATTACCTATATAATCCTTATTTTTCACTGAATAAGGTCCTCTTCTGTGATTGTCCTAAATTTTTCAGGAAATCTTCTGATTATAGGTTGTATTTTAATAAATGAAAAAAAACCACAATACTTTAGCCAACAAATCAAGATGAATCCTACCTTCTGTTTCCAGGAAGATCAGGAGTTTCTTCTGTCCTTCTTCAGGTAGTTGTGGAATTGGCTGGAATTCTTCACTGGAGGGTGATTTATAGCTCTCCTGTTTCCTGATAGGACATGGTGATTCAACGTCACAGGTATTACAAAATTCAGGTAGTGACCAGATAGAGCAGAGTATTTTCAAGCGCAAATTCATCCAAAAAAGAGGTTGTGTGTTTGTGTTCGTTTTAATTTCCTCTTACTTCTTGTACTGGAAGAGATGGAATACTCTGAAAAGGTTTTTGGATGTATTACATCTTAAATGTGAAATTTGCAGTCAATGGGATCACCGGGTACAACGCTCTCTGCTAATGATTGACACATCCAGTTGTAGTAACATTTGATCCTAATCTCCAGCAATGCAAATAAACTTAGCTGGCTACTGGTTTGTTTATCACTGTTATTATTATTAATATTGTTAATTATTATTTAACAATGTCTTCAGACCGATGTTGTTGTAACCAAGGTGGAATATTGGCCATTGATTTTCTCATGGGAGTTTGAAAAGCCTTCAGCCAAGTTCCTGTTCATGCCATGGCTTCTTTACGTGGGTCCTACACTGTAAAAGCCAAAGGAGACAAGGATGTTTCTCTAATTTATGTTTTTAATCAATATTGGATAAAGATTGAAAGATTACCATGTTCACCAACATTAAAGCATGTATTTGTTTTGGCATTTCCAGGTACATGGGGTGGGATGGGATGGATGGGAACACTGCCAGATCAGAAGGGCATTTGTGTGTGCACTGACTCCTTCTGTCCACATTCAATCTCCAGTAACTGCTGACCAGAGCAGCTGTCATTGGCTGCTTTTATATCAAATATTGCCATTTTTCTGTTTCAATTCAGATCTCCCCTTTTCGTGGTCATTCAGCTCCTCCCTGAGTCCTATGTTGTGCCGTCAGAACAGGCCTTTGCTTTTCCACACATGGGAAAGCAGCACCTTGGCTCTGCCAGATGACATTGCAGTGGGGTGGTTTGATGGTTTGTAATTATGTGGAGAGGAGCACACTGTGAGCAAGTTTGGGGTTGACACCAAACTGCAGGGAGCAGTCCATATGCTGGATAAAAAGGCTATCATTCAAATGAACCTCAAGAAGCGGGAGTCGTGATTTGACAGAAAATATTTGAAAGCAAACAACTGAGAAATGCCAATTGTCGAGGGAACAGGTCTACAAAAATACATTAGGGGTTGGACTTGATCATAGAATGGTTTAGGTTGGAAGGGACCTTCGAGGTCATTTACTTCCACCCCTCCCACCATGGGCAGGGATGGTCTGAGAGGTCTTTTCCAATGGAAATGATTCAATGAGAAGTTGCACAAGAGTCACCACGAACTATGAGCTGCACTGGATCAGCCACTGCATAGTGCACAAACTGAAAATAGTGATTAAACCCCCTTTTGAGCAATTCTGAAATGGTGTTGGGACTGCTGTGCCCAGTTTTAGAGTCTCCAGTACAAGAAAGGCGTTAACAGAGCGAGCCCAGCAAAGGGCTGCTGTGTTGGAAGGGGAGAAGGCAGAGATTGACTCTTTTACAACACAGACTTGAGGCTGAACGTGGTATTGGAGCAGAGGAGCTTCAAAAATCCTGTGCAAACAAAACTGTTCTAAGGTTGTGTGATTTTTATGTTGTTTACACTGGAGAGGAACAAAGTGAGACTCATTTTATTTGTTGACAGATATGACAGTTCAACACATTACAGTGGGAACCTCTAATTGCTGTATGAGAAAACAATTATAGCACAATCATCACAACCATTACTAATGAAAAGGTTCCATGCAGGTGATCAATGAGCAATGGATCATCAGGTAAAGATTACACCCTGTTGTGTTTGTCAGTCATCTCTCTGCCTAATATACACCGAGACCTTGTGAATCACCTTCCTACCTCAAATATAAAAACTACCAATAAACACAAGAGAATGATTCAGAACAAGAGCCTATCTCCCGATAACATTTCTGCAAATATTCTGTCATGGCACATCGTAAGTTGTTCCTATAGTTTATTTTCATAGAATCACAGAACATCTTAGGTTGGGAGGGACCTTGAAAGATCACTTTTCCAGCCTGTTGAGGTCCCTCTGAACAGCAGCTGAACCCTCTGCTGTGGGAGCCCCTCCATTCAGGTTTGCATCACCTGCAAACTGGCTGATCATGTAAACCTCACTTTTCTAGCAAATCTCATTAAGCCTCAGGCATTTATAATGATTCTTTATGCCTGGCACTGCTAATAAGAATACAATTCCTTGTCTTTACATTTTCATGCCAGCTCCACCTCATCAGTCATAAGCTACTGTTTCCATTTCTCAGGTATGTGGACCCACTTTTTGTTTCCTGACATTCATCTTTCACCCACTCTTCAGATTTTGACCATGACTCCTTCACCACCTGGTGATGAATTTAACCAGTTATTTGGTATATTTTCAACATCTTTAGTTTTGTAGGGAAAGGGATCAATAAACATTTGTAGTTTCTTCTGGATTTTTTATATTTGATGCCTACAAAATACTTCAGTGCAGTAAGCTAGATCTAGGCTGTGGATATTGTCTTATAATAGATCAAACCCATTTTGTTTTTATTTTATCCATTTACAATTCCTATTTATCTGTACCCTTCTTTAATTTTGTATACAGCCATCCAATATCTAGGAGGAAAAGCATCTGCTCGTTCTTATTTCTACAGAATCTTCTAGAGTTCTCAGAGCAGAGTCCCAGAGCCGATCCCAGCAAGACCAAAAAGCACTAATAAACTTGATAAAGAATTTAGATTCCTCTCAGCTATCTTGAGATATCCAAATGATACATATCTAACACACTATAGGTGTCCAGATTCTCTCAATATTCAATAGACACCATTCTGTTTTCCTATCTTAGACTCCCATCTTAGCAAATGAGCTTCTGAAAGTATTGTTCTGTTCTTGATGGCCACACAGTGACCCTGATTTAGAATAAGTATCACAAAAGCCTCTGAAACTCCACTCTGCCAAGTTATTTTTGTATGTGGGAGGCAGTCTCCAGATATCTAGATGCTCCTGGTATTTTTCTACTTCATGGTTAAAGAGCGCAGAAAAGGGGTAGAAAAAATTAGCTTTTTTCCAGTGGAGGAAAAAATAAGTGTTATCATAAGTTAGGATTAAGCTAAACTAAATTTATCAATCTAAATATTATTTTTAAGTCTTTAAAGTGGTGGGTGACCTCCAAGTTCATCTTACTTTGAGACCAAACTTGGGTGACATCTCTGTTCACTGAATAAAGCAGAGACCTGAATTAAATATGTCAAAACATATTTAAAAACATGTTTTAAAAGTTTTACCTTCACTACCCCATACTCCCTTTCTGTTCCTCAGTCCTGCATTATAAATAGATGGAGTTTTCTTATTTTCTGACCACCATAAACTGAAAACCCAGATGCTCAGCTGGAGTTCCATTCCTATTACACAAGTGGAATGGTCAATAAATGCATTTCTCATAAAGGCTTTCTTGGCAGTTTTCCCACTGGAATTTAAAATATAATCAGCCACATTCTTTTCTCATGTTCCATATGATAACATTTTCTCAACTATTAGAGCATATAATTTTTTTATTAGCCTGAACAAAAGTGTCGTTTTTTTCTATGTGCCATCTGCATTTATCTCAGGGAGGTAATTCAGTGCAGCCTCAGATTACATGGCTTGATAAATATTTTGAGTCCATCACGGAGATTCCAAATTATATTAATAATCCTTAAAGAAACTTAATGCCTTGGCTTTTACTTCTACCTCAGTTTTGTGTTTCCCAGGGCTTTAATTCTCCAAGCAATCTGATGGAAACACTGTGACATCAGCACAACCTTTGGAAAACAGCAGCCTGAAGGCTCCATTGTGTATCTCTAGGAGCAGACAGATTGCAAAGTCAATCACTGAGGTTGGGGACTTCCATCCAAAAAACTATTCTGGTTCTTTCAGGGGTCAGTGGCTCTTTCATCCTTAATTTCGACTGAGGGCACAAACCCCAGGTTCTTCTGTAGCTTTTCCCAGAGCCAGTAACTCTAAGCCAGGAGGACTCTGAAGAAGATTAATTTTTTTAGTATTTTCAGATTTCTGCCATAGCAAATACACTTAGCAACAGTGCATTTATTTAAAAGGATTCTGTTTCAAGGATCTACTCAACCAGGCAATCACAAGAGAAATGCAGCTAAAAATGAATTTAAATTTGCATAATTTATCTGAAAGAAGTGTGTCTGTGTTTAGGGTGAGATGTTGTTTGCCACTATCTTAGCAGTATAGCAAGGCTGTGTAACATCCTTATACCATACCACACTTTTCTATAAGGTCTCCTTTAGATCTTTGGTACAGTTAATTCCCAGCATGCCTGCTGTTACCAATTCTGATTTTAAAATGTCAAGAAGAAAATGTTAGATGTCATGGAAGGCAAGGTTTATGATAAGCATTTTGTGCCTGGAAAAAAAAAAAAAAGGAACAGAAGCATTCTGTGGATTTTTATAAATGCCTGGTATATTTTTCATACCCTTTTTTGAGCATGGATCATTGAACTACACCCATGGAAAAGTACCAAAATTCAGTTTCATCATTGATTGCTGCACTGGACTAGAGGAGTCCTTTTCTCTCTTCTTTCCAATGTGATTTTTCAGGTCTTTAGCCTGATCAAACCCTGAGGTACTCTGAAATAAAAGTCCTTACAGAACCAGCAATGTCTCATGTTTAAGAGTAGCAATGTACTTTACAAAGAAAATAGACTTAGATTTAAAAAATTTACTCTGTTAAGGTATCTAAGTGGCAGAAAATTTTGTTGCCAAGTTGTATTTCTGCTTTTCTTTATCTCTGTGTGTGTTTAATGCTCCTTGACTTAGAGAAGAAAATATTCTGGACAAGGAGAATGTTCACAGCACAAATCTGTTTTTCCCCAGTATTTGTAGTTCTCCAAGCACTGAACATATTTATGTCCTCCTTAATGGCAGTGCAGAATTGCACCTTGTGGGCTGTCATAGGAAGGGAAATCCCCAAAATCTTTTTGATTTGCCTCTTACAAAAAGGCCTTGTCTTAACACCAGGCACAGGAAATGTTCAAGCACAAATTTTCCACTATTGGGGAGCTTAATAATTATTTCTATGAATAATGTACTTCTAGTTTTATTGGGAAACCCCATAATATTTGTAAATAATTCCCATTTCTTCTACAGTTTGAAATAATATCCTGCTATCAAGTACCTGGACATAATTCCAAATGGCTTTGAAGTAGTATTGTCTCCATCATCATGCTAAATCCCATGTACATAAAGATAATAAAAGATAAACCTTTTTTGTCAGGTATTCTGTCAACAGACAGAAAAAGTGCAATAAATTTTATCTATCAGCCTACAGATCTAAGGACCTTCTGTGTCAAAATTAAGTTGTGATAACAGTGTAAGGAAGAAATAGAGATAATTCTACCAAATTGTGCATTTCGATTTTTTTAAGAAGTAAGCATTTGTAACCTGTGCATGATATCTGTGGCTGTATCTTGCATTGATAGCTTATATAGTCACATCCCTGTTGAATCCATCTAAAACCTAATTTTAGCAGAAAAGATGACAAGGCATTCTGTAGAAAAGAATATTGCAAGACCATCAAGACCACTTTCTATAGGTAATTTATGCACCTGAAATGAATTTAATTTAAATAACCATGGGCATCTACATTTGAGGAAAAATCCTTTCAACGACTTTGAAAATTGACAGGTATCTATAGGACATGTTTCTTTTGATCCCAAAGTTAACACCTAAACAAAATCATATGTTGTCCTAGATGTAGCTGTAATCGTAATATTATTGAATGGCCTTATTAAAATCTCATATATTTTTAATTATGTGGTTTTATTTTAATTATTTGTATTTAATTTATTAATCAAAAGGAAACTAAAAGCTCATCTTACTGGCCTAAATGTGTAGCAGAAGCTGAGAAAATTTTGGTGAAGGAAGGGAATAATTCATGGACATCCCTGGTGAATTCATCTCTTCTGTTCTTCTCTTCACAGAGAAATTCTGTGGCTCCTCTCTGGTTTGTGTGGTTTCTCATGCTGGGGAAAGACACACTTTTAAAGACAGGCTGA
Organism: Polioptila caerulea; assembly: GCA_013397295.1. NCBI lineage: Eukaryota > Metazoa > Chordata > Aves > Passeriformes > Certhiidae > Polioptila > Polioptila caerulea. Next base: position 966,567 of record VYXF01001064.1, read on the forward strand.
GAAAAGGTAGAATTCAGGCAGAGTCAGAGCAAGGGGAAGAGAATACTGAATGCTGAAATGTGGAAGAGAAAACAAACTTTTTTCATGAAGGCTGAATTTGTGGAGATGAGCTGGAGCTTCTTGGTATTCATCAAGAAGAAAAATAAGAAGGAACAGACAGGTAGAGAGAAGTGAAAAAGTTCAGCATTGTCAAGAGGAAACTCTGACTATCATCTCTGTCAAGAACCCCCAAGGGTTCTGAAAATTTCAGTGGTAAATATATTTCTGGACATATTTGATAAGCATCAATGAATGTGCTCACTCAAGTCGCAGAAAAGGGGAAGTAATTTTGATTACAGGATGAGATGGGAGGAAATAAGAGGAAAAGAGTTGCTTCTCACATTCAGGAAGGTTGTGGCTCAGATGGAGCTCAACTTCTGCACACAAAGCCAGGATTTCCTTTCACCTACTCTTGAAAAAAATGTCATTATGGGGAACTGGATGATGCAGATCTCAACCTGTATGCTGAACGTGCACCAGAAGGGTCTGGGCACCCTCTCTGGATATGTCTTCAGCATTTAGTGCAGACAACACTGAACAAGCTTGGGTTGTTTGCAAAAATCACAGAATCACAGAATTGATGTGAATAAGTTGGAAAAGACCTCTCAGGTCATCAACCAGCACTGCCAAGGCTACCACTAAACCATGTCCTCAGTGCCACATCTGCACACCTTTTAAATACCTCTGGGCCTGGTGACCACACAACTTCTCTGGGCAGCCTGTTCCAATGCCTGATCACCCCTTCAATGGAGAAGTTTTTCTGTTTAACCAATCTTAACCCTTCCTGTCACAACCTGAAGCCATTTGCTGTTGTTCTGTTGCTGGTTACCTGGGAGAAGAAACCATCCCCCTCACGTCTGGAAAGGAAGGAACAAACTTCTCCATTCACGGAGCCCTGTGCTGCCACTGCCTGGGAATGAGGGTATCTTGGATTGCACACCAGACTGCACTGCTCTGTGCCATCACTGGCTGACACTGCTCACTGCTCTGTGCTATTTGGGTGACAACTTGCAAGGTGGGATCTCCAAATGCTCAGGGAAGTTGGAAGTGCAGGCGTGTGAGGGAGGATTTTGTTGCTGAAACATGGACGTCTGTTGCCAATTTTGCTGCAGCATATTTGAGACATATGCACGGTACTAACAGGTATTACACAGCATTTATGGGAGACTCCCCTTCTGGAGTGTCAGATGGAGGCAAGGTAGGACATTCTGCAGCACTTAAAATAGCCCTAAATATCTACATGGAGGCAAATGAACCACATCCCCATTATTTCATGTATGATAAAATTGCTTGGCTTCAGCTATGCTTCCAGCTCTGGGGATTTACCAGGCATTGTCTGTCAATTCCTTTTTCTGTTTGAGTATATCCAGGAGTTAGTTGGTGTGGTGTTTTTGCCTGCCCTCCTCTTTTTTTGGGGTACATGATACTAAACACCAAAGTTTTGGCAGCTGGGTATAGCCCATTATCTGATTCAGTCACTTTCCTTCAAGTTTTATTTCACTTGTCTCCTGACATGGTCTGACATGGTCTTGAGATGCTGTAAAATATTCTGCCTCAACATGAGCTACTGGTTCAGAAAGTCTGAGCTTCCCATTAATGTTTTGTAATGTCTGACAGCCCTGGGTGGCCATCTCAGACTTGACAGGGGACCTCAGCCAAAAATAACTCTCAAGAGAGGAACGGACACTCAGCTGTCTAAATGGTAGCCATTTAGTCCACTGTAGGGCCCAAAAAAGATAAAATTCAGACACTTCTTTCAAATTTATATTTGACATGTTTTTTCTCAATCTTAAAAAAGGGTGAACCACCCACTACAGGTGCCCATATCTCTGCAGTGACATGGAGTGAACCTGTGGCAGGATTCAAATTCACACACTCAATTGTAGATGTTTACAATTGAGGAACATATCCTGACTCCTGTAATCCCTGGAAGTAAAATTCAGTTTTCTACAGGCATCCAGAGACATTAAGAATACCTTTGAATGTTAGACATACTCATGTGGGCCATGTTTTTTGTTTAGATTTATAAAGTAAACCGAAAGAATTCTGCAGCCCAGGGGATCTAAAATATCTCTCAGAGTCAAAAAGAAATCAAGGAGTTTTTATCCTTTGTGAACTCCAGCCCAGATGCTCAGTTTGGTGAGATTTTGAACAAAGAAGGCTTTTCGGGATCTGATCTCAGACTGGATCCACCTGGGATGTTTGCTTTGGTTTCCCTGAGTACTGCACTATGTTTGCTTGGTGCTGTAGGAGAAGACAACATTCTTTTGTTATGGTACAGGGCCCAGAGAGGATATTTCACTTGGAGCACAAACTAAAAAGTGGTCTAGAATGACCTTGCTTGATCAGGGAGCTTGGATCAAGGCATCACCCATTGTGATGCTTTCCAACCTGACCCATTGTGTCTGTGATTCTGTGAAAACCAAAAAACATGCCTTCTTTGTTTGCAAGATCTCAGACTTATATAGAAGCACTCTCTCCCTTGGGTACTTTTGGGGGGGTTGGTTGTTTTTTCCATGCTTGGACATGAGCAGTAGCCAGTGATGGCTGTTTCTCTCTATGTGTGTGTGTGTGTGTTTGTGAGCCCAATGCCATATTTGAAGTCTTTCACCTCATGCTTGTCTGACAGCTGACCAAGTACTGAAAGTGTCTGTCACAGACAGATTTTCAGTGCAGTTCACAGCTCACATAACAGAGGGAGAGGGGAGGGGAAAGACAGTTCACAAAATGTATGAGGAAACGTGTCGGGAAGATGCAGGATCTCTGCGCAGACAGAGTGTCTTTTGTCTCTCGGGCAGAATGACTCCCTGGCTCCAAGCCCACCACGAAGCAAATAACAGAGCACATTCACTATGCCCTAAAGTTGCTACATAACAGTATATTTGGGAATTAAATTCTAGACAAAGGTGTGCTCTTTCGCTATTAATTTTTTTGTAATCTCACTTGCCGCTGCCTCACCATTCAAGAGGTTCTTTGTACTCACCAGATCTGCACACGCAGCCCAAAATTACCTTACTCGAAATAAGTTACAGTTGCACTGAAAATTTTTCTTCATATTAGTTTACACTCCATTTAGAAAAGAACATGGGTTTATTGCTGATCAGAGTTATGCAAAACAGATGGTATTTCTCTTTTTTATATCAAAGGATAACATAACCATATTTAGAAATGAATGGTGGGTTATTTTTTCAACAAAGTTTTCATATTTTAAAGCCTGGTGTCTGGTCTAAGATAATCGTATAGATGTCCTGTAGTGATTAGACTGAAAAAGACATCATTGGAGCAGGATTTAACCCAAGGACAACTAAATACCAGACCTATTGCTTTTGGAAATGCTTGCACTGCTGTATTGATGGCAGAGCTCTTGGACACAGATATCTGTCTTAAAAGTCACTGAAGTAAAAGACCATAATTTCTTCTGAACTCTCAAAATTTTGACTTTTGAATGAATTTTTTTTTCCTTCTACTTAGGTTTGAAGAGGTTTTGTTTATTTGTAGTTTTGTTTGTTTTTGTTAAAACCAGATGAAACTCCTTTTTTATAAAAACTTTTCCTGAATAATTAATTAAACTTTGAACAAGATCATGAAACAATCTGTAAACAGAGAAACAAAAAAAAAATCATGCTCATATTAGTCATGTCAACATTATTTATAATTATTTACAGGTGGAATGAAACACTTTCACCATTTTTCTAATCACTGTTTGTACCATTTCCATGGCAGTCTTGCCAGCACTGATAAATGCCCTATTTTCTTCTGAGGTTCTTGACACTTTCTGCACTTAAGTAGTTGTACAACCTTGTGCCATTCAGCTGCAATGTAACAGTGAATTATTTTAGGAAGCAGTGGGTGTGCTCAGAAATAGTTCATAGTTTCAGTGAGATGAATCTCCACGAGATTTGATAAGTCAAGGAGAACTCACTTGGTGTTACAACTCTTCCAGATGACTGGTTTCTTAAATACTCAGCAAAATCTCCAAAATTGACATTGATTCCGCATTGATTATCACAACACCTCTGATTTTTGCTGGTATGCAGCTATTCAGGAAAAAATACACCAGAGAAAGGTGTTGTAAATCCGGGTGGGACAAAGAGATGTGGAGGAGAAAAGGTCCCATCCCATGGTTTATGTGTTGTGTGAAGATTATGAGGGAGGAAAATGAGATCTTCATCAGCATTAATATTGTAGAAGAGAGTAATTCTCTACACTGATAAGGGAAAGGTTCAGTAACAACAAAAACTCATTGATCATGTATTGGTCATATATTGATTTTCCTGAGGAACTAGAGTACCATGACAATCATAGGGATTGATATGTAGGATTTGGGTCATTCTACCTTTTTTCCATCCCCCAGAAGAGAGATTGATTAACTTGATTCTCTTGCAGGCTAGAGATGTTCACTGAAGATAAGATCTTCTCCTTTTGTTTGTTGGGGTTTTTTTTTTTTTGTTTCTTTGTTTGTTTGTTTGCTTGTTTTAACTTTACCTTCTTGAATAACTCCTGCATTTCTTCTCAACATTTTCTACTTTTAATTTTTCTGACTTTCTTACTGCCAGTCTGAAACAGCTTTAGTTACCCAGGATAACCTATTTGGCAGTGCCTGTTGGGGGCACACATATGGTCCATGATGGAAACCTCAGCTTTACGTTCTTGAAAATTTCCATACTCTGATAACTTTTCAAGCTGTCCCCACCTCTATTCTATGTAAATACATGTCCTAAATCTTGTCATTTCCAGATCAATGGAACAACTGTCTTACTGAAAATCTTCTGCCAGTTGTTAAAGTGTGCAGCTGACTGAAAACAGAGAAGCTGATTTTCTGGGGACTGCTCAAATCATAATGTTAAATATTCCTTGCTGAGTAGGTTCACATTGACTATGTCTGTAGGCAATTAATATGTGTTTCCCAAATGACAGCCATTTTCTCTTGGTAGTTTCTTTTTTTGTTGTTGCTGTTGCTTGTTTGTTTTTGTCTCAGAAACAATTTCACATGGGCAGACAAAGACAGGTTGCTATTGTGAATCTGCTTCAATGCTTCCAGGTATTCATAACATTGCTTGCATTGCTAAGTGCTGGGAGGAGAAAGTATCAAAGCTAAGGGATTATGCTCTGCTGAAGCTGATTAAACATTTCCTCCTGTTTGAAGAGTTATGACAAATGAAAACCTCTTACACACGAACTCGAGTTATCCAGGTTGTCTGTTAATGAAACAGATGTCAGTTTGCTTAAATGCCAGGCTTCCTTTTTTTTTCCTGTTCTTCAAGTCCTTGAATTTCTGCCTGAACAAAAGTTAGGAGTGTGCTCCTGTGCAACCTTTGTCTGTCTGGTATGAAAAATCCTTAATTTGACTCCTCCTCCAGAATTAAAAAGATTATATATATATATATATATATTTAAAGAATTTTTTGCAGAAATTGGTTTACATTTCTTTGTTCTGCTTTCCATCTGATTCATAATTGAATTCATAATTCATAATTGAATTCATAATTGAAATGCAAGCAATCTTCTCACATTAAATGTCCAATTTAACAGGATTTGTAGGCTCCCCATGTAGTAGATGAAGAGAGATGGACAACTGCAAGAGGGCTCTACATCACTTCTTTGCAGATGTCTGAAAAGTAGGATAAAACATTTTCTGCGGATTCTTTTTATCCAGGGAAAGTGAAAAGGCTACACTGGATCATCTGCTTAAAGTTTAGAAATCTGCAGTTAGGCCAAATACTTTGACTTTTCTTTAGGTGTTCAGAAACCTGGGAAACAAGACATTGCAGATTCTCTGAGAATTCAAGGGTGATTAAAAGCTGGAAGCAACTTTTTAATAGTGGTGTCTTTCTTGAGTTCTCTCAAGTGGTGTCAAGGCAAATAACACTGAGAAAACAAAAGAAAAGATTATGAAGGTCTAGCTATTTCAGTAAGAAATTAGATTGGCAGGGAGATTTGAAGGGGACATATTTGTGGTTAATAGGCAGCAAGACTTAATAGAGAAGAAAGGTCAACTGGAAGACTATAATATGGCCATAATATAACTATAGAGTAAAGCAGACACAGTTTTTATAAATTTGGAAATAAGTTTTTGATACAGATAATTTGCATTGTACCACAAGAACTGACCTCTTGTTTGCCAATTGCATAGCACTCTTAAAGAAAGTGTTTTTCTACCAGTGATGCAGTGCAGGGTTTTCAGACATATCTGTGGTTTTGCTTCAGAAAGTTCTATTCTGACAACATAACTGGCAAAATATCTGCACCTGTTCCTCTGAAACTGGTTCATTTGACACTGCTTTTGTACCAGTTTGACACTGCTTTTGTACTAGTGGTGTGAGTCCACAGGAGCCATCACACTTGGGCAATGGGAAGCCACCGCACTCCCAGACATATAATTTACCACTTAGCACTTTTATTTCCTAAAGAGACATAAACTCACAGATCTTTTGGATTTAAAAGGCTGTAACAGTACATCTCTGTCGATGTGTCAGTAGTTCTTTATACACTGAATATGACCACCTTTGGTAATACAAACACTTGTTTTTTAAAGCAAAGAAGAAGAAAAATCCCCTTCCCTGGACCTGTAATGGATTCTTCAGCTCAACACTGCTAAAGCCACATCAAATAGCCACAAAAATTCCTATCAACTCTTCACTTATTGCTTAGTCCATTGTTGCATATGTGAGGACAGTTTCTGAAGAGGGTTGTTTTGGGGTAAGGTGTGTAAAAGTAGTTCATTAGTTACCCTTTGAAATTTTGAAGTGATGTAAAATGCAACAAAACCTTTTCTTCATGTCTGTTCCAAAGAAGACAAGGAATCCTTTTCTCTGGTACTGCAGCTATAACCCAGAGAGAGAAACTAACACCTAGTACTTATCTAATTTTCAGACAACTGAATTCTAACTTACATAAAGTGTTGGGACTGGAAAAGAAATGCTGGTCTCACTGATTTCTATTGAAATCTCACTGATTTCTATGCCTTATCTGTTGTAGGGAGAGGTTAACTATAGCATAATTCACCAAGTTCTGAAACCAATGTAGGTACTAACAGTACTTAGCAGCACACAGCTGTTGCAAAGTCAGAAAGGTTTGGCACAGTGAAAGGCTTTTTCTCCCAATACAGGATAATTTTTGTAGTTCAAACAATACCTGGGATTGATTTCTCATGGCTATCCTGGATGATGCTGGTCCATTAAACATGAAGATCTGAGTTTCACCGAACCAGTCCTGGACTGAAGATGATCATGAGCTGTGTCCACTTGCAACTGAGGTTTTTTAGCCATATGAAAACTACAGATTATACATATTATGAGAGTTTTCTTGTTTCTGTCAAGGAAAATTTCTGAAACCATTGAGACCTCTCCAGAATCAAAGAGCATAACATACAAATGAGACAGAGCCATTGTTTCAAAGTACCATTTTGGACACATCTCAGTGATTCTTATCAGCATTAAGCTAATTGATCTTGTGTGCCTGTATGTACCTTATACACTTTGACTTTGCCCCAGCACAGAAAGTAATTCAGACTTTTTGTATTTTTGGAAATAATACTTCTGCTATTCTTTTCCCTACATGCAACAGAATGTCAAGAATCTGAGACAAATTAGGAAGTACTTGAGGAAAACAAACAAACAAACAAACACACAAACTTATTTTTGTACCGTCTTGCATATTTAGAATTACAAAATAAAGTGCACGTCTCTGCCTAAGGTTTAACATTCTTTGCAACAGCATGGTTTCATACACCAAGAAAACAAGGAACAACAAATACTATTAATTCAAACAATAAAAGAAACCACTGAAGGGATTTTGTCTCATTTGATGGCTTTACCTAAAGTTGAATATAGAAGCTGCTACTTTTGATACCTACTGAGAACTGAAGCTAAATCTCTCAAACCTGTTGAATTTCTTAGCCCAGACAGTTCTTGTCTGCAGAACAAGTGCTTGCATTTTCTTATATTCCTCATGGAAACTGCATTTCTCTGGATCTATAAAACTGGCCACGTAATCAAGTTTCTTGCTAAGGAATTAGATCCCCAAACACAGATATCTAATCTTTGAAAAGAAACTTGTTCTCAGTCACTTAGTGTACCAAATGTCTCATGAGATATAGTGATAAACTTTTACCTTTAGCTAGCTGACTGAATTTTTAGTTAATATATACTGACCTAAAGCCACATTCCTCGGTTCCTCGTCAAACTGGTTGTTGTTTTCTATTCAGTACTATTTGGGGAACTGCTTATTGAATAAAGAAAACTTCCACAGAAGCACAAATTTCCAGCATTATTGGCTAATTAAGGCTTTGTCTACGCTGGCAGCTGGGGACTTTAGGCAATCTCATGCCCATATGCACTAACCATTTTACATTGTAAATCTCTTGGCTGGGTCTTAAGTGACAGTCTTGCCTGATGCTGCAAAAAATGTTGGCACGAGGCTGATCTGACCCCTTCATACCATGTGCTTTGAAATTATCTGGGCACACAATCTGTAAGCACTATAAATCGATCTGCTGCAGTCCCACAAGCCCTTGTTTCTGACTTCTTGCAGTTCTTGCATATCCTTTCTTTTCTTTTTGTCACTCATAAGCACAGGCAATCTCAGAAAAAACAGAAAATTCACAATCGGCTGCTAAAAGGGCTCATTTTCACATGCTATAAAGGATACTGATTCACCTAAACATTTAGTCAAGTAATATGAAGCAGCAGATCCATGGTTTATAATCCTTGGGAATGTGGGGGGAGCAGTCAGGTTCACTGAGGATAATTCAAAATTGGTCATAAATATCAGATAAGATTTCCCTTGTGCATCTAGAGGACAGTGCTTCAAGGCAGCTCATGGCAGAGGCAAAACATTTAACAGGATAAAATAAAATTTACCTTAGAAACTTGTTTTATGTACAGATTTTTCCAAGGCTTTTTGCAAGGATCTTGGATTTTTAACATGAGCACCTTAGAGCAAATTGAGTCTTGAGTGTATGAGCAATACGTATTGAAGAAAAATATGTTCAGGCTAATAGTCTTGAAAACTCAAGGAATGCTGGAATTCCTCAGACCACTCAGCAAGCAGATTGGCTTTATTGAGTCCAAAACAAGGGTTTTTTTTTTCCTCTTTTATTTTTTTTTCCCCATTCTTGACATTTTGTTCAGCGACTAGCAGTAATTTCAGTCCTTAATTTCTGCAGTTCCTCTCCTTTTGTTTTTTCTCCAAATTTTCTGCATTTCTCATCAACATCACTACTATTTATTCTTCTGATGAGAAGGATCAATTATAATTTATAACCTCTGCCTTCTTGACCTCTTTTAGCTCCACAGCATTGTGCATACATATGTAGCATAGCCAGCCTAAATCCTGCTTAAATTGGAGTTATACCTTAGATTTTTTTCCTAGGCAGAAAGAGAGGTGCTCACACTGGAGGAGGCAGATATTTAAGACAATAGCATCCTTTTAGAAGGGACTGAATTTCCAACTGGAAAAGGGAAGCAGGTGGGATAATCAGGTTGGATCTTCTCTGCAGAGGCTCCAATGTGAGAAGCCTTCAAAGTGGCCTGGTTAGAAATGGAAAATTACTGAGCAGAAGGAAATGTCTGCTGGAAAATACTGGCAGAGATATTTCCAGCCAGCCTGGCAGCTGTGAGCCTGGGAACTAAACTTTCATACTGCAGACATCCCTGACAACTGCATCTGGCCTCCCTAAAGTACAGCTGGGGTTCCCAGAAGCCAGAGACATCCTGAGATACCATTGATAAGCACAAGAAATTGTTACAGTCAGCTGAAAAAGTGGAAGTAGTCCGGGGAAATAAACATGGCCTGAAAGAACCAAACTTCTCATCATCTATTAGCTGGTTCATGTGAAAAATTGAAATTAAAAATATTCATTGGCTCCTTGAAGTGGTGATGTCTTGTGCCTTCTTATGTCTCCATGATATAAAAAGGACTTAATTTTTATCCAAAATAGAGCTTTTGTTTCTGAGAACTTTTTGTTCTGTATTCCTTTTTCCTTTCCTTTCCTTTCCTTTCCTTTCCTTTCCTTTCCTTTCCTTTCCTTTCCTTTCCTTTCCTTTCCTTTCCTTTCCTTTCCTTTCCTTTCCTTTCCTTTCCTTTCCTTTCCTTTCCTTTCCTTTCCTTGAACTTCCCTTCCCCCTTTTTCCTTTCCCCTTCCCTTTTTCCTTCCTCTGCATGTACTTTCTGTGAGAGCCTGGATTCTCAGCAGGGACATCTCACAAATTCTAGACTCCATGAGACTCAGTCCATTGCCATATTGATCCCTCTTTGGTTCTCCTTTTGAGATCAGTTTTAGGAATTGTTTTATAATTTACAGGTGTTATAATATTAGAAATATTGTACATGAATACAAGGAAAATGAACAGCCATGTAGTTTGGTGGTCTGGAATAAAACAGTAAGAGTTGGAAAGGACCTCTAGAGGTCACTTTGTCCACCCTCCCTGCTCAAGAAGAACTATCCAAAGCCAGTTTCCCAAATGTCCAGATGGGTTTTGAATATCAGCAGGACACGGTTCTTAGTGCCAGCCTAGGAGAGATGTTTGCCAGCAGTATTTGAAATTTTCTATATCTGCTACAAGTGTTTCTCATGGCCACATCTTGGGTCTCCTCAAACAACTTCTAAGGAAGTCTTTAGCTGTCTGAGGGGTACCTCAAATTTGAATTTTATACCTGTGTGAGGTAGAAGAGGCCCTGCAATTGGGTAGATGAACACAGCTGATAGACTCATCTCTGAAACAGAAAAAAAATGAATCCCTCAGGTGTTGAAGTTGAATCACCTGGAGAGCTTCCACAAAACCCTCTGACAAAAGACATATAATTAATGCATCAAAGAGTGTGATTTTATTGAATGACTAATAACAAAACATATGCAAATGTTTGCTATGTAGGAAGGGATTACCCAAATCTGGACAATAATTTTTGACTGTGGATGTTCATTCTGAAATGCTTCAGTCAAATGAAGCTTTTTGGGCAGCCAGCAGGGAGTTGGAAATCTCCTGTTCTTCCTTGAGAATGAACNTTACAGTTGGCTTTTTGGGCAGCCAGCAGAGTGGTGGAAATCTCCTGTTCTTCCTTGAGAATGAACAGGGAAGTGAAGGGAAGATGACAATGTTTGAACCTCAACCATATCAGAGGAGTCTTCAGACTTAATGTTTTCTTATTTATTTTTTTTAATATAATCTGGTCTCTGATGTAAATTAATATCAAGTTCCACTCCTAAATTGATAGATATGGCTTTTCCAACACAGTGTATGATAACACACAGTTTACCCCATGACCAGGGCAAATGTTTCCTATTGCTTAATGCTCCATTCTTAGAGATGATACCAGACATGAGTATTTATAAGCTATTAAAATCTCTGACAATATTCCAGAAAGCGACTGACTACTCACAGTATTAAAATATTACTCCAGTGATATTGGCTACTGAAACCATTAATTTCCTTTAGTTGGCACTGAATGCACCAAATGATGATAATACAATATGTGACCTCTCTAAAGCTTATAAATATTATAGATGCTTTTGCAGAAGATTCAACAGTGTGTCAAAATATTTACTTACTTATTGTGGAATTGGGCTTATAATGAGCTAAAGGATCCTGCCTCATTCATCCAAAATAATTGAAGAGATAATTGAGTGAAAGCAATTTCTCCCAGCCACCTGCATGAGGAGCATTTGTTGAAATTGCCTTTTCTCTGTAACCAATTATCATGTTGGTTACTGACATTGAACTTCATTAACCAGCAGCTCCTGGACCCTGCAAAACTGAATGTGCTTAATTATAATAACACTCTACTAAGCTTATTATCAAACACATCCTAACTATAAAAATTAGATTTATCAATTGCAGCTTTAGTGCTGAATGAAGCAAAAGCACAACTAGATTTTTGTAGCTTGCGTTTGGCATGGAGCTTGTGGTCGGGCAGGGAAACATTATATTGACAACTGAAGGGTGTTTTTGTAACCTTTGTAACATCTCTCAAAACAGACAGTGATATTGCTAGTTGGCAACTTTGTCTTGCAGCTCTTTCACTACTAAACAACAATTTTGGGAGCAGTGGAACTGCAGCAGTGGATGGGATTTAGCTGGAAGATGAAGTCACCTCTATTTAAGTGGCTCTGTCATTTTAGAATAGAATAATAGAATAGTTTGGGCTGGAGGAAACTTTTAAAGGTCATCTAGGCCATCATTTGTGGCAAGGCAGGGACACCTTCCACTATCCCAGGGTGCTCCAAACCCAATCCAACGTGGCCTTGAACCCTTCCAGGGACGGAGCACCCACAGCTTCTCTGGACAACTTGTGCCAACCTTACCCATTCTGCAATTCTTTGATTTATCTGTGTAAATACTGTAAACTTCATAAAAACATTGACATCATCACAAATATAGGGAGTGGGATTAAATCACTTGAAGTGGAGCAGGACTTCACGACTGAAGTATTATTATGGCATTTCTGTAAATACAGATGCCTGCATCATAGTTGCTTAATTTCTCTTAGAAGTGAATGGGAAAAAAGTGGCATGATCTGATTCCTACTGGGGATTTTAGTATTTCCTGAAGGATAAGATGAACTGAAATCTAGAAATACCAATTTCCTCTTTTGACCACAATAGGAAGACTAGTAGGCTTCCAAATGGATTTTCACTTTGTTATTTTCCAGAACTGCAGGAACTACACCTTCAGGGCTTACTTCAATGGGCTCCTGTGCAAGCAAATGACCTGAAGGATAGTATTTAAATGGAGAACCATTATGTCCTGTGCTTCCCTCTGAGTCACGTAGAGAAAGGAAAGAAGTTTAAAGAATTAGCTGTTCTTTTTATCTATAAGAGTAATTTCATTGCTCACCAGCCTACTAACTATAAATTAAATATAGTCATCAGTATGTCGGTGTGTGCATGTATATGTGTATATATATATGCTCAAGTATATGCACATATGTGGAGTTTACAGTTTCCTTTTTACTGACATTTTAAAGGGGAGTTTTTATCCTTTTAATCTCAAATCTTTTAGTTCAAACATTACTTTTCTTATAAAATGTAACCACAAAAGTTTACAACCTTCCCTTCCCCCCCAAAAAAATCCACAAATCCCTTAAACCACATTTACAAGATCATTTTTGTAGGGACCTTCTTTCCTTCCAGATTCACCACCATTCTTCATTGCCTTAATGTGAAGAAAGTTCCTTCTGCTTTTTTNNTGTAGAAAAATTTCTTTTTTTTTTTTTTTTTTTTTTTTTTTTTTTTTTTTTTTTTTTTCTTTTTGGAATTGGGCTGCAGTCACTGCAATGACACACATAGCAAAAAGCCATTCATTTTCATGGCAAGAAACTTTCCTGATGTAGGAAATTTCTGGATGAAAAAGCATCATGATTTAGATTCTTGATTTTATTTTTTTTTTAATTCTCCTGCTAGGAAGAAAGAAAAAATAATTAAAACAGCCACTAAACTGGTATATTTGAGAGATACCAGTGCTATTCCTTATAAAAAACTCCAAGGGAACACAATTTAAAAGGAGATATCATCATCTGTGTTAGCAACGTGGTGCTCCTACAACGTAGGAACAAGTATGAGGTAGGAGCAGGGACTAAATCACTGAGGTGGAAAAGGAACATCAGATATCCTGGCTGACGTCTTGCTTGTTTGGATGAATGTTCTCTGGAGGTATTGACACAAAGAAAGAATTCTGGAGTCACATAATCCAACCTCCTACTCACTCTGGAATTGAGAAGGAATTTTCTCAATGAGAAAAATTAGTCTCTGACTCAACTCTTGGAGTTCTTGACTCTAATAAGACTTTAAAAAAACTTTAATAGTGAATTATTTCTGTTTAAAAAGTGATTTATTCAGTAAGATATTATTACTTTTTTCCTATTTCTATATACACAGAAATGTCATCCACATATTTGATATCTGAAGATCCTCAAGATATTATGATGTTATTTTATGTAGGAAATGAAATATGGTTGAAATAACCAGAAAAGTAATGCTAGGGATTAAGCCGGGTGACTTTTAAAGGTTCCTTGTCCACCCAAACCATCCTATTATTCTATGTTCAAAGCTAACAGCTTTTACTACCTGGGTGTGTTCAAACCTTCCAGGAAATAATTAAAATGCCAAAACTCTTGTTAATCTGGTCATTGAATTTAGCTCACCTCAGAGCATGCTTTCAACTTTGGCCACTCAATGACTTTGAGACAGGAAAACATAAATTTGGTCTGTTTTTGAGTATCAACTTGGTTTCTAAACATCAGTGCAAGGAAAACAGAGTCTCTCCTTGCTTAATCACATAAGAAAACTGTTTGGGTAACCTCCCCTGCTGCAGACTGACATAATTTTTTTTTATATTAGGGATTTCTTCACTGAAAGAGTGGTTAGGGATTGGAACAGGTTGCCCAGGGAAGTGGTGGAGTCCCACATTCCTGGGAGTGTTCAGAAAATGAGCAGACGTGATGTGGTGCATGGTGATACTCAGTCAAAGTTTGGACTTCATGGTCTTGGAGGTTTTTTCCAGCCTTGAAGATTCTGTGATTCCCTCCTCTTTTATAATTAGAACTAGGAGGTATTTTAAGGGATTGGTCCATTACAATTTCTTGGTCCACAGACAACAAAATCTCATTTGTGTTCTAAACAAAGCCAGTGGGTGTTGGCATGCACCTTGTTTAACTGAGAAAATATTTTCCATATATAAATTGGAACTTACAAAGAATCAGAAGTTATATTTTAAAAATTCTATTTTCCAACTTCTCTAGTTAACCCTAAAGTAATTTCAGAGTTGTAGATGACTCTGTTTTGTAACAATAAAACTCCCCAGAGGCTGGTACACCATACATTTTTATGAATAAGCAGATAAATGTCCATTTCACAGAATCACAGAAGAGTTAGTGTTGGAATTCCTGACTAGGTTCAGGTTTGACTCACAAACCTGCCATTCCCTTGCCCTGTCATTTAAGGAAGGAGACCTTGTCATCATCCTCTGAACATGCTTTATGTGTAACACAGAGACTACTCCACAGGGAGTCCTGGGTGCTATTTTAATAAAATAAAGTGTAATTAATCTAATAAATATTAACAACAGAAGCTCCTGGACACAGCTGTCAATGTTCCACTTCCCCATGGTATCTCAGTGACTAAAATACACTGAAAAAAAATATGTAGGGAATGGGTTGTGTTTCTCTTCCTCCTAAATGTTTGATGTTTTCAATCCCAGCACAAACAACTTCTGCTTTTGACTCCTGATTTCATTTTCATCCTGGTGTCCCTGCAGAAACTTGTCCCTTTGTTGCTTGCTCAGTGCCCAGCTCAAGTGGAAGGGATTCAGTATTGCAGTGAGGATGAATAAATTAATCTCAGCCAGGTGCTCAGCAGAGTGGGTGGATGTTAGGAAAGAGAGGGAAATATGGATCACTGACCAGGGCTTCACATTTAATTGAAAAGCTTGATTAATCTCTAACAACCTTCTCCTTTCTGGAAGGGCTGTGTTATTTTAATGCCATTTTACTTCCATGTAGCCATTCTATAGCCCGTGCCTATATTGCTCTATATAGCAACAAACCACTGTGTACACATAAATATAGATATCTCTACAGAGGAAAAGGGAGAGCAAGAGAGAGGGAGTTTTTCACAACCACTAGAATTAACTCAGATATTTCTACAGCCCCATAAAATCTGGATGAAAGATACTTGGTGTTAAATTCTTCTAGAACACCTGAGCCTCTCAAAAACAAACGAAAAAAAAGTAAGCAATACATTTTATTGTAATAAAATCAGAATATTAGCAGTTCAATCATGATTAAATTTAAGATAAAATAGTCAACAAAATTCCTTGTATCCTCTGACTTTGGTGATATTTCTTCTCCCCTCCCATTTTTCTCTCATTTTAACATATCTATGCTGTAGCTAAATTACAACTCATATGTTCTTAAGCATATTTTTAAGCATATATCCCTGGTATAGAGGCTGAGAGTTGAACACCTGGAGAGTAACTTAAGGCAGGATCCTTTCCCTCTACTTTAGTCATGGACTCTAAAGCTCTTTTACGTTCTTCATCTAGACTCTTTTTGCTGTCAGGGAGAGAGAGCTCCTGGTTGCAATTAATCTCATCCTAACTAGATGGTTTAAAAAAGTTTATGTACTTTAGTTTACATTTTCTCTGTTTTTGTTCAGTCAGTGTCCAGAAAAGAGCTCCTGTAGACTGGCTGCAGTGTCACTGTAAAAGAAATATTTCCTGGAGAAGATCTGATTTTGTTTCCTGTATTTCTCTGTTCAGTTGCAGAAAATACGTCTGGAAGACTGAAAACAAAGGGAATGAGAAAACTCTGATTTTGCCAACCATATTTTCTTCCAAACTGAGACCAGTCCCTTTTTCAATGAACCCACATGCATTGATCTGGGTTTTGTCATAAAGATGAAAGTCAAACAGGTGCAGAAACCATCGTAATTTAATTCTTTTACTACTCAATTCTTAATTAGAAAGGTAAGACAAGTCTTGGAGCAGTATCAGTCTCTACCACAAAGGCTGTACGATGCACCCCACTGTGTGTGCACACGTATAAATGCAGATGTTCAGGAGCTCTTGTACTCACTTGAAATCCTGTGTTTGCAACTGTTAGTGATTTCTCTAAGGCTGTTGGGGCATCTTAAATCTTTTTCCTATGCCTTGTACGCAGCTGATTTGACATGTCTTAGGCAAAAAATCGCATTTTGCGGCTGCGACAGAAGTGTGAAAGTTTTTATGGAGATCGATGTGATGATGGGTGACAGGAAGGATCAGTGGGGTTCTGAAGGAGGATGTGGGTTTGCAGGAAGTTTCAGGGATGTGAAGGGGGGCTTAGGGGTGAAACCAAGAAGTTACAATGAAGATTTGAAGAGCAGTGAATGACTTCAGGAAGTTATTTCATGGACAAAACTGCCTTTCCCCATTCCTTTCCTTTCCTTAAATTCTCCTTGAGAGCTGATCACACTGGGAAGTTGCAGTGGGACCATAGAACACTCAGAAGACTGGCAGTCTCTGTCTCCAAAAAGCACCTTCTATCTTTGACATTAATTATAGGAATGCAAAATCATAGTATGATTTAGACTGGAGGGGACCTTAAAGATCATCAAGTGACAACCCCCAGCTGTGGGTAGGGACACTTTCCACTATCTCAGGTTGCTCCAAGCCCCATCCAGCCTTGAACACTTTCAGCTTCTCTGGGCAACCAGTGCCAGAGCCTCAAGACCTTCATTTTTAAAAGTGTCTTTTTCTTATTTCATTTAATGCTTTCTTCTTTCAGTTTAAAACAATTGCTCCGTGTCCACTGCTCCTTTTCCTATCACTAGGGGCCCTTGTGAAAAGACTCTTTCTGCCTTCCTCACAGGAAAAGGACCTCTGGACCCACTCTAAGAGGTCCATGTCTTTCCTGTACCAGGGAACCCAGATCTGGGTGCAGTACTCCAGTGGCTCTCACAAAAGTGGAGGAGAGGGTGAGCATCCCCTCCCTTGACCCTCTGGCCACACTTCCTGTGGTGTAGTCCAGAAAGTAATCGGCCAGGATTGACTCCCTGGGACTCTTGAGCTTCCATCACTCCAGGGAAGACTGGGAAATTATCTGCCTGGTCCTGCCTTAGGACAATGGGATGGGAAGAAGGGCTGTAGGCAAAGTCTGGAGCAGCCCTGGGAAACTGGGCTCAGGGCAGGAGAAGGCATGGCAAAGACAATGGCACTGCTGAGAAGGACATAGAAATGTCTCCAGACACCTGTTCTACTGTTAGGCAGCAGAAAGAGAGGCATTTGTCTCAGAGTTCAAATTTTGGGATTGTTTCCCTCCATAATTTCTACTTCCAAACAGTTCAGGAGGATGAAAACCTGCTTGGACTTGGTGAACTCAAAAATCTACTGCAGTTTGTCTGTTATTCACTGGGATTTGGTAAATTGCATAATAAGAGAATTACAACCCCCAAAAGTTTCATTGCATTCAGGGTCACAGCCTGGAAATGACAGCAAACATATCTCAGGCTCCTGGTGCCTTAGGTGATCTCAGCCCCATCACTGTCCTCCAAGGTGAATCCTGACAAAAATAAAAATTTGGTCAAAGGGGAAAGATGATTGTGTTAAGCTTTCCCTATTGTGCCTTTAGCTTATAGACATAGAAAACTTACTTTGAATAACAGGAGACAAGGGAGTTCTTCTACAGAAGATCAGTCCTGTAACTCAGAGAAAGTTAAAGCTAAAAATAAAACAAACAAACAAACAAAAAAACCCAAACAAAAATCAATATCTGGAACTATTTCATGTCTGACTGTTAAATGGAGGAGGCCAAGCTCTAAGGCCCAGTGTGTCACATACCAAACCATTCATGTGTCCAGGTCCACATCATGGGATCAGAACATGGATATGGAGCCAGATTCCTGGATTATTTGGCAGTAGTAGTTTCAGCAGCTTCCACTGGTTCATTTGCTTTCACAAGAGCCAGATGAACCAGCAGTGCTCAGCCAGCACAAGTCCATGGCAGATGAGGTGATGTCTTCATCCAGCACTGCTCAGGAGCCACAGAATCACAGATCAGACAGCTGATGGGTTTCTCTTAAAAAGGCCTCAGGGGATTTGTTGCAATGCCCATATTTCAAATTCCATCTGCCCATTGATGTCTTCCAGCCTCGGTTCACCTTCTTGCCTGCTTCCATAGCCACAGGAAACCAGGACACAGCTATTTAACACTGAAAACGTGGTGTAGAAAGTTGTGGAAGTAGAATTGAACTGTACAGCTTAAATAACAGGCACACCCAAACAAAGGGACAGAACCCAGTGTGGAATCACAAAATCACAGCATGGGTAATGTTGGAAGAGGCCACTGGTGGGTTTATCTGATCCAACCTCCCTGCTCAGGCAGGGTTATCCCATAGCACAATGCCCTATTCATTATTGTCCACTTCACAGTAATGGGTTCCATTTCTTATTTAAATCATATTTTCATCCAAATTCTGGCAAAGGCATCAATGAGGATGTCTGTCTCCAAGGCCAAGGCCTCTGATACAGACACCCTGGGTAAAGGTCTTGTAGTTACACGAGGCTTTTAAATTCTCTCAAGTCACTTTTAGAACAAAAAAATTAATGCCCAAGAAAGCTCTGATTAACTCAATCTTACTTATCCATTACTCAAGGAATGCTGGACTAAGTGTAGTGGTGTAGAATAAGAAAATCTGTATTCAAAGCCTACACATGCGTTGTTTTATGCCACACCATTGTGCTTAATCCTCTGTTCAGTAAATCACACTGCAAAAAATAAATTGGCATAAAATAAAATATATTCTGAAAAGAAGTAGGAAGTTCCTCCTGACTGACAGCGGCTTGCAATGCCAGGGCTTGTTCTATATTCATACTTACAAAATGCAGATTATATTTCTCTCATGCTGGCAAACCAATAACTAAGCTTCACTGCTTTTGGCATTCACTAGATTTTTGTCATACCTCCCTAATATGCCTTAAGGGTACTTGTTGATACCAAGAATTGAAACAAAGCTTATGCTTTTGGTTGCCAAGTCACTTCAGCCAGATGGAAACATAAATCTGGAGCCAGAAAATATTATTACTGTTATTTGAATTTGGAATGTAAATGGTGGCTTTGTCTTTATCATGTAAATGTTTCTTCTGTTGTAGAAAAGTCTAACATGAGAAAATATCTATCTCCTTCAGGCTTCCTTTGTTGCTATCCTAGCAAGTTGGCTTGAATATGTTTTGAGGTCTATAACCCAGTTAGAAAATAAATAAATAAATAATAAATGAATGTTCCATGTTCCTTTATGGAATTTATTTTCTCTTCAGCTGAGGAAGGAATAACAAAGGGTGCATGATAAAGCCAGACAAATCACAGCAGAGCACTGCACGTGTATTTAACACAGAAGGGTGAACATCTCTAATAGTTCATCTTGGTGGCCCTTAAGTCAGGTTGTCTTTATGGAATTTCTATCCTTATGCAACTTAAGGGGGGGTTAGGATACTACAGCATTAAGATTTTATTGATAATATATACAGATATTAAGATATTATTGCTGTATTGCAGAAAAGATTCAGAAATTGTAACCATCCCTTTAAAAATCTATAAAATTCCAAAGTCAAGTATTTCAAATTCCAAAGGCAGTATTTTCTGATTGTTTGTGACATTCTTATATAAATGTTATTTTTCTCCATAGTTTTTATGAAAGGAGAAAAGTGATGTAAAGCAGAGAGCAATGTACTACTGCAACAACTGAACTACTTCAATAAAAGGAGTTGTTTCCTCCATTTGAAATAAAGACACTGCTGTACAGTTCTGAACATCGAGAGGGGTTTTTTTGTATTTACTCCTGAAACAGAAAATGAAAATTATCTTCAAAATACAGTAACTTAATTAGCCAAAGTGGGCCATCATGGAATCATTGGATCTCAAAATCACAGAAACTGACAATCGTTTGTGTTGGAAGGGACATTAAGGATCATCTATTTCCAAACGTCCTGCCATGGGCAGGGACAGCTTTCACCAGACCAGGATGCTCCAAGCCCCATCCAGCCTGGCCTTGAACACTTCCAGGGATGGGGCAGACACAGTGCAGTGCTGTGAATTATTTAACAGGATCTACCTGGGTTTAACAGAGGTAATCTGATCCTAGACAGTGTCAGCTGAGAAGGCTGAAGCCTTTAAGCAGCTGTTCTTACACCAGTGCAGTCAGCCCCATCCTGTTACACCAGGAGCTCCTTATTCTCTCCAGGAGACTTTAATCAGAATAAACAGTTCCAGCCATTCTGACTACTGTATCTGCTTCCCCTGTTTTACAACAAGCAGCAGTGAAATAACCAGGTTTATTAAACTTTCCCCAGTGTGGGACAAGCCCAGATTTCTCTGCAGGGGGATGGCTCTCCAGAAAGGTGCTGTATTTTCTTCAGATGTGGAACTGCCCATGGAAACAAAAACTGATGGGCCCACACTGTAGGACACACCAGCCTCCTGATTTAAACTTTGCAATTTTATCTTCTGTCCAGCCCAGTGAGACTGGAGGGAAGCAGCATCATCCAGGCCAGGACACAGCCTAAGAGAAGAGAGAGTTGTGGAGAAACCAGTGATGCTTTGGGGTATTCCTTGCCAGCTGTCGAATAAACAGGAGCACTGGAGCCTTTTCCGAGTGCACGTGTGTCCCCAGGGATGGCTGTGCTGCTCGGGACATGCGGGGCCGCTGGCCCCGTGTCCCCAGAGCTGCAGGACCCGGGGCTCAGCCCTCTCCCCAGGCTGCACAAGCCCCTGCATCCCACCGGCTGCTGTCAGAGCCGGGAGCCAGATGGCCTGGGAGCCTGGAAAAACACGGAGACCGGCGCTTCCAGGGCAATCTGCACACCCGCGTCCTTTCCAGGGCTGGGCCGAGCCTTCCAGGCCGAGCAGCCCCGGTGGAGCCCGGCCAGCGCCATCGCCAAAGGCGCTGCTGTGCCAGGCCGGGTTGTGGATTGTCCCTCGCTGTCAGCGGCTGTCAGGGCACCCGGGGAGCGCCTTTCCCTTCGGGATCACGCGTGTACCGATATTGCTGAAGGAATCCAGTGCAAAGCCCCTCTCTCTATTTTTTTTTTTTTCTTTTGTGGATCTATCTACGTTTCTGGCTGGGTGTCCTCATGCGGGATAAGTGTTCTGTTCTGTAAAAATCCCTGTTCCCCAAAGCTCTGGGGTTCCTGCGTGATGATAAAAGCCGAGTCTGCGAGCACTGCGGGTTTTAGCAGCGGCTGGAAGCACCATCTAGTGGTGTCGGGGGAGCTTACGGGGAAACGGAACAACTCGGGGGGGTTTGGAAACAGAAAATCCTCAAAGTTTGAAAAGACCTCTAAGGTCACAGAGTGCCGCATCTACATGTTTTATAAAGGCTTCCAGAAATGGTGACTCCAACTCTTCTCTTGGCAGCCAGTTCCAATGCTTAACCATCCTTTCAATGAATAAATTGTTTCCAATATCTGATCTAAATGTCCCTGGCACAATTTGAGGCCCTTCACTCTTGTCCTGTCCCTGTTCCCTGGGAGCAGATCCTGACCCCTACCTGGCTGTCCCCTGCTGTCAGGGAATTGTGCAGAGGGAGAATATTCCCCCTGAGCCTCCTTTGCTCCAGGCTGAGCCCCTTTCCCAGCTCCCTCAGCTGCTCCCCATCAGATCTGTGCTCCAGCCCCTTCCCCAGCTCTGTTCCCTTCTCTGGACACGCTCCAGCCCCTCAATGTCCTTCCTGAACTGAGGGGCCCAGAACTGAGCCCTGGATTTGAGGTGTGGCCTCAGCAGTGCCCAGCACAGGGGACAGTCACTGCCCTGGTCCTGCTGCCACACCATGGCTGGCACAGCCCAGGTGCCTTTGGTGTTTTTGGCCACCTGGGCACACTTGGGTCATATTCAGCCACTGTCACCAGTGCCCTTCAGATCCTTTTCTAGCTTTCCAACCTTTCTGGCCCAGCCTGTAGTGCTTCAGGAGTTGTTGTGACCCAAATGCTGAACCTGGCACTTCTCCCTGTTGCACCTCATGCAATTTGCAGTTGATAAACTGAAATCAGAGATAGCAGACTTTTCATCACCTTCCTTGGGTGTTTCTCTCCATGCCTGCTGTTGAAAGATGCTTCCTTCATGAAAGACAAGCTGGTAGGATGTACAGAAGAGCAAACCCTGCTTCATGGCAGGTTCTACACCTTGCTGTCCCCCATGCCTCCACTCTTTTGCCTCCTCACAAACAGGACAGTGACTCTTTTGTGTGTTTCTCCCAGAAACTGCCAGTAAATCCTTCAGTCAGGACTTAAATAGTGCAGAGAGGAAAGGTTTCAAGCCAAAGGAATTGTCCTGCTCTTTTCTGCCCATTCACCATTGCACTATCCCTCTTCCTCCCATCCCCCAAAATTTCACTCAGTCATGGGATCATAAAACTTAAAATCAAAATAATTCAGGTCAAAAGAGGCTTCCAAGATGGTAAAGTCCAACCTTCATACTGGGCTTCACAACAGGACATGTTATTATTGGTGGCAAGACATATCTACAGACACAGCACTCAGCTTTGGTCTGCCCCTTTCCCCAGCTGGCAGCCTGAATGACCAAACTCCTTTAGTCTTACCCTAACAGACCTATGGATTCCCCTGTCTTACAGGAGAATCACTCTCTAGAAAAACACAGAGAATGGTTTGGGTTGGAAGGGACTTTAAATGAAGTTGTTTATCCAGCTTATCCAGTTGTTTATTCCAACCCCCCTGCCATGGGCAGGGACAGTTTCCACTGGACCTTATTGCTCCAAGCCCCATCCAACCTGTCCTTGAGCCCTTCCAGAGATGAGCCACAGCTTCTCTTAGGAACCTGTGACAGGTTCACAACCCTCACAGGGAAGAATTTCTTTCTAATATTTAATATCTAATTGAAATCTCTCCTTCTTCAGCTTAAAGCCATCCCCCCTTGTCCTATTGCTATGTCACTTTTTCTGTCCTGCCATGGTGTCTCACTTCTGTTGTGTAGGATTTCCCACCTCAACCCTCCCTCTAATATGATGCAAGCCTAAGGCACCTAGAAATTAATACTGGAAGCATGAAACTAAACAATTGGGTAGTATATTAATGATGGAAAAGAAGGGCAGGAACCAGAGGCCAGGCCCTCACCACCTGAGTTTCTGCACACTGCTTTGTCAGAACTGAAGGCACATGCATTAAAATTTCCATCAAGCAGGCATCCTTACCCATATAACTGATCCATCTCCCTGCCTTTATCCACTTCCCTATATATTGTATCATGCATTGCCCCTATCACCTTTTATTTCCAGCCTTGCTTCCTGCTGACTGGAAACAGCAAAGGTCAGCTTCAGATGTTGAGATCATTAACAAACCTGCAATTTGGATCATTATTAAGCTTGTGAGGACTCAGACATTCTGCCCCCCCACCCCATTCTCTGATGCATTTTCAAGTACTGTATTTTGTGTAGGAGAAGTGCCAAAGGACTTCTGTTTGGTTCTGAAATGCTGAGAGAAATTGTGAAGTCCTTCTAACAAAAGTATTGGCTGTGGAGTAATTTCAATTTTTCTCTCAGTCATTTTCAGTCTCAGTAAGAGATCTAGCATATTCCTCACCTGATCACACAGATCACTTTGGAGTCAGCCTCATTTCAGTGGCTTGGGCTGTATTTCTTCAGCAAAAGGTGTCAAAATCTATGGAAATCATTGGTCTCGCCAGCCCAGGGAACTTCTACTGTAAAAATGTCTTCTTTTCTGTAATCCATGTCCAGCTACTAAGAAGGACTAAGAAGAATTGAGAAGGGTAGTGATGCCCTTCAGGCCTGACAGTCCATGAATTTTGATTCTTGCCTGTTGGCTGCCTCAGTGGTAGGTCAGTTCCTTTATGGAGATGTGATTTGAAATTGTGACAACAAAATCAGTTGTAATAAATGACATAGGTTAGGAACAAAAACAGTCCTTATTTTTCATATAAAATGCAGCATAAATATCCCATGCTTGCCTGCTAATTACAGAAAAATATTTAGAGTTGTCTTAAATCTAAAAATATTTAAATGAAATATTTCTCTTCATATAACTGTTATATAATTACAACAGCACATTGTTAACACTTTGACAGGTTCATTTAATTAAGCAACTCTTGATTTTATGATTTTAAAAGGTTGCATTTACCGTAAACTAGAGAAAATTATTTCCTTCTTTCTCTGTAATACTCTGTATCTGGTAGGTGTGTTGTTTCTTTGGCCAGCTAAATCTAATCAGCAGTGTAAAAATCAGGCAAAAAACAGTCAAGGTCCCTTTAATATACTAAGACACACACCCTCCTTGGTGATATAAGCTTGGCCAAGTGGCATCTCTTAAGCTTCTTTTAACTCTTTGGGGTGAAAAAGCAGGTCTTGGAGCATAAACAACAACATGAGTAACAGTAATTAATGATTGTGGTCTCTAAGCCCAGCTGGAAGTGTGAACCAAGGCGACATTTGTGTGAAACAGCAGCTCCTGCCTTCTGCTGAGTTACAGATCAGCTTGAGCCAGGGAATAAAAGGAGCTTGAAGGGGTAAGGATGGGGTGATGAGAGAGGAGGAAGGGGGAGCAAGCGACACGGGAAAGCATTTTGGTGGAAGGACGCTTCAGAATCAGTAAGGGCAGTAATGTTCCTGGTACAATACATTTCCCTGGCTTTTCACAGGGAAAGAGTGGATATGTCCCAGCTGAACTGCTTTCACTTGTGCAGGAGAGCAGTAACCTGGATCCTGAAGCTGCTAATATAATTCAGGAAAGAGCAAATATATTATTCAGGAAAACAACCTGTTCTGAATGTGTGTTTGACTTTAAGCTGCTGAAGGTGACAGCAGCTAAGCACATGCTTGACTGGGGAGGTACACACATCCTTAGAAGCATACATAGATCTTAGATTTTGCTTGAATATTTCCTGAATCCAAGTTTTTGGTTATATTTGTTCTGTTACAATATCTGTTCTGTTACAAAGCAAAGATGAACTCAGCACAGAGAGAATGGAGAGGCAGAAAAATCAGAGCAGAACATGAAGATCATCAGTTCATGCTGACTTCATCTGCAGAATTCTACTTAACACTTAAACTAAATTAATCCTCTTTCTGAGATAGCTTAATTCTGTGATCTTTGCCTTAGCAATCCTTTCTTTCCTTTTTCATGCTGCTTTCCCATTGTAGTGAAACACATGCAAATTCTGATACAGAATTGATTTCATTGAAATCCTAAACTCTGTTGACAAGACCGGTTAATGCTGATTTGCTAATTGTTGATATCTGATGCATGAAGAAAATATAAGATATATAAGATATAAGATAAAGTAGGATGGCTTAAGAGAAAGATTGTTATTAATCTGTTCTGTCTGGGTGTACAGACACCTAAAGTGTCAAAGTGTTCTCTCAAAAAAGTTTCTCCAGACAACACATAATCTTTGGAAGCATTTAAATCAAGGAAACTATTGGGGAAATTAAAAGGACAATAGGCTTAATATAGCTCAACCATAAGCCACATAATAGTGTGAAGTGAGGTGGGATCCTTCTACAAGAAACATCACTTCAGGTGAGTGTGGATCCTCTCTGGAATGTGCTAAAATCAGGGATATTTAAAGTCTGGACAAAAAATTTGATTACATACAGACTGGTTAACCATGCAGGTTGGAGTAGAAAAGATCCTTTGAATCCTAAAAAAGCAAAATGCAGAATTAGCAGAGCAAAAACCACTTCAGCTGCTCCTCCCATCATCACTGCCCAGAATCACGTGTATTCCTACATCACAGCACACACTGGTCATGAAAACATAGAAGCTTTCCCTCTACCAGCCCTCTCCATGTTGTCTACCCATGGGCTCCGTGGACAAAGAACTGACTTACCAAAATTAGCTTAATATTATAGTTAAAACTATAAAATCCATTTTTTCTTTGGAAAGGTGGAGTGTGTAGACATAGCTGCACCATGTTTCACAACGAAAGGCCATGGACCAGAGAGTTCTCTCTCAAAAAGATGTCTTGAAAACCTGTGGTCTGACAGATAAATTGACTGATTGGTCAATTATTCATTTTATGTGCAGCTTTGCTAAGAAAAGAACAGCAAATGCTTTGTCCTGTCAGCACTCAGTCTAGGATTCTGACACTTAGAGGGTTTAGGCACTTGACTCCTCTACAGCTGTTGGAAAATAGGAGCTGGAAACAAACCTGAGTGCTAAATACCTGCTGAGTATTTGGTACTTGCATAGTTCAGGGGAGGAATCTGGGCAGAAAAGCCCAGTTTCAAAAAGGAGCCACCACAGAAGTTGAATACTATTTTATGGGGAAGGAGCTATCTGACTTGGCTTCATTACAGATTCACACATTCAATCACACCAACATCACTTTTCAAATACCATCTCTTACAAATGGATGTTGTTAACTTTCCCCGACAGTAAAGGCACAGCATGTGATTTTCATCCATCAGAGGAAGCTTAATAAATCAACCAGTACATTACAGCTTCACGCCAAGTTAGCACCTTCATCATGGAATGAAATTAGCAAAGCAAATACACTGGCTAATTGTGAAATATGCTAATTACCAGCTCAACCCGTGAAATAAGGCATGAGTGATGTGTGACGAGCTTTGTACAGAGTCGTGAACGCTTGGAAATGCGACACTTAAATAAAGTCTAAAACTGCTTATGCAGAGAGAAAGGAGAACAGACAGGGCTAGGGAACAGGCATGGTGGAAAAATATTTTCATAGGAAGTTTGAAACCTTTTCGCTTCTGCTACTCTCGTGGGATTAAAGGCTGGGAGTAGGGAAATGCACTGATAACAGGCTACAGACCATTTTCCATCTATTTCACACCAATCTGAATCTATTCAAGGTCGTTACCAAAGAGAACTGAGCTACCAGTTTGGGATAAATTCACAAGTTGGCACAGTTTGACTTGAAGTCAACAGCATGGTGGTTTTCCATTGGTAGAGAATTTGTCCTTTTATTTGATGAATTCAGACTCTTTTACTCACCAACCAGGCACTGACAGTTGGGCTTGGCAAATGTCTCAGTTTTTGAGAACAGGAAGATGATTCACCAGCCTAGGGCTTTCTTTGCCGTTCACCTTGGCTCTCATGGAGACTCTTATTTTCTTGTCTGCACAAATCTCCTACTTGTGTTTTTGTACTTGTCTTCTAAATAACGTCGTGATTTCTGTATTTAAACTCCTCCTCCCCAGACTTCATCCAGCTATAGGAGGGGGAAAAAGGCTCTGAGAGAAGGATAAAATCTTACTGTGGTTCATCAACAAGGGAAGACTTCACAGATGCCAAAAACGAGCCCTGTTTTATAAGGGTTTCCACTTAGTGCCCAACAGTTCTTCCTCTCTGCTCTGCTCTTGTGAAACCCCACCTGGAATGCTGCATCCAGCTCTGGGGCCCACGCACAAGAAGGATGCTCACTCATTGGAATGAGGCCAGAGGAAACCACTCATATGGTCAAAGGGCTGTCTGCTGTGGGGACAGGCTGAGAGAGTTGGGGTTGTTCAGCCTGGAGAAGAGAAGGCTCTGGACAGAACTTAAAGCCCATTCCAGTGCCTAAAAGGGCTCCATGAGAACTGAATAGGGACTTTTTGCAAGAGCATGGAGTGACAGTCAAAAGCAAATGCCTTTAAGGTGAAAGAAGGCAGGTTTGGATTATATACTAGGATGAAATTCTTCTCTGTGAGGTTGGTGAGGGCCTGGCACAGACTGCCAGCAGCAGCTGTGACTGCCCTGTGCCTGGAAACGTCCAAGGCCAGGCTGGATGGGGCTTGGAGCAGCCTGAGAGAGTGGAAGATGTTGCTGCCCGTGGCAGGGGAGTGGAACAAAATGATCCTTAAGGTCCCTTCCAACCCAAGCCATTCTGTGATTACGTAACTGTGATCTCGTCAACTCTTTCCATGGAGGTCAACTCACAAAATTTACTCACACATAGGGCTGTGGTTCAGAGCCAAGCCTTCAGAGGTTTTGAAAAAGTCTGAAAATATCTTTATATTTTGATTTTTGGGTATGGGATTAAGCCTTATTCTGTAACAAACAAGGAAATTCTATATCTTTGAATTCAGAGAATAGGTACTGGGAGCATTCCCAGCTATCCATTAGATTCTCATAAATTCTCATGTAAGCTTTTTTTATAAAGGTCACCAGAAAAAAAGTAATAACTCCATGATCATTTTCATTTACACAGCACAATGCTGTTGCCAGGACATCCTATCACCAGCTTTTTACACTCCCATCCTCCCTCATGCCAACATGTGTGTGATGGACAATAGGCTGCAAACTGTCAGAGAAGGGAGACCAGGACACCACTTTTGATCATCCAACGGTCTCCTTTATTGAACAGAACTCTCTGCTTAAATACCCTTTACAAAGCAGGGCTCGTGATTGGCTATTCTGCTAGTGATTGCTTAGCAGCTACAGCTGAGTGCTGTGATTGCTTAGCAGCTACAGCTGAGTGCTTGCACCTTGTTATCTCGTTCAGAGGGGCTTTCCCCTGTTTACTTCTCTCCCACCAAGGACATTCTGACCTTGGTCTGCACTTTAACTTAGCAATATTCTCCACAGCAAACAGGAGTCAAACTGCAGCAGCTCTTTACCTCCAGAAACCACAGAACAAAATAATACATGACCAGGATGAATGGAAAGTAGCTTGAAAGTTGTGTGAGGGGAGGTTTAATTTCAATAATAGGGAAGAGTTCTTCATCCAGGGCACTGAAATAGGCTCCCCAGGGAATTGATCATAGCCCAAGGCTGACAGAGCTCAGGAAGTGTTTTTACAGCGCTCTCAGGCACATGGTGGGATTTGAAGTGTTCTATACAAGGCCAGGAGTGGGAATCAATGATCCTTGTGGGTTCCTTCCAGCTCAGCACGTTCTATAAATCTATGATTCTATGAAATAAAAATGATCCTGTAGGGTTTCTAGCTAGGCAGTCTGAGATGCACAACTCTGGCAGAAGTCACTTGCTGGCTTATCCCAACACAGAATGGGTCAGGCTGGAAGGGACCACAGTGTCTCATCTGGTTCAACCTCCCTGCTCCAGCAGAACTACCCAGAGAACAGGGCATGGGATTGTGTCCAGGCAGCTCTGGAATACCCCCAGTGAGCGAGACTCCACCCTCTCTCTGGACAATCTGTTCAGTGCTTGGTCCCTGCACAGGACAGAAGTTCCTCCTCCTGTTCAGGTGGAACTTGCTGGGATCGGTCCCTGCCCGTTCCTCTGGTGCCATTGCTGGGCCCCTGGAGCAGAGCCTGGGCCCTGCTCTGAGCCCTCCCTGCACTCAGGGACACACAGGGACACCCAGGGACACCCAGGGACACACAGGGATGAAGGTCCCTCTCAGCTGGTGGCTGTGGACAACCTACACAGCCTTTCCTGGGCAGGGAGATNNNGGTCTCCTCTCCAGGCTACACAGCCTTTCCTGGGCAGGGAGATGCTCCAGTCCCTCCATTGTCTTTGCCACCCAGCACTGGACTCACTCCAGGAGCTCCATGTCTCTCCTGTCCTGAGGAGCCCAGAACTGGACACAGCACCCCAGATGTGCCTCCAGGACTGAGCAGAGGGGCAGGATGACCTTACTCAGTCTGATGGGACACAGCTGACAGGATTTTGTTAAGTGTCTTTCACAGAGTCCCATGCAGTTTTGGCAGCAAATAAAACCCAATTTTAAATTATTTTTTATCAAGACCACTGATTCACATTTTGCTTCCTGGAGGATTGTATTACGGCTGCAGAGCAAGGAGTGCTTAAAAGAAACAAACATGAGTTTTATGAATGGAAAAACTAGTTTTCAATTTTATTATATTTTTTAAAATTTTTGCATCTTAAAGGATTAAATAGCTGAGCCATTTTATCAAAATTTTGTTGCTTGATTTCAGCAAGAAGATGCCCCACCCCTGCAAGTGTTTAAGGCCAGGCTGGATGTGGCTGTGGACAACCTGCTTTAGAGGAAGGTGTCCCAGCTCCATGGCAGGATGTTGGAGCAAGATGATCTTCAAGGTCCCTTTCAACCAGAACCATTCTGTAATTCTATGATTCTATACCTCACCCTGTCATGAAAGGGTGGATATTGCTTCTGTCATAGAATCATTAGAATTAAGGTTGGATAAGAACTTTAGGGTCATGCAGTCCGATTGCCCCCCGGACCACCACCATGTTTGCCATGAAACCATGTCCTTAAGTGCTATATCCACATGTTACTTGAACACTTCCAGGAATGGCAACTCCACAACTTCTCTGGGCACTCTGATCCAGTACTTTACCACATTTTCCATTAATGTTTTTTTTCCTAATATCCAATCTAAACCTTCCCATTTCCTCTCTTTCTAGTACTTGTTACCTGGGAGAAGAGATTGACCTGGCTGTCCTCTCCTCTTGTGCAGGGCCAGAAGGGCCCCCCTGAGCCTCCTTTGCTCCAGGCTGAGCCCCTTCCCCAGCTCCCNCTGTCCTCTCCTCTTGTGCAGGGCCAGAAGGGCCCCCCTGAGCCTCCTTTGCTCCAGGCTGAGCCCCTTCCCCAGCTCCCCCAGCCGCTCCCCATCAGATCTGTGCTCCAGCCCCTTCCCCAGCTCCGTTCCCTTCCCTGGACATGCTCCAACCCCTCAACGACTTTCAGACACAGCTCAAAGAAAATGAGATTTCAAACTCTGTTAAATGGTGGAATTAGACTTTTTTAACCTCATTTTCTTCTCATTTGCTGGTGGCCTGAATCAGTCACTAAAGTCAGGCCTGCATGAAGCTGATCAGTCTGACAGGAGACTCAGGCATGAGATTTTAGCATTTGGAATTTTAGGTGTATAAGAGATGTGGAGGGGGGAGCAGGATGATGTAAAGGGACTCAGTGTATTTAGAGGAACTTACATGTTCCTCAGTGCATTTCCCTTGACAGTTTGCAGAAATACAGTGAGTCAGCTGTCATCATATAATATATTAGTATAAAACAGTGTAAAAAGGGACAATATGTTTAGGCACTGATTAAAGAGAAAAGGGGAAAGGAAAAAAAAAACCTCCAAACAACCAAGCTCTTTGTTAGTGAAAGGGAATTGTGCGAAAGTTTGGAAATGTGCCTCTGCTCAACTTCAGGAATTAGTTTTCAATTAGTTGGACGTATTTTCATTCCGACTGCAAACCAGCCCAAAGACCACCTGCTGTGAAATAAAGGAGCACAGACCAGCGGTTATTATAGCAATAGCCATAAGTTTATTGCTTATTGGTACTAAACTTAAATCTTAGTAATTTTGAATTACTGAGTTAGCTTAGATTTATGGAGATGCAGGATCATTTAGAACTGCAGTCATTCCAGAAGGGTATATTATCTAAACCAATTTTCTCATAGTGATGCAATTGCAATACCATGGTTGCGGTTGTATCAGCCTTTCCATTATAAATTCCTATTTTCAGGGGCTTGTAATTTGACCATAAAAATTCACTCCTTGTTGAAACGTGGCATACAAGGTCTGAGATGAACATCTCTTTTTTTTTTTTTTCTTTCAAAATTTAAAGAAGAAGGAATTAGATCTGTTCAGCCACTTCTGATGCTCCAAATCTACCAACAACAGGAGCAACCCAGCAGAATTTGGCTGTTTGACATCTTCCAGTGTCCTTTTACCAATATTGAGAGAAGATTATTCTTGAAATTTAGAACATGGCAAATTCTAGTGAAAGATGTCCCTCCCATGGCAGAGGGGTGGAATTAGGTGATTTTTAAAGTGAATTCCAAACCAAATCGTTCTAAGATCCTGTAATTCTATGAAATTACTCCTGTGGTGTGGTGGGCAGGAAAACCAGTCATACACATTTTGGACCCTCTTGGGGGTAGATTTGCACTCCTTTGTAGCTTTTCTAACACATGTGGATGATACTTCAAGATTCATAAAATAGTTACAAGCAACTTTTTTAGACTCTTTAGAGGAAAAAAGATGGCTTGAATTTTAGAAAGCTTTAGAAAGTGAAACAGTTCACAGGAAATCATGGGCCTTAAGCAAGCACTTCCTCTAGTTTATTTTTGCTCTTTTAAAAATTTTGATCAGAAGCATTATCAACGTCTTTCTGTTAAAAAATTCCCATGACTGTAATTGAGCTAAAATATTAATGTTTACCCAAATTATTTCAACATTGATTCAATTTAATAATTTTAATTCTGATTTATTTATTAGGATTCCCTCATAAATCAGTAATGCTCATATATGATTAGCTCAACCTGCTCATTTCAGATGTCTGTCTCTATCCACTAGAAGGCACACCTTACATTCTGATTAATGTATTTACAAACTGGAGGCTTATTCTGAACCATGTTTAAAAGCACTTTTTTTTTTTTTTCCCCATCTGATCTTACAATAACGCAGATAAGGTCTGACATTTCATCCAACACAAAATATATTAGTTTTGGCTTTAGCATTAAATGAATCTGGCAATGATTATTTTGCCTCTGGCTGCTAATTATTGCTGTGCAGTATTTGAGAAATACTTAAAACCATGGACTGTGTAAACCTACAGCAAAGTTTGCCAAGTCACAGTTGGATGAAGCACCTGCACAGCAACTGCTTGGGAAAAGACTTTTCTTAATCTCATGGTGCATTTAGCTGCAACTGAGACTCTGGAAAATCACCCCTGTGTAAGCAGTTCTTTGAAGTTTGGGAAGGATTTGTATTTTTGTTTATGTCTCCTGTGGTTAATAGGCCATAGAAATGGGAGGTTTGGGTTAAGCTGGGAAAGGACGTCACACACTCCTGTTCCTTGAGGGGTTGATCCAATGCTCAAGGATTTTAATGGCAAAATGCCTACTGATAGCAAAGGATTGAGATTAAATCAACAAGAATAATAGAACCCCCCACACAGTGCATTGTATTCCTGAGAAACTGGATCTTGACATGATTTAGAAAGTGGAAATGATATGATTCAGCATTAGACACACATTTCACACCTAGCTAAAATAAATGTCCCTGATGAGGAACAGGAATAGGTGTCAGAGCTAAGATCTAAGGTACAAATCCATGTCTGATTTATGCAAATTAATATTTATTTATGTATAAAATAGTGAAACTTCTTTTTCTATTATTGAGATTGTCATCTTTTGTAAAGCCTCTAAAACTGACCTTTATTTGATCTTGTAATTGTGAACAAAGTTGGCAAAAAGTTGAAGCAGCATTAAAAGCCAGGGGTAACACCAAGATTTATTTCTGTTGGCATCTGGATCTTTAACCTCAAGCATTTAAATTTTTATACTAACCAAGCAATGTACATTGCTTACAGTTCACTTTATTCAGACAGAATATCTCAAAAACAAAATAGAAGTGTTGTATGGAAAACTATTCACCATCCATGGAATCTTGAAAAGTATTGCTAAACTGTGTGATCATAGAATTATAGAATCACTGAATGGTTAGGGCTGGAAAGGACCTTAAAAATCCTCCAGTTTCAACTCCCTGCCATGGGCAGGGACACCTTTCACTATCCCAGTTTGCTCCAAGCCCTGTCCAATGTGGCCCTGAACACTTCCAGGGATGGAAGGGATGTTTTGAAAGAATTTTTTCTCTAGACATCAATACAGATCTTTAATCAAGAAAACTTGATAATCTTGGTTTAACCCTGAGCTGGTGAAATATTTTACTGTTATCATTTTAATTTTGCATTATGGGCTTCATAATAGTTATAATTAAACACTTCTGTAATTGTATTTGTATTGGTGTCCTTGAGACTGGGCAATTATTGAAGATCAGCTCTAAAGACAAAATTTTTCTTAGAATAGAAAATATCAACTCTAGGTAAGATCAAGGAGCTGTCAGTTTTTCTATCTACAAAATCATGGCTTGGAAGAATCAGAAATTAGAGGCATCATTCAGATTTAAAAAATGAATTTTACATCCAATACAGTTCTGTAGGGGAAAAAAAATGAATTAGATATTCAAAGAAATTGGTTGGTCTCCCTACATATCCCAGTATCTTGAAGGAGCAATTCAGGATTATTTGTCTCCCTTATTCAGGGGTTATTTTGATGATGGCATGAGCAGAGCTTCAGCTTCAGTGGACTTTGCTCCCAGTTTATGAAGTGACACTTCCATGGAAAACCCAGGAGGAATTGTCCCCAGCAGGTGGAATTGGCTTGTACTTTCTTAATTCCATGTAAAATTTATTGAATCAATGTAAAATATATTGAACATTTGAGACTGCATGGGGAATTTTTATGCTCACTCTGATGGCAATGAGACAGAGGTGAATAACAAAATCAGAACTGGTAGAAAAATGCCTCTAAACCATGATAATTTTAAATTTTCACACTTTTTTCCCAATTCTGGTACAAAATGAGAGAGTGAAACAGCAAAGATTTCTTACTAGACAAAATAAAACAAAATAGATACTATTTTGGATCAGGTCAAAACCAATGTTTGTTTTCATCCTTTTAAAGCATTTTGTTTCCAAACCAGGTTTTTTTTACACATTCTTAAGTGGCAAGTTAACTCACAGTTTGGAATGCTCTTGAGATAGAAAAATCCTTGAAAATTATACTTTCTCACACACTGAAAAATTTGTTTCTGTGAAATTGGCATATTCTAATATTCTGCTGAGGAGGGAAAAAGTAAAAAGCTTCAACTGAAAAATTTCTGAACAGAATCACTAAAATGATATGGCTATTAAGAAAGGTGGCAGGAAAGGTTTGGATGGCAGCTTGTCTTTCCTGTTGTTTTTTTTTACACAGTTTTGGTTTGGCCATTGTCAGTGAGAGGGCACTTGGCTTTGTCAATTTGGCTCTTGTTTTCAGGTATTCCATCTGCATTTCTTAAAATACCTGCAGCCTTCTTCCCACATGGAAGATCTATTTACATATGCTTCTTGCTTCCTCAGCAAAACAGGGAGCTGAATTCTCATGGGATCTCACTTTTTCAGATCTGATGTCTTTTATTCTTTCTTTCCACATTGGGCATGGATACAGTTTACATTTTATTTCATTTTAGTATCATATGTTCATTGCTCTGGATTAAAATTTGGATTAAAAAAAAAAAAAAAAGATGTGACAACATTGGCAAAGACAACCATGTTTATCAAAGACAAACAGGGGTGCTGGAAATGGATGATCTTTTGGGTTCCTTCCAACCCAAACCATGCTGTGATTCTATGAATTGGAGAGTGTTATAAATTCTTGTGCTTGTTTCAAGCCAAGCAAAAAAAAATCCATTGATTATGTAGAGAAAATAGGGATCATCATAAGGAGAGGCATGGGTTTACATTAAGGGATGAAGCAGTACCAGCAAATAAAATGGATTTTTCACCAGAGGGACATGGCATTATGGAATGGTAGCTGCTTCCAGACAAAGCTGGGCTCAGGACTCTGCTAACAAATGGTGGGAAGGCTGTGGGACCCAGCTCAAATCTGTGCTGTGGAGCTGGTTTGCTTTTTTGTCTAGATGTAGTCTGGGGAATTGGGTTCTGTTCTTTTCTATTTTTTTTAATATATATTTTACAAAGAAATAAAACCTCAGTAAACACATTCCACCTGCTTTTGTCTGTTTCCCCATTTGCTAATGGGCATAAAAATCCTGACCTGTTTTTCAAAGATCCTTGAGGTCTGCTGACAGAAAATGCTATATGTCAGCAGAGTTTTTTGTCAGCATTATGAACATAATCATTTCTAAGGACAACAAATTTAGATCACAAAGTCATTGCTAGGGAGTGAGATGACTTTGGCACTGCTCACTGTGATGTAGAACTATTGGTGTGATTAGGGCCAATTAAGTTGGGACAACTTTGGTTCTTCCAGCCAAAACTGTGGCTTGCTGGCAAGTCAAACTCTTGCTGAGCCTCTGCCAGGTACTGCATGCACAGCTGTATAGATTATGTGCCATTGCTTTTCCATCAGTAAAACAGGGCCACAAATCCAACTCTTCATGACTGGACTAAAGTTGAAAGGGAGTTTTTTGGGGATAAAAAAAGGCATGCCATGTATATTGAAACAAGAGCTTAAATTTTATTTTTGTCAGGTTATCTTTACTGCTTTTTTTCATGCAAATCCAATAAAGTTCAAACTAATTGAACCAGTTTGCCTATTACTATAGGGATCAGAAACTTTTGTTGTGATCTAGAACTTTACTGAGACTTGCAGAAAAAATACCACAAAGACAGAGAATGAACAAGAGTGTGTTCAGTATTCTAAGGAACTGAGAAAAGCTCCCTCAGGTAGTGACATATCTAGGGTGCAATATGTGCCTAAGATCACTGTTTTAGGAAAGCACCAACTATTACTGTAAAAATATTCTCTTTCTTTCTATTTCTTCTAACCAAGGTGTCTAAATGACCGTGGAAATAAAGACAGAATCCTCTGACATTTCCCCCTTCACCTGCTGAGACCTAGGGTGTAAAGATAAAAATATTCTAAAAATCATGGTAAGAGAAAGTTAGAGGGATTGGAGGAAACTGGGACAAGACAACTACAGAAAATGAAGTGAGTATAACCTGATTTCAAGAAAAACATTTTGGATTTTCTTGGTGAGCTCTGCAAAAAGGCTCAAGAAATATGACTCTGAGAAGCAGTTTCTGAGATGTGACTAAAGAGGATAATAACAAGGCCCAAATTCATTTAGTGGAGGGTTTACAAGTAAATTTTGAATGGTACAATAAAGAACAGTGAAAAATGAACTTCTTTATTTATGAAGTCAAGTGTGATATAACTTTACACTGAGTGGTCAGATGTATCATTAACATGTTCCAGCTTGTTAATTTGTTATTCTTTGAATAAAGATCTGAATTTGTAATGCTAAGTACCACAACAATCTGAATTAGAGAGAGACCAAACGTTCCTCGTAGTTGTAATGTGTTAATCTTTAATCTTCACTTCTTTCAGAAAATATTAAAATTTATAGCTAAGACTTTGAATAATGGTTTTGAATAAATGCTGGAGTTAGACACCACAGATAGTGGCTGTAAGTACAGGCCAGCACTGGATGTCTTGAATTTTCATGACCGGGTACCCTTACCTTGCCTAAATTATTGCTTACATTAACAGTAACCAAATAGACCAAAAGGCAAAACGAATGAACACACAACAAACAGAGAGTGGGTCAATGTGGATCTCTTATTTGAATAATGAATAAATAAAATCTATTGTCTTCTAGGGCAAATTGATTTTTTTTGTTCAGCTTAGGCCATTTCACCAGTTTGTTTGTTCTCTTTCAGTGTGATTTTATTGATAACTCAAAATTAAATTTTCTTTCAATGAGCTCTCAGTGTTATGACTTATTTGTTAATTTCTCCCAAATTCAGGGATATTTTATGCTGTCCCCTGATTCTGCCAATCTAAACTGAGGCATTTCTTTACTAGAACCAGTATGTCTCTCCCTGTTAATTTTTTTTTCCCCTGCTGGAATTGTAATCCAACCAAATGCGCTGCAGTGCCCCGGTTTGAGACACACTTCACTCTGATTCTCTGGGATTTTTTCAACCATAAATTTAGATTCAGAATTCCCTGCCCAGTAGGAGAGGGAGGAAAGATGCGTGCTGGTCATTTGCATATTTTAACAGACGGAGCTGCTTTTGCTGTGCAGCTGTCGATGCAGAAGAAATATTCTTTGGGGTAAAGCACTAGGCTGGGCAAAAAAGCCTGTGAAGGCTTCCATCTCTTCCATTCCTGCTTTTCCTCCAATTGGAACAGAAGAAATTGTCATGGTATGAGGTTACTTTCCATTGTCACAAGGACAGATATCCCTGGTGGCTCCTGGAAAGCTCAGCTCCTCCAGACACTAAAATCCTCTCTATTTTAATACTCCAAGAGCAGGTGACTGTGCTTTTCAACTGCTTGGATTTTGCTAATCAAACAGATTGGATTCAGTTTTGCACTAGATCCATAAAGCAGAAAGATTTTAACTCAATGGTCAGCTGTGGCATCTGCTGCAGCAAAACTCCATGTATTCTTTCTGGGAGAAATCAAGGCTTAGGACTACATTAAATTCTGCTTCTTTTCCATATCAGATATTTGCTACCAAAAAAAAAAAAAAATAGAGAGTGATAAAGATAGGAAAGCTTTAAATCTGTTAGGGAAGACAGTAGAATGATAGGATTTATCTGTGTATTTTTAATTGACTAAATTCAGATATGCAGGAACATTACTAATTCAAAGTATATTGATAACAGAGATGTCTGAAAGCTAAGCTGAACGTAGAGATTGTAAATGGGGAAAAATAAAAGCCATAATGACTGAGTTATTCATCATACCACAATAATATCTAATGTAGAATATTCCCCTGAAGCTGTCCCATTTGATTAAAAGTGAGGAAATATTGATGATTACCTTATACTGAGCACAAAAGTATTAGAAAACTAAATATGGATGTGAAAATTCCAGTGTGACTGGATTTACTGAGCCAAAGCAATAAGGATTCATCCTGTCTTTTGGCAATGGCGCCTAATATGTCTGATTTTCAGAAACCTTCTTTTATGTTTTTCAGGTTTCAGGTTCTGGGGATTTGAGGTGCCTATTCAATTAAACTGTATCCAAAATTGCTATTATGATGGAGGCAGTTCCTGAGTCAAAGGCAATAGCACCAAAATATTGATAAGAAAATTAAAAAATAAGAACAGAAGACACAGAGGGCAAATAGCAATATTATATAGAATGGACTGCAGGGAAATATCAATGGGTCAGTATCTTTCTCTATATATCCAACCTTTTATTCTGATCACTGCTGTGTGACCCAGAGCATATTTATCAACCTAGAAAGTTTTAATTTAACTCTTATTTCAGCCCCCCTGATACATTTGCAGAGCTACATTTCCCACCATGCTCTTTGTTAGAGCATAACCCAGTTATTTCATATTCTTCATTCCTCAGTGCAAAATGCCATTTCTATCTCTTTTTTTTTCTTTTCATTTATTTTGTATTTTATGAGCTCTGTCCAACAATACTGCCCACATATTTTAAAAGTGGCGACATAAGGAGTTATTTGCAAGAAGTCTTGAAGCACCATCAAGGACACCTGCTTGCAGGATTGTATTAAATTGAGATCAGCCAACATTACAGTGTATTTCAGCACTGGAATCAGCCAAAAATATGTCCCTAGCAGTGCTATTTTCATTATTCAGACCTTCACCCAAAATCTGTGTAACTGCCTCTTAAATTAATTTTCACACTTGCCTGTCTCTATAACTAGCTGCAGCAGTGTGCTGTGTATTTTAACTACAAGGAAGTGTTGCAGGTAGAAGATTTCTCCCTGAAGTCACTCGAATCCTCCTTAAATTCAAGCCACGGTCTCTCAGTCCCACGCTTGCAGTGGGGGGCACCTGTCATCTTTTTCATCACAGCAAGCTGTGCCCTAGATTCTGCACCCCCTCCCCTTCTCACCATACAGGTACGTGTGAGTGTGTGTTCTTTTCCCACTGAATTTTTTATTCAATAAATAAATAAAACTTTCCTGAAGTTGCTAAGGTCTCCAAGGTGTGGGAACTTGTAATATGAAAAAAAAAAAAAGAAAAAACTAAAAAAGAAAAAAGAAAAGAAAAGAAAAAAAAAGAGTTCAAAGACAAACAGCCAAGGTAGAAAGGAAAATATCTGTTCTGTGGGACATGATAGGAAAATGGAGTTGTTCTAGACTAACATCAGTGAAAGGGATGGGAAATATTATTAAAGTTCAAACAAATATCATCTTGATCTTATTTATATTTGGGCAAAACGTCATGAGGGTTTGCTGCAAAACCTAGAAAGAGAATCCAAATTCTTGGGAGGATGCTACAAACTTTCACTGGTAGCAACATGCAGATTTT
Source organism: Polioptila caerulea (assembly GCA_013397295.1). NCBI lineage: Eukaryota > Metazoa > Chordata > Aves > Passeriformes > Certhiidae > Polioptila > Polioptila caerulea. Next base: position 1,006,805 of record VYXF01001064.1, read on the forward strand.
TCAGGGAGACAATAATTAATGGTACCATGAGGAAATTATCTCTTTCCTCCCAGCAAGAGGCAGCTGTACTGGGTTCCTCTTCCTCTTAGCTGATGTGTAGATGAGACTTTACTGATACCTCAGGCATATCTTACAGGTCAACATCAGCTTTTCCTAAAATCAGACAAAACCTCAGAATTTTCAGTGTTTTCACAGAATCACAGAATCATTAAGTTTGGAAAAGACCTCTAAGGTCACAAATTCTAAACATTCATCCAACATCACTGTGTCCAGCCCCAGACAATATCCTCAGGACCCACACCCACGCGCCTTTTGAGCAGTTCCAGGTGTGGAGACTCCAGCACTTCCCTGGGCTGCCTGTTCCAATAGCTGAGCAATGCTCTGCCCCTCTTTTGCCAAGTCCCACAAGTTGAAGCCATTGCATAATCTCCTTTATTATGTGGTACAACACATCAAAACCTTTTGGATTTAAACTCATCGCTAACATTCTGTATGCATTCTGTATTTTGTATTCTGGTCTCACGTTTCTATCACAGCAACCATGAGATGTCTTAGAAGTAGAGAAAAACAATTCTGAAAGTATTTTCTGCAAATAATTTTCACCATTAACTTCAGGCTTGGAGCAACTGGTCTAGTGAAAGATGTCCCTGCAGGGGATTGGAACAGGAAGACCTTTAAGGTTCCTTCCAACCCAAAACATTCCTCAGTTCTGTGATTCCATCGAAATAAGAAGCAACAAACAGAAGAAATTTATCCCTGCCCTGCTTTGAGTAACCTTTCCTCTCCACCTTTCTGTGCAGAGCACAGATTTCAGTCCTTCACAAAATGCTCACTCACTGAAGGCCAAATATTCAACATCCAAACCTTTTGGTTTGGGATTGATTTTGGAGTGGGAGCAGCAGAGAAAGGACAGAGTTCCATTCAGGAAACCTGGGACCCCCAAAGATAATTTTTTGAAAGATTAGGAAGCCCTATACTCTAAAATTACCAGTTTTATCTAAGAACAACACAGATGCTAAAATAACTTTTTCTTCTGTCTCTGTACTGATAAGAAATCAACTTGTTTGTTGATATGGTTTTGATTGTGGGCCAAAAGTAAGCATTTGAAATGTGTCTGTGAAATATCTCAAAGTGATGTTGGTAGGCAGCCAGTGTCAAGGATCTCCTTGGGGTTTATTTTGGGCCCCTAAATAATTCCATTATTAGGATATTGCCTGGCTTAAATTATAAGTATTTTTAAATAAATAGTTTAAATTAGAAATAATTTTATCTGAATTAAATTATAAATAATTTTCTTGGAGAGGACACATGTCCAAGATGAATAACACTTCCTTCTTGCCAATCTTTAATCATAGTCATCTTAAAGCTGTTCCTGGACAGAATTCTCTCAGCGGTGTTTCCCATATCTTCCTTATGTTGGCAAATTCTGATGGCTTGGTGACCCCTTGCAACATGGTTCAGAAGGATTATTTAAAGTTTCTGATTTATAGCAGCAAAGTTCAGGAGATGTGGCTTTTTTTACTCACCTGTTTGCAGCTTTAGGTGCTACAGGTCACCTTAGGGGTTTCTTCTCATGCTTGTTTCTTGGTTAAAACAGGAGGGCCCTTGGGACAGGAGCTTTTTGGACAATGCTGAATGCAGTGGTGCTCGAGTTCCTGTCCTTGAAATGTTTCCATAGCACGAGCAATCAGCAATAGTAGGCCGATGGTGTACAGGGCTTACCCTGAGCTTCTGCAAAAGAGGAATTTGACCTGCTGAAAAAATCCCATATTGAAGTTAAAGGAACCTATGAAACCTGATGCTGCTATCATACTTACAGCACACACTAAATAATCTTTTCCACCCTCCGTGTGGCAATTTTCCAGATGCGATTTCTAAGGCTGTTGTCTCTTGCCAGATACAAAAGTTTTTCTTTTTATTATTCTTTTGCATTTGTCTTAATTCTACTGAACTCAAGAGAGAACTGAAAACAAACAAACAAACAAAAATTAAAAAGAATGAGACAGAAAAAGAAGTAAAAAAAAAAAAACCAAAAAAACCAAACCCATCAAAATGATAATTGCTAAGTTATCATTTGCTTGCTCTTTTCCAGTCTAGCTGCTGCAGCAGCTCCTCTCTCGTCTTCCACTCCGCCTTAGCTCCCAAATGGTATCAATTATCCACAAATCTCACAGGGCCTGCACCATCTGAATAACAATTCATTAACCTTCACTTTCCTCCTGCTGATTAACTTGCCCCCACCACCTCCCCAATGTAGGAGACAGCGTGTCGTAAATTCAGCCAAACTTTTTAATTATGCAAATAATACAATACCCGGAGATAATTATTTAGCCCAGGACTCAGGCTGTATTTTCGATGCTCTGCTCTGCTCTGCTCTCACAGGCTTTTCAGCTCTGTTCTCTTCCTTACATCATCTTGGTTGTGTCAAGGAGAATGAAGGATTTTCAGTTTCTCTCGGTGCAGGTGATCACTCCCAGAAGCTGCACACAGATGTGCCAATGCTTGGGGAAGAACAGGCTGCTGCAAGGCTGGCCAGGGAACACAAACAGCCAGTTTAAGATTTTGGTATCTATCTCTCAGCTCCAGCAGCCTCCAGATGAACTCTGCGTGGATCCAAAATCTCTCACTGCAGGGCTGAGTTTTGCATCTTGCATCTGGTGGGATCCCATCTGTGCAGCTCAAGTCTTCGCACTGCTCTTGTCTGGTATGAAACTGCTGAGCACTCCTCACTTTTTAGCAGTCAAACTCCTTTCTTTTTCTAGGCAAATTTAATAAATGAAACGTTGGAAATCAAGTTTGAACTTCTAAACTTTTCTTTTTGACAGAGACAGCTTAAAAGCCAAAACAAATTTATGACCAGAGTTTTGTTTTGTACAGACACACATAACTTTCACCCAGAGCTAACTCTGGAATGGCAGGATGGATTTGTTTCAAACTCTCTAGCACGCTTGCTGACAGACACATATGGGATTATTTCTATTATGCACAGGGTAAGATTCTGAGCACATGAGATTTGGAACTTGGGTCTGAAATCAGTTCACCTCTTGGCTCTGACCAGTCCCATAAATGTATCTTTGCACCAGTACGAGTTTTCCACGTACTTACCTTTGTAACTCTGGCTGGTCTGTTGAGTTTGTTTGCCCTTAAATAGCGATGGCATTGCTTTATGAAAAATTTTTAAATCCCTGAACTTAAACTCTTTTAACATTACAGATCACATCAACAATATTGAATTTTGCCATCTGCTACATTCATCTGACATCATTCCTGTAGGAAAAAAAGAATTGATTCTGCCTGATAACCAGTTTCAAATACAGCAGCATAAACAAATCTTTGTGAGATTAGATAATGCAAAATTCAAGGAAGCTTGGCAATACTTTATATGTATCAATTTAACAGTGTTTAAATTTCTGGTCATGATTATGTAGTCAATATCTCCAATTTTTTGCCAGGAATTTTTTAAAAGTTCAAGATTTCAAACACATTCAGACTGATTTCACTCTCCAGGATGTATAAGAGAGCAAACCTTTGGGTATAAACATTCAAAACACTTCAAAATAAGAAATAATAATGACAGACCTTTCTATTATCTTGTAGTTCTTGTGTTCCTAGACATATCAGAGTAGCTGAATAAAATTACCTCAGTCTGGTAAGTATGAAAGTGAAGATATAGGCAAAATAAGGCCTTGTTCTTAAATAACTTCTTCAGCTTGAGTAAGAATTGCTAAATCCATACATGGACTACAAAGAATGTTTTCCCAGCTGCTTCTTAATGGAAGAGGAGTCCACTTCTCCTTGATATCTTGATTGTGCTCCAGGAAAACCTCCTTTTTTTCAGTGAATATGAACTACTCATATTGAAAAATTCACCACCTAAAATCTCAGTACTTCATAGAAAATGCACTGCCTAGTCTCTCTTGTCAGTCAAACTCAATCCAATATGGAAGGTGAAAGAGCTCTGGGTGACATAAAGTGTATAAATGTTCATATGATGAAGAACTGTGAAAACAGATTCATTTTTCCCTCACATTTCCTGCTCTTACAGGCAGTCCTTTGCTCAGACTGTTGACTTCTCCAGGGCTCGTCCTTAGGTATCCAGCTGTTGTCATACCTTGTACAGGAAACCACCCAGCAGCAGAAGATGTGACAAGAAGTCCAAACTCAACTTTTAGACCAAATGCCAAAAGTTATTGAAGAACCCAGTGCTTAAGGAAATACCTGTCTTGCAGGATTGCTGAAAACCTTTAGCCATTCCTGACTACCATGGACAAGTCTGATGCTCTTCCTTACTTAACTTGTTATGTGTGGTGTTGCATAACTAATTTCAGGCACCCAAATTTTAACAGCTCAACCTATGCAACTGGCAAAGATCACACTGCAAAGCAGAGTCAGTGAAGAAAAAGGCAGCCTTAGCTCTCTGGCCTACATTCAGTGTCTCTGATTTTATTGCTTTATGTCAGTACTACCTGTAAGTGATTCTTTGCCTGCCTAGGGTTTGCTTCTGTCCTTCACAGTGGTCAGAAAATGGCAACATGCAGAACTCATATCAAGAAGGTAAATGAAGAACAATATTTGATAATATTTGATATGAATGAAACATTTGGGACGCAACATCAGGCCTCTGCAAGGATTGCTAATGGAATGAGTGCACTCCCCCAAAGGTTTGAGAAGTGCCCATTAAATATTTTCTGTGAAGGAAATCTCCGGGAGAATGTATAAATATCTAACTTTAAAGTGTAGACGGGACATCACTCTTGCTAAATCTCCATTCTATGTGAACAGAACAACCAAACAGGATTTGGTTTTTTAATCGATTTAATAAGATCCTTATACCTATGGATTGCATGATGCCACCAGGGGACATGGGTTGGGCAGCAGTATGGATACATTGGCAAAATTCTTCTTAATGGAGCCCCAAGATCATGCCTTGCACCATTCTGAAGGTCTTTACATTTCTGGCTGCACATCTGTCCTTCAAGTTTTCTTCCTTAAACACAAAAAGTCTTCCTTGCTATTAGTTCATTCTCAGCACCCAGTGAGTTATTGATGATTAATTAGTTTGTGTGGTTTTGGGTACAGTCATGTGCTTGGAAGTAAATTTTAGTGGTAGTGCCATGCCAGATTTTTGGCTGGTATCAAACATTGATTATGTGGCTTGTCTTTTCATTGGTAAAAACCTATATTCATCCTAGGCCAGGTTGGATGGAGTTCTGAGGAACCAGATCCAGTGGGAAATATCCCTGTCCATGGCAGGGGGTTGGAACTGGATGATTTTTAAGGTCTCTTCCAACCCGAGCCATTTCATGATTCTGTGTTGATGAACTTTCAGATTTAGAGCAGGAATAAGGTTCCCAGGTACAACTTAACTGCTCCTGATTCTCTGTCCATTTGGACTGACCTTCAAAACCAAAGTTGGAGAAGGACTCAGTTAATGTATGTCTACAAACTTGCAAGTTGATTTTTATATAAGTGCTAAGCTAACTCTGTTTAATTGATTTTCCACATTGTACACTGAGAAATAGGATTTTTATGGCTCTTGAATAATTCAGAACTTTGATTCCTAAGGCAAAAAAAATGGGCAAGGAATAAAAGCATAATTATCATTGTAGCAGAGGTCAAAAGGACAAGCTGGCCATAAGTTCATAATGTGCTTGTGCTCTTGGACTCATTGTGGACTGTGGAATATTACCTTGTTGAAATCTTATTACTTAAGGAAGGGAAAAAAAAAAAGCACACAGGCAGTTAGCTGCAAAAGAAATGGAGGAAGTGTTAATTTTTAAGCAAGTTTGACAAAGATTGAGTTTCATATGACAAATACTGTCAGCAAGACAGGATTCTGTCAGTGGAAGAAGTTTAAACATTAACAATTTCTGTCAGGCTGTTGACACAACCACGGCAGACATTTCCCAAGATGCTGAGATGACTGCTGGCATTTGTCAACAATCCTGTCACAGTGACAGCAATAAGACCATGTCTGGAAATGTGACAGTTTTGGCTTTGTGTTCCCCTGAGCATTGGCCCAGGTGTTCAGAGAAAGTGTGGGAAAAACCCGTATTTCTGCATTGTCATTCGTACGCGGAGAAAGCACAGGAGGAAAATGAGCTGTCACTCCAATTCCCATGATGCCTTTCTGCTTAGCATAACTCCACTCCACGGCCCAGGGTCCACTGGTCCATACTCTGACAGATAATTAAGAAAGCAGCAGCTTTTTCTAGACGGCTCTTCCTCATGATTTGCATTTTAGCCAGAGGCGACCAGTTATAAAAAAAACATGATGGAAAGATGGTAAGAAGCCAATTAGATGGATGGATGGCTGACTGACAGCTCTCTGGTGTTATTACTCCAGATTTCATTGTATGTAGCCTGGCAGTTTTCAACAAGAACCAACTTTTGCAGGTTTGTAGAGCTGTTAAATGAAGGACTATATATAGAATGCAATGGTTTTGCACAAATCTTTTACATTTTCCTGAAATAAACATTTAGTACTTCCATTCTAGTTTAAGCACCATAATCTTTCTTAGTTAATCACAATTTACGTAGCTGCATCCAGAAATTTGGGAAGACTTTGTATTAAAATAACTCTGTTGATACAGCAATGATTAAAAAATGAGTTGCAAGTTAAACTGTGACACTTCATGACACGGCAGTAATTAATGTTTCTAAGGAACAAGTCTGATTTTTAACATAAAGAAATGACACTAACTCACTTGTAGAAAAAAAGTATTTATTTGAAAGAAAAAAAGTATTTGAAAAAAATAAAAAGAAATGTGAATTTTGTTGTTGTGATGGGAGAATTTTTCCAGTGGATGTTTCCTTTGTTCTGGGGATCTTTATTTTTTTTTTTCCTGCTATTTTTCTCAGAAAGAAAACATTGTTTTGCACAGGACTTAACAGTTTTAAATATGAAATAGCTTGTAAATTGCTGCTTTCCAGCTCATCTGTGCAGCTCCAACAGCTGGTAGCCAATCAGAAATATTCTTCTCTGCTAGTGCCTGGTGGCTGTATCTCACTATAAAATTTAAACGTTAGCAGGGCTTTTGTTACACTTCTGTGTTGTTTGTGGATTTATTTTTTTGTTGTGAATGCCGAATTTAAGAAAGCACAGCAGCATTTGCAGTTCCAAAGCTACAACTGCCACCCGATGAGTAATGGCCTTTGCCAATAGAAAATGTCCCTCAGCTTTCTTTGGCTTCTGCACGTTTATCCAGTGCTGGCAATTATCTCTTGATGAATGTTTGGTTGTTTTAGCAAATTTCCCGCAAGCCAGTGCTTCAAGGGATATGACTTTGTGGATATGAGTCATCTGAATCGTTGGGATCATGGGGAGCTGAAAATGGTATTCCTTTCTTTTTCTTGCTGCAACGTGAAAAATCAAAGCAAGTCTATTGGAATTTCCTTGTTCAGACCTTAATAGGATTTTTTTTCAGATACAAAAATAAGATAAAGATATAAATCAAATTCACAACACGTTAAAGGCCAAATTATACTAATGCATGTTAAATGGGAATCTGTGGAGTTTTCTCTGCAACAATATAGACTATTCATAGAATCACTGACTGCTTTGGATTGGAATGGAACTTAAAGATCTCATTTAACCCCTTGCTATTTCCAGGGGTGCCTTCCACTAGACCAGCCTCATATTCATATTAATAGACTTAGAGAAATTATAGTTAATTGCTCAGAGCTTTTAGAACTTCTGGAAGACTAAGAAATCTTCTCCCTGTATTGCTTTCTGTCTCACTTCTTTTTTCACTACATCCCTATTTTTCAGATTCTAGGAAAAGCTTGAACCACAGGCTACAGGACATATTGTGAACCCCTCGGGGAAAATAAATTTACTCTTAATGCCAAAACTTGCAGACCTTCCCAAAAAACAAGTCTCCACTGTGAGATCCTTCATCTCCTTTTTTATCATGCAGCTACACAAACTCCTTTTCCACATGATCCACTATTGCACTTACCACAATAGGTGGCCTTTACGACCCCTCATTGCCTTTTTGCTGTATCTGAAATTTCTGCTGTAATTAAGGCTTCTTTTTATCCTGAAAACCCCTTTTTTCCAGTAATAAAACTAAACCACCTCTCTATCAGTGATAACCCCACTATATCATGCATTTACCTAAACAATATTATTGCTGGGGAACACTGAAAAACAATACGAAGCAGAAAAATGGGGGTACCAAATTAATTTTGCAACCTAATCACCTTGAAGGGGAAACATGTTGACCTGTGATGGGACTTGGAAAACTGGGACAATTCTTAAACAGTCTAGTATAGGAACTGTGATGGGCTGCTCAGGAAGTCCTGTGTGGGTGAGGAAAATCTCATTTTACTTTTGCTGACCTGAATTTAAGATGTCAGAAGGTGTGACAAAAATCAGAATTCAGGCTTAAATCTATATTCATATCCTGTGATGAGAATTAATCACATTTCTTTCAAATGGTAGGAAAGATACAAAGATGCTGCTCATGACCAGCTCTAAACTGAAATTTCCATCTCTAATTGGGATGGCAAAGAAGACTTAGGACAAAGTATTTCCAAATAAACTAAAAAGTCTGCTGATTCTGTATTTTGCAGGTCATTTAAGTATGCTTTTTCTCCATTAGACTTATTTTTCTCCCTTATTTATTTTAAAGTATGATCTGTGAATTTTGTATAGTACCTGTTCACGAGAATTCCTCTTATTTAAGCTCACCTTTATTCCTCTCGTTCTTTAAAATAAAAAAATGAAAAAAATTTAACCATAATTTTTAGGAGCACAATATTTTAATGACATGGAGATCTAATTAAACCAAACATTTTTTTTTAGCTTGTCCCAGAAATCATGATATATATAGACATATGTAGATATATACATTCACAAATATGCACAAGCATACATTCAAAGGGAAGTTTTTTTGCAAATAAACCCCAAATTGAAGATCTGTCCTCAAGAAATTGCATGTATTTCAAGAGAAAAAAGATCTGGAAGGAAGACAAGAAGGAAGGAGGGAGGTTAATGTAAATTTTCTATTACAGCATTCTTCCAATGCTCATCTATCTATTTAACTATTTGCATTTCATCTAAGAGTGGATCAATTTCAACTGCTTGCTTATTTTCAATCAGTGTGAGAAATGCTTGTGGAATTATTTCTATTGGTGAAATAACACCGATCCAAAAAATCCACGGTGTAAATTAAATTGGCTTGACTCGCCTCTACTAGAGAAGAATGAAATAAACAGACACAGCATAATTTTGAACTTTTTCATCTGGAAACACCCTAAAAATGGCCAAAGTAAACATTGCTAACATTGTTTGCTTGAGCTTATTGTTTTATTTACCTTTGGATTTCTGAGAGTGGGAGGACAGGGAATTAACTGTGAAATAACACAATTATTAAATGAGGCTTGGGAGAAAGGGTGATAATATGTGTTCTATTAATATTTCAGGGATGATGTTATTGTGCCAAGCTGACTGATCTGATTTGGAACATGAGTATTACACCTGAAACCACTTTTGTCAGTAAGATTTATGGTGGAAAATACCTTTCCCTGACTAAAAAATTTAAACTTTCAATCTAAGTTTGATTCTTCTGATTTCAGTTGGGAGCAGAACTGGGGATGATCCATCATTTTCTAAGAAGAAGTATCCTGATACTTTGATTATTTATCTTTATGAGCTCTAGGAGGAGGCTGAACCTCTGGTTAAAAGTAGTCACTTGCTCTTTAGGCTAGTGCTGGACAAAATAAATTCCAAACTCTCTGTAAACATGGCTGTATTTTGGGATATCAATTTTACCAGAACTTTACCCAGTTCTTTGTTTTATCCAGATCTGTGAGTAAGGATATTGTTTGGCTCTGACATAGTGGCTGCCGTTTCTTTAAGGAAAATCCAGAAATTTCTGTATTCTTCTTTTTTCTTGTACTCAGGTATGTTCAGCTCCTTAGAGTACTACTTTATAAGCCTAGCAGTGTTCTAAGACTAACATTTTGTTCTTTCAATGTAAGTTGCTAGATGGAAACTGCTTTATTATTATTATTATTACATAGTGAAAATTGTTATTTTTGCCTCATTTCCCCCTCTGCAGTGATGAAAGATTACATATGAATTAAAGGAAGAAAATTGTAAGGTGAGAGCTGCTTTATTATTCACCACTATTTATTATTTCCAGTGTAATAGAAGACTAACATAACAACACCACTCCAAATATAGCCAGAAAAAATTAGGAGAAAAATTCTGCCCAAGATTTTGAAATGAACACCAGCATAATTTAATGATTAGATGGATATACTGAACATGACACAACACCAGGCTTTTCAATGCAAACCAACATAAATATGAGGGATGAAAGCAAAGCAAATGTTAGAAATATTGCAATATGTCTTAAGGTTTGACTAAAGAGTAAGAAAAAAAAAATCCTTCCATTTCCCTTGTGGCCCAGAGAGCAGGTTCAAAAAGTACAGGGCACAGCAGCAAAAGGTCTGATCACACAGGGGTTTAAAACCCAAAATGAAAATCACAAGTATTCCCTAATTGGGAACCCAGAGAGAACAAAGGTAAGTAGGTCTTTCTAAAATTCAGAAGCAGGAAGAATGAGGAAGATGAGGCAGTCACTGAAATGTCAAGATAAAATTGGTAAAGCATTTTCTGGGAAGTCAATGCAGAGAGTGGAAGACATTGGAGATAACAGGGAGGCAAATGCTTTCTCTGGAGCAGATGAAAACTCCAACAGTGGCATTGAAAACAGGTGTTGTTTTCATAATTAAAACTCAAGGGAAACCTGCCTAAAGGGAGCTGTAATAATGAAATAGGGGGAAAAAATACCCATGGAGAACAACATCTCATTAGGAGAGATAAACTTCACACGTGAACAACACTGAGTTAAATGACAAATTGCTTTTCTTAATGGCACTCTGGTGTGAGACAGGTTCAGAGGTTCTGCTTGTTTTGCTGCTAACTGGTGATTAATGACTGAAAAGGTTTCCACGCAAGTGTGAAAGACAGGAGTGGAAAATGAAGATGCAAGTTGTCTCTCCAAAGGGACACTTTATAAAACCAGTGTCTGGACAGAAATAAGAAAGCCTTTGAGAGATTAGAAAGCCCTTCAATAACTGACTGTGGAATGACCCAGTTTAGTTATTTTCTGTTTGGTTTCTAGTTAATACTGTTTTCCCCTTGTAACCGATGCACACTAAAACCTCACGAATAAGACCCTGAGGCAATTCTGAAATCATCTGCAGTGTATTTTCTCAGAGATAAAAAACATCAGCAACTCCAGTGCCTCTGACTCAGCTTGGTGTGCAGGTACCATGGAGTCAAACATGGTGCAGACAGGCAGAGCACTGCTGGAAACCCTCCAGGAAATCTGAAATGTCTGGGTGATTCCACACTTGATTTTCCATAACCTTATCGATATTGTCCCTCAAATGGGAATGCTTAAAGAGGGACAGAAACTGCTTATGTCAAGAGGTGGTTTGTAGGGCAGAGGAAAACTAGTTTGGTCTAAATAAAACTCTTCTGCTACAAACAGAGTTTTTCAGAGGTGCAGTGTAGCACAGGGATTTCTGATAAGGGATTTTTGGGATAATTGTCTGCAGCAGATCCAATGTTCTCGGGTTTCAATGTGCTTAGTAGGCACAGCTGGGATTCAGGGGCTGTTACAGTTGACTAACTACCTGCTGCATGCCCAGAAGTACCAAATAAACCAATAAATCCTCAAATCTGTAAGCAAGCAGAACCACTATTCCAGCAGGTTCCTGGGTGGGAAGCAAAGATACACCATAAAGAATTCTGAAAATTGTTCAGAGGTAACATAACTTTACTGTTGCAAATACAGTGACTTGAAATGTTTAGTCAAACATGACTATTCAGCATCAACATGTTTAAAATGTTTGGTTTCTAATTAATGTTGTTTTATTAGATGTTATAAATAGTAAATAATGATTAAAAATAACATTAATTAAATAATACTAAAAAATAATAATACTATAAGAAAAGTCATATTTCCAAACATGAAAGCTCTGTTTGAAGGCTTGGTTCATCATCTGCAAGCAAACAAAAAATTAGAAGGGGTGAGAGTTAATAGTGTTCTTCCATATGTAACATAGGGTCAGCAATGGATAGCAGTGAATTTGTGTCCAAGCACATCACTGGAGAGATCAATACTGTATCGAGTTCGGATCTCTAGACATTAAAAAAAGATGTTGGAAAACTAAAAATCACGTGGAAAGATGCTGCCAACCCCTCTGAAACCCTTGTGGTGGAAAACTTAAGGAGTTCCACCTCTTTTCATGCATCCTCAAGGCTAAACAGTGACAACCCTGAGTTTTTATTTCACAGGCACAGAAACATATCAGGAACCACAGGAATCTTCTGCCTCAGAGAGAAAAGTTCATGACGTTGCCTGGAATTAAATGTAAAGCAAGTTGACATTAATAAAAAAAAAAAAAAAAAAAACAACAAAACTTTTCTTTTTTCATTCAGAGCTATAAATAATAAGAAAAATGACATATGGAATTATAAATTATTTTTTATAGAATTCAGTAGAGACTTAAATTATCCATCATGGCAATAGGGTATTGCTATAAAAGCTACCCCTCTGATATGATTAAGCTGATACAAATGTCTTAGAAGACATAAAGCCTTCCTGTGGTCACAGATCATCCAAAGATCTTTTCCTGAAGGTGGCACATGTGGACACAGCATTTTTCCAGTGTCTGGAATCTCAGAGTTACCTTAGTACACACCCTTCTGCTCTGCCAGAAAAATTAACTTTATTTTGGGAGTCAGTGTGGCAAACGTGAATCACAACTGAGCAACGCCCCATGAATTCAAGGGGGACACACACGTGAGCTTTTGCAATTAAAATTGCACAGGGAACGTGCAAAGGTGAAATTGTAATTATCAAACTGGAACCTTGCCAGAAAAGTGGGACAACGTTGTTGTCTTTGTTTGCTATCTCAGACTTTTTCATTTCAAGAAAAAAACATTTAGGATGCCTTTCCAGAGGCCTTGTGCAGCATCCTTATCCAAAGCACTGCTTTATAAATAGGGGCTGATCACACAACATTTCCTGTTCCTTGCCTAGTCAAGTATGGGACCCCCCATCTCCTACCCAGAGAGCAAGACAAGTTGTGTTGCCTTACAAAAGGATTCTTTTGGCTGAACTATTTTAGCCAACCAAAACAAAAAACCCAATGAAAACAATACGGTTTTGTTTTGTTGTTTTTTTTTTTTTTTCAACCATGGGATAAATATTTCAGTGAATTGGGAATCATGGAATCATTAATGTTGGAAAAGACCTCTAAAATCATTGGGTCTAGTGGCTCTCCCAGCCAAGCCCACCACTAAACCGTGCATCCAACTCTACATCTACACATCTCTCAAATCCCCCTGGGAATGGAGATTCCAGCACTTCCCTGGGCAGACTCTTCCAATGCTTGACCACTGTTTCTGTGAATAATTTTTTCCTACCATCCAATAAACTTCCCCTGGAGAAATTACCCATTGGATTTTTTTTTTTAATTTTTTTTTAATGTTTCCATTATGAATAACAGAGTTAATGCACAGACACTTTTCTACATGGAGAAGCCTTGACAGGAGGTGGAGGTAGAAAGTCTGATCCTTGCCTGTGGTTGCATAAACTCCTGATCACCTGATCCCAGAGGGATCACTTTCCTCTCTTCCAGATGCCCCTTTGGGTCCTGAGCAGCCCACAGATGTGTCAACAAGAACAGGAGTCTCTCCAGGCAAACTATTTTGGAGTTTTGAACATCTTTATCTTTTTTTTATTAAGGATAAAAATTCTGTTGTAAAGGAAGTGTCTGTATTGGGTTGAGTGTCTTTGACTGTTCCATACCAAGATCTACTGTGAAATAAATTACTTTTCTCTACATCCTTATAGCAAATATTTCCCAAGTCAGGGCACTCTTTCCCCAAGAACAATGGTAGTCAAAATATGACAATGATATTCCTCTGTCCTCTCCAGAAAACAACTCTCTGAAGATTATTGATATCTAAATATGACAGTAGTCCAGAAGTCAGCAGAACTTGAATACAATCCTACACATTTTAAAAGTAAAAATGAAATATTGTGTGAACTTCTTTCAATTTTTGCTCACATTTTATAGTTTACTTCAAGAAGAATAAGCAACAGTTAAGTACCAAGTACTATATGTATCCATACAGAGGAAATGAAACAGTAATTTTTAGTCTAGTCACAGTAAAAATGCTTAAGTAATAATTTTACCTTCTAGATTTTCAACCAGTTGCTTGAGTTTCCTCAGTTTTCTTATGAATTTTATGTTGCAAAAGAAAAAAGATTAGCAACTTTGCTGGAGCACTTTGATTATGGTACAGCAAGAAAGGCAGTTGGAATCATGGATTTCAAAGAAATTTCATGAGGAAAGTTTTCAAGCTGCAGCTGTGTTCCTAAGGCAGAGCCAACCCCAGGCCCAAGCACTGCCTTGTGATAAAATTGTATTGTAAATTGCTGGAATGATTCCTGGGCTCGTTTTTGGCCCATTCCAAACAGCAACAACCTCAGAGCATCTTGGGGTTTGCACAGAGGAATCAGGGCTGGTAGAAAATTCAAGTACAGTTGTTGGTTGTAGAGGGTGAGAAAGCTGATCTGTGTGGATGTGAACTCTGAATTGGATCAGGAAGAAGTCACTGGCTACTTTATAGTCATAAAATTATAGTAAAGTAATAAATTGTTATTAAATTTAATTGCTAGTATAATAATAAGTCAATTTATTACTTTTATAGTCAGACCAAAAGTCTGGAAACATAGTTGGAAAGCCTGTTGCTGGGTAGTAAAAAAGTGATGAGAAAGCCAGAACAAGGCTGGTAGAGGCAGATATTTCTCCAGTAACTGCTCCAGACCCCAGCAGCTGAAGGCCTGGGGTAGTCCTGACCCACTCACTGATTATCTGATGTGTTGAAAACCCTTCCTTGCTTCTGGGATCAGAGCTCTGCAGAGTCATCCAACTTCTGGAAATTTGCCTGTGCATGAAATAACATTTAATTGTCCAAAGTAGCAGCCAAGTCTGATGCTTGAGCAGTGGAGAAAGCAGAGAAGGGAGATGTGTTGCAGTCCAGCAGGAATGTGATGTGGTGAGGATTTGTTGCAGGAGCAGCAAACAGCCACAGTCAGCATTGGAGAGTTTTAAGTCTGTGTTTGAGGTCAAAATAAATGGAAGATTTTGTCTGAGGAAGGTTAAAATAGGAAAAAATAATAAGAAAAGCAACACAAGCAATCAATATTCTGTTCCTGTTTCTAGG
>VYXF01001065.1:7490-17867 GCA_013397295.1 Polioptila caerulea
AGTCACCGGTTCGCGCCGCTCCCGGCTCCGGGGAGGTGGGATTTCTGTGGGAATACTGCTGCCGGAGCGGCCTAGGGTAGGGGTGATGGTTCCGAGGGGTTAAAATCAGGAATTGTAATAAAAATGCAAGCTGGAAAAGCGATGGGAGAAGAACCGGCTGGTATTCGGGAGCTGGGGCTGGCACGAGGCAGATCCTGCATTTTCTGCTCAAAAATTCCTTCCATCTGGGAATCACGTTGGAATATGAGGTGGGGGAGCGGGGGAGGGAGTCTTCCTGCTCCCTGGAATTGCCCTCTCCTGGAATTACCTGCCCCTGGAATTGTCTGCCCCTGGAATTCCCTTCCCTGGAATTGCTCGTCCCTGGAATTGCAGCCCCTCGGCTGAGCGGTGCCATCCCCGAGTCTCCTGTCGCTGTGGCAGGAACGCCAGCGCACGGAAAATCGGGATTGGCACGGGCGCAGTGCCGAGCCCCGGGGCCCGGGCCAGCCCCGGGAAGTGTCGCGGTGACGCCAGGCAGCGCTGTCACTCGCGTGGCCCCGGTGACACCGCCACCTCCGACGCCGCCACTCACAGCTCCAAACATTCCCCAGCCTGGATTCCTTCCCCCATCACCGCGACGGATCGCGACCTCGGGCTGGGGTCAGCGCTGGAGGCAGGAAGAGAAACTGATTCAAGGGCTGGGAATGTGGGAGTGTCGCTGGATGTCACCTGTGTCCTCATCCCTCTCGGCTCTGAGTCAGGGCGAGCGCCCGCGCTCCCCACTACTAATCCCGGTGCCGGGATATCCATCCGGAGCCGCCTGGATGCGGTGACGCCGAACCCTGTCACGAGCAGCCTGGGCCCGGTTTTCCTGGGATTGTGATTCAGAGCCGCCTCCTGAGTCACTCAGGGCTCCATCCCAGCTCCCGAAACCCCCCAGTGCAGCCAGAATTCCCTCATTCCCTCCGGCCGGGCCAGGAGGACAATCCCTGCGATTCCCATTTCGCCACCATCGCCCCCGCGGCGGTGCCAGCAGCCCCCCCCAGGCGGACGGGGACACCAGGGGACACCAGTGGACACCAGGGTCCCCTCCATCCCCGGAGCAGGGCTGGATTCACCACAGCGCTCCCTCCTCTCCTCCTCAGCTCCAGCAAGAAGCCAAAAAGCTGCATTTTCTTTCATTTTGTTTCTCTCCCTCTTTTTTTTTTTTTTTAAGACGATCTATAAATTCCCAAATCGAGACATTTCAGGAAGAGGAAGTATGTCTCCAAGGAGACGTAAGTTTTCCTTCCAGCGTGACTTTGCTCAGAGGGAACAAAGTGACACGAGGGGAGCCGTGTGACACCGGGGAGGCGCAGCGGGGACAGGAGTGTCCCCTTCCCACGGGACGGGTGCCTCAGGCGGGCTCCTGGGACAGAGCCCGCAGCAACGGGGCTTTTTATAGGCGCACTCTGAGTGTAAATGAGGCATTTCAGGAGTTTTGGGCAGGTTTGCTCCGACCCGCCACGGAATAATTGCAGGCTTGTAGCTGCGAGGTCCCGCCGCCGCCGCCACGCCTCGTGAAAAGTGACACATTTCGCGTTTTCTGGACGGGCTTTCGAGAAGGAGGTGAAAAAACCGAGAAACGCAAGAGGCAAGAAATGCACTTTCCGCCCCGCGGTTCCTTCCTGTTCCTGACCGCTGCCAGAACTGCACCCCAGGAGCAGCGTCCGCGTTCCCCGGGGGTACCCCAGGGTCCCCGAGGGACACCCCCCTGGAGAAGGAGAGCCTGGAAGGGCTGGGGCATCACCCCAGACAGCCCTGCCGTGTTTCGGGTCTGTCCCATGCCCCGACCTGAGTCATTTTCTCAGGGAAAGCAGAAGCAGCAGAGCAGAAGTGACACCCCCTAGGTTTCTGTCCCATCCCCCAGGAGCAGAAGTGACACCCCCAGGTTTCTGTCCCATCCCCCAGGAGCAGAAGTGACACCCCCAGGTTTCTGTCCCATCCCCCCAAGAGCTTCCTCCAGCTCCACATCCCATCCTGGCCCTGCTTTCGCTCCCTCCACGTTCCCCTCGTGCCCCTGGAGCGTGGCACCTGCTTTCCTGCTCTGCCCTGTCCCTGAAACCCCAAAACTCCTGGGGAGACCAGAGAGCTGTGAGAGGAACGAGGGATTTGTCTTTCAAACCAGCTGTGGGTTTGCTGGTGGATAAAACTGGCAGTGAGAAATAAAAGAAATAATGGGAAGGATTCCACTGATTGATAAATGGAAAAAAAGGATATTTGCCTTTACAAACAAGCTGTAGATTTGCTGATAAATGGAATTTGATATTGAAAGATAAAAGAAACAATGGGGAGAAATAATAAATTCTGTAAGAATTAAAAATTAAAAGGGAAGGTTTTATCCATCAGAGAGGAATCTTAGGGAAGTCTGGACCTTTCAAGTACCTCAGGCAATGGGGAAAGAGAGAAGGAAATGCAGCTGGGAAATTGGGATAAAAGGGAGGCTTTGTCCTCCAAAACATTTTGGGACTCCAGGGGAATGCCCCACAGCCTCTGTCTTTATTGGAATAAAGTTACAGGACTCTGTCTCCTTTTTGGACATGACCCTCTGGTGTCTGTGGATCCATTTTCCTGACAACCAGAGGGCTGGAAGCGCTTCTGGCTGAAGTGAGCCATTCCCTGGGGCTTCCAGGGGAACACGCGGCTCCTGCTCGGCTTTGTGCCTACCCCAGCCCGAGGCTGGAACGCGGATCAGCGAGTCCCGATGGAATTCCCGGTATTCCTGAGCCGGCCCGGCCTCTCCCGTCCCCCTGGGGCAGGGAAGGGCACGGCCCAGGGGCGCGGTGCTGCGGTCACAGCCTCGCCTGGGCCGGGCCTTCCTGCTGCTGCATCCCAGGAAGGAGCAGCTAAATGCTTTTCCAAAGTGCTTTCCCATCAGCCCGGGCTGGGTAAAAGCCCTGACGGGAATTTTGCCGACTCCTCCGTCCTGTAGGAAAGGCTGCGGTTCCCAAAAGCAGGGATTGATCGGAGCTGTGGCCCGCTTTCCTCCCCATTTTCCAGCTGGCACTTGGGGGAAGCTCTTGAGTGTGGGAATCATTAAAGGCAAAAAGTTCGTGGGAGAGCTGCAAAAAGCAGATCTCAGAAACAGCAGAACAGAAATTAGAGCTGCAGTTGCAAGTTTTGAATGTAGCTGATAAATAGAGAACAAGGATACAGAACAATGGCTTGAGTATTAAACTTTGGCTAGCAAAAATCTTAGGGGTGCAGAAAAATATATCTGTCAAGAGACAGGAAATTTTAAGCTTAATCATGGAGTACTTTGCATTGTATTCTAAGGCAGGGGAGAGGGAACGTGGGGGGCCCCCGAGCTGACGGAAAACCCCAAAATAGGAGGTGTGAAAGGGTTTCGCAGCCTGAGCCGCCTCACACCTCCCTCTCACCCCAAAGTCCCNAAAAATATATCTGTCAAGAGACAGGAAATTTTAAGCTTAATCATGGAGTACTTTGCATTGTATTCTAAGGCAGGGGAGAGGGAATGTGAGGGGCCCCCGAGCTGACGGGGAAACCCCAAAATAGGAGGTGTGAAATGCTGCCGCAGCCTGAGCCTCACACCTCCCTCTCACCCCAAAGTCCCGGACTCAGCCGGAGTTTCCCATCACCCCGAGCCACTTTCTCTCTCCTCTCACCTCATCCCTGCCTCCCCAGCGCTCCCGAGCTCCCCTCGCAGGTGTCAGGAAAATTACTCCACAGACACCGCAGGTTCATGGCCAAAAAGGAGACACAGGAGTCCTGTAACTTTATCCCAATAAAGGCAGGGCCCATGGGGCATTTCCCTGGGGTCTCTCCAATTTTCTCCTTTTATCCCAATTTCTCTCTCCTTTTCCCCATTGGCTGAGGCACCTGAGAGGTCCAGACTTCCCTAAGGTTCCCCTCTATGTATAACCTTCCCTTTGAATTTTTAATTCTTATGGGATTTATTATTTCTCCCCATTGTTTCTTTCACCTTTCAATATCAAATCTCACTTATCAGCAAACCTACAGTTTGTTTGTAAAGGCAAATACCTTTTTTCCGTTCATCAATCAGTGGAATGCTTCCCGTTGTTCCCTTTATTTCTCAGTGCCAGTTTTATCCACCAGCAGCTGGTTTGGAAAGACAAATCCCTCATTCCTGTCCCGGAGAAGGACACATCCCTGTGGGACCACCAGCCCCAACATCCTCCCTCAGCGGGGCTTTGCCACCCCTCCATCTCCATTTCCACACCTCCACCCCCATTTTCCATCCCGCTTTTTCCCCATTCCCGCACTCCCGGGGCGCTGGACGTGTCCCGGGGCCATCCCCGCCGCCAAGCCCGGCGTTCCCGGGGCCGGGCAGCCGATGGAGCCCGCGGTAGCAGCGATAATTCATCCCACAAAGGCGCCGTCCCGATGCCCGGCAGGGCACTTTCGGAGCGCACAAATGCGTTTTTTTCAGAGCCATGCTTCGAAAGGAAACATCCTGGCACGTCCAATATTCCCCTGCTATTTCTGGGAGCGCCTTGGGGGGAGCTGGGGCAGGAACGGGGGAAAAAACCTTTTGGTTTGGTAACTGAGCTTCTGCCGGGATTGGGATTTGGATTTGGGATGACAAAAGCTCTTCTAGGGGGCAGGAATTGGGGGAAAAGCTCCTTTTGGTTTGGTAACTGAGCTTCTGCCGGGATTGGGATTTGGGATGCCGAAAGCTCAGGAATGGGGGAAAAAAACCCTTTTGTTTTGGTAGCTGAGCTGCCAGGCTTGGGATTTAGGATTTGGGATGCCAGAAGCTCTTCTGGAGGGGCAGGAACGGGGAGAAAAAAACCCTTTTGGTTTGGTAGCTGAGCTGTCAGGCTTGGGATTTGGGATGCCAGAAGCTTTTCTGGGAAATGTGCTGCTGCTATCCCCGCTCCAAGCCGGAGCTGGAATCGATCCCAAACACCCACTCAGCCAGCAACAAAAGGGACCCCTAACCTGCACCCCGCCGGGAACAAGCCCTGGATTCAAAGCCAGCCGGGGCTCTGCTCGCCCCAGGCTCCAGGAACGCTGGAATTCTCCTCCTCGAACACCAAATCCGCGGCTGGCGGGCTCGGCAGCAATTCCATGAATGCTAACACGACCCCACTCTCGCTCCCCCCATAATTCTGCAGCACTGGAGCTGCAAAGGCGAGGCCGGAGCCTTTGATTCCGTGGATTTCTGCCATCCAGCAGGTCCTGCATCCCCACGGCTGCCTGGCCTAAATTTAGAGCCGGGTTTTGTGACTTTCCAAAGGCTCCGCTCCGCAGCGGCGGCCCCAGGCTGTGCCGCTTCCCATCTCCTGCCTGCGTTTCTGGAATTTCATCCCGCGGCCAGCGGAACAATGGCAGGAGAGCACTGCTGGCTGTTGTGTCAACACAACAAAGGATGGATTCAGGGAGCCCCTCCCAGCCCAGGAAAAGTCAGATCCAGGCGTTGATCTCCCTGGAAGGAAAGGCCTTCCAGGGTGTAAAAACTGCCCCGAGCAGCTCCAACAGAACAACCCTGCTCCATCGGTTTCCCTATCCCAGCTCTCCGGGGAGCAGCTGGAAAACCCTTCCCGGGCAGGGTCTCCCTGCCCAGGGGTGGGCACAGGGCACGGCCATCCCTGGTGTCCTCTGGGAGGTTCCGAGTGGGAAGATCCTGAGGTTTTATACCTGTGGAACACAGGTGGGGTGTATGCAGCACAGGCCCTTCCCAGAGGGACTGGGGAGGATCCCAGAGGGATTGGGAAGGTTCCCAGTGGGATCGGGAATCGCCCTGTTGTGCCCTTCCCAGTGGGGCCAGGAATGTCCTCACCGTGCCCTTCCAGCCTTCCCCTGCTGTTGGAGCCTCCCTGCACCTGCCGTGAGCTCCAGGTGGGTGCCAGCCCCGGGACATTCCGGGTTTGTGCCAGGGAATGTCACAAAGCCCTCCCCAGCACCCCCTGCCCACTCTCATTCCCACTTCCATCCCCATCCCCATCCCCATTCCCACTCCCATCCCCATTCCCTTCTCCATTCCCACTCCCATCCCCAAATCCTGTTGTCTCTCATTCCCACTCCCAAATCCATTTCCAAATCTTGTCATCTCCCATTCCCATTCCCACTATGTCCCACTCCCACAGCGTCCCATTCCCATCCCCATTCCCACTCGCCCCATGTCCAGCCCTGGCCGCAGCTCCTCATTCCCCAGACCTGGCAAGCCCCTGGAGCAGGAATATGAAACCAGACTTCCCAAAACTCCAAGACCGCAGCAATGCTGCCCGAGGGCAGGTGTTTGGCTGGGACCCGCCGCCAATTCCTCAAGGCAATTCCCACAACTCCCGAAACTCCCTCCTCCCACAGCCCCACCCCCGCCAGACACCGGGATAGTTTGACACCAGAGCATAACCAGACGCGGAATCATCGCTTCCCTGACCCCAGGCCGGGGTGGGGACAGGTGACAACAGCAGAGCTGCGGTTAAGAGCGGGATTTGTCACCCAATCCGCGTCCCCACACCTGCCGCCTCCACATCCCGCTCCTGGGGTGCTCCCACGGCATTCCAGGCGCAGGTGGAGCTAGCAGGAAAAGGGTGCTCAGCTGGAGGAACCAGCCCTATTTTTGGAGGAGCCGGGAATAGCCGCAGGTCAGCAGACCGGACAGAGGTGCTTGAGCCCATTTCCTGTCCTCGCTCACCTCCCAGCCCTCTTTCTCTCAGCTTTTTTTTCCCCTAAAAAAAGCACCTTGTACTTAGATTTATTTCGTGCTCCAGCCGAGATTTAGTTTGTACCCGAGCACTCGGGTTTAAATTTAGTTTGTCCCATTTAAGGCTGACTGCATCACCCACAGAACACCTTCCCAGGCCGGTTTTCAGCAATTCCGTCCCCAAATTGGCTGGTGCAGAGCTGGGAGCTGGCTCAGGAATTGGCAGCTGGCTCCCTTTTCCAGCCACAACTTCCACCAGTCGTGCCCTGCCTGTTGTTTTTGTGTCGTGCTCTTGCAACAGGAGGTGCCTGTGATTCACTCCATTTGTTTGGTTTGCTCCTCTTCTTTTTTTCAATCTGTGCGCAGCAAAACATATTTCTTTTCTCTTTTTTTTTTCTTCCCCAACCAATATTTTCAGCTCCCAGCATCCCCCAACCCTGTGAAAAAGGAGAAAATAGCACTGCTGGGAAAGCGAGCAGCTTTTCTCCTGGAAATGGTGATGCTCCGAGAGCTTCGTGGGAAAGTGTCCTACCGAGATGTTTCACACCATGGGACCACAAAAAAAACCCCAGAGATGCTGTCACTGAGGAGAAAAAGCTGCTGCTGGCACCAGAAATCCCTCGTTTGTCACAACAGGAGATGAGGACCTTAAGAATCATCCCATTCCATGCCCGGCCACAAGCAGGGACATCTCCCACCGTCCCAGGATGATCCAAGTGGCTGTGGACACTTCCAGGGATCCACAGCCACTCTCTGAATCCAATCCCAGCCAGGAATTCCTTCTCAATATCCCATCCATCCCCACCCTGTGGCAGCGGGAAGCCATCCCCTGTGGCCTATCCTTCCATCCCTTATCCCGAGCCCCTCTGCAGCTCTTTCCAGAAGGTTCCGGGGGCACGGAGAACTCCCTGCCAGCCCTGCTGACGCAGCTCTCCCAGGCGAGGAGGCAGCCAAGCGCAGAAGAGCCCAGGGGCTGTTCCAGGCCGATTCCCAGAACTGCCATTCCAAGGGCCCCGGGGCATCCCGGGGCAGCCAAGGGTCAATTGTACAATCCTGCTTTTCCCTGCCTTATCTCAGAATCTGCTCCCCTCGGCTTCCAGCTCACCTGTTAATGAGCTGGGAGTAATTAAACCGCCGGGAGCCCGTCCCAGCCCGCCGTTTCCCTGGGCTCTCCGCACGTGTGGCTGAGCAGGGAGGAATTCCTGAGCGTGGCAGCAGCTCCAGCCGAGCCTGCGGGCTGCAGCAGCCCGAGGGCTCCGTGCCACGCTCAGCGCTTGGCCGTGCTCGGTGACTTTCCGGTCAGCAGACAGCGGGCCGGGTGTCCCCTCCCGCTGCCGCGCCCCGGCCCCGGGACACGAGGGGTGCGTGATGAGGAGCGAAAGCTCCATGTGGGATGCGGCAGCACCTTCCCCAAAGCACAGCCCGGCCGGGCAGGGAACGAATCCAGGGGTGCGGGGGAGGATGGGGAGGGAAGGGATGGTGGGAGCACTGCGCCAGCCTCAGCCCGCTCCGTGAGCCTCAGCCCGGAGCGAACGCGGCGTTCGCGGGACACAGGAAGGGCAGAGGTTGGGAGACACCCCCGGGTCAGCCAACGGGGCAAGGCCCTGCCAGCGAAAGTGACCCGAGGCACTCAGATCCCCCTTCTGCGGGACGTGGGGAAGGGCAGCGGCCGGGAGACAACCCCGGTCAGCTACGGAAGGGAACGGGGCAAAGCCCCAGCAGCGAAAATGACCTGAACTCGGTGTTCGGATATCTCTCCGCGGGACATGGGAAAGGGCAGAGGCCGGAAGACACCCCCGGGTCGGCTGCAAAGGCCCTGGCAGCCAAAATGACCCGAGGCACACGGGTGTCCCCGGGTCAACTGCAAAAGGGGAAGGGGCAAAGGCCCTGCCAGCGAAAACGACCCGAGGCGCTGGAGCACTGAGCAGTGACGTGGAGCGGACCCTTGCTCCGGGCTCTGCAGGAGGGAAGGAATCCTGCATGGTCAGGGGTGCCCAGCAGTGGCCACTTGCCGGCGGGCACCTTGAGCTGGCCACCTGTGCAGGCTCCAGGTGCCACAGAGGTGCGGAACACCGGGCTCCAAAGCGATGGGAATGGTCAATCCAGGAGCTGCAAGAATCAGGATGGGCCTGCGGTGTTCCTTTGTCTGCAGGTGTGAGCTCAGGGTTGTGCCACCTTGGCCTGGGGACGT
Source organism: Polioptila caerulea (assembly GCA_013397295.1). Classification (NCBI taxonomy): domain Eukaryota; kingdom Metazoa; phylum Chordata; class Aves; order Passeriformes; family Certhiidae; genus Polioptila; species Polioptila caerulea. The sequence goes on from VYXF01001065.1 coordinate 16,331, forward strand.
TTAGGCCAAGTTGCCCTCACCTTTTTCTTACTGGGACCTGGGGGCCAAAGCGGCTCAGGGACCTGCAGGGACGGCAGGGTTCGGTGGAGCCAGGGAGGCTCCAGATGTCACCAAATCCCCCGCCAACCACTCAAATGAGACTTTGGGTGTCACAGACTGGCCGGGGAGCGAGGCTGAGGGACTGGAAAGCAGCCGCAGCTTTGCCCAATTTCCTGCTGCAAGCAGGCAGGGAGGGATGCTGCAGAGAGCCAGGCTATGCCCAGCCCCAGAAATCCGCACCCTCGCCCTCCTCGGGGCTGGAGCACGTGGAGGTGCCTTTGCCGAGCCGCATCACCTGCTGCTGGCGCGGAAGAAATTTAATTAGGGGAGAGCTGCCAGCTTCCGCAGAGCCCCACAGGGCCGGGGCCAGCCCTGCGCCACTGCAAACGCAGCGGCGGCCCCGGAACGCTGCTCTCCACCCCCCCAAGAACGGGGGGCCGAGCTGGAAAGGAGCCCTGCGGCTCCATCCTCCCCCCCGCACGGCAGGGCCGGGCTGGGAGCGGGGCTGCAGCTGCAGCAGCCACGTGCGGAGCGCCGGCCCCGCTGAGCATGCAGAGCTTGCAGGGTGCCCGGGGCATGGGGAAGTTCACCGTGGCTGCTCGGCCACGGCAGCCCCCGCAGGGCCCGTTCCTTCGGGCTCCTGCTCCGCCTCGCTCACCCACAGCCCTGCTTCGGGAGGGTAGAGGTGACACCAAGGAGCTGGGAAATAGGACACGGCTGGCTGCCATCCCTCCCTGACTGCAGTCCCTCTGGGCCCGGGGTCCTGCCGAGCCCTCCGAAATAGGCACAGAACGGGGATAAGCTGAGCAGGTGAGTGTCCCAATCGGTTTCGGTGGCAGGTGCTGGCAGCCTCCAGTGCCACCCAGACGTGGGTGAGAGGAACAAGTGACAGCATCGTACAGGGACGCAGGTGGCCATCGGCCACTCCATCCCTCCCTTCGCCTCGATTTCCAGCCCCGCCAAACCCCCCGCGCTGTGGGGAGCAGGGGGAATGTCCCCGGAGCGGCAGCAGCTCCCGTCCCGCTCCCTTTTCCCGTAGCCACCGGCGGTGACGCCATAGCGGAGCAGCCTCCCCTGCCCTGCCCGCCGGCGCCTCTCCCCTTTGTGTGACAAGGTGACAGCAGAGGCCACCCCCGAGCCGCGCACACGACCACCAACCCCCTGCCACCACCGCCCCGCTCTGCCAGCCCGGGGGAGGGCACCGCAAATGCCAGCGGAGGGTAACAGATGGCAGGGAACGGAGCGGGGGGAAATGGGCGTGCTTGGAAGTTGCCAGGGAATGGGGAGCACAGAGGAGCCCTTGTGCTGCAGTCCGCCCGGCAGAGCCAACGGGGGCTTTGTTCCAGCCAGCCCGGAGGGGGTTCAGCCCAAAAAACTCGGGATAAAACCATCGCCGACGCACCAGGCTCGGAGCCTTGAGAACATTTCTTTGTTCGGGTCTGCCGAGATCCTATGCGGTTACAAAGTCCTTACGTGCTGTTTGTAAATTTGCCCCCCC
>VYXF01001070.1:0-14351 GCA_013397295.1 Polioptila caerulea
GGGGGGACAGCGGCGCGTCAGGCCAGGGGGGACTGGACCAGCTTAGGCCCGGCCACGCCGGGCCGAGCAGGGCCAGCCCCGGCCCCAACCCGCCACCTCCTCCAAGGCTGGAAGCCAAGAGCGTTGCTCTCGGCTTTTTCTGTCTTAAGAATGTGTGTTCACAAAAGGTGTATCCACCCCCCATTGGCTCAATTATGTGTCAGTATTGAAGAGTGGCTATTGGCTGGTTCTCTGCTACATCTGCAGGGTCTTAAATTGGGAATTACTCCACATTAAAAATTAAATCAATGCCAAACTAGGACACCTCTGAGAGCAGTGTCAGACCCTGGCACTCCTTGCAGCCTAAGACCTGGATGGCTGTGTGTTTTTGTGGACACTCCATCTGGGTTGCCACATCCTTTCTGGTGTGCAGAGGAAACAGCTTCTGTCTGAGTGGAAACCATATCTGAAGTCCCTTGGTGAGGGTGATGGCCATCAACTCAGCTAACTACTCCAGCTGCAGAGTCTCAGTGCTCTCCCTGCACACTCTTCCTCATGATCTGCCATGCAAGCTGCCGCACCATGCCACACACAGTTTGTGGGGTTTTTTTCCACAGAAAGTGGAAAAATCCCAGTTGTTTTTTTTTTTTTTTTGTTAAAGTCTATTGACAGATGGGTGCTGTAATGCAGACAAGAGTGTTTAACTTCCATGCCTTGCATCTCTCACAGTAACCATCTGTGTAAGCATAAGGATGGTACAGACTAAGCTAAAAACTATTATAGAAGCTTTCAGAGGAAATATGGGATTTTTTCCCTGAAATACAATAAATTTTTTGAAACAAGAATAGCTGATTTGTGACTCAGGGAGAGTGAGAATCCTATGCTTTCGTGCTCTCTCTACTGGTGTTTTCGTTATAATTTTCAAATGTTGTATGGGAGTTCTGAAAATTAGTGCATAATATGGAATGCATCCAGAATAACAGAATTTGAAGAGACTTCTCATTGAACATGAAAGAAAAAATATTTTGTTTCACTTCATTGTTTATTTTAACCAAGTCTGAAATCAGACTATATTTTCTGATTTGTTTTTCAGAGTGATATAACTGAACGTGCTTCTCCCATATTTGAGGAAGAATGAATTGATGATTGGATGGTATATTAATAAGTAGCTGTTGTATTACGAGAATAAGAAGATATTTGGGGAGTTGGAAAGAACTGGATTTTCACCCTAGTCCAGCAGCTTTGCTGCTCACTTAAACACAGATGAATGAAGACCCCATTTGGAAAATCACCAGGTCAGCGGTCCAGAGCTGATGCAGGTGAGGTGTGACTGAATTTGAGGGTTGTTGTTTTTAGTGGGCAAAAACTGTCCTTATAGATTTTTCTTATGTACTCATGGTTTTATAAAACTGTTACTGTTTGATTTTGATTGGGAAGGTTGATGGTTGCTGGGTTTTCTTTAAAGATAAGAATTATTGGAACTGTGGAATTGTAAGGACATACATAAATTTAAGCTGTACAGAATTACATTTATGAAATTGTACTGGTTTTGGCTGGGATTGAGTTACATTTCTTTGTAGTAGCTGGCATGGTGCTATGTTTTGGATTTGTGCTGAAAACGTTGATACACACTGATGTTACTGCTGAACAGTGCTTACAGTGTCAAGGCCTGTCTTTCTCATGCTGTAAGAGAAAGACAAACATAGGTGGTGATGGAATTATTTGCTGCATGTTTCCTAATTTCAGGTGTAGATTAGGAAAGTGTACCAGGTAGTCATTATTAGGAGACTGCAAAACCAACCTGTCTTAGTTCAAGACAATTTTATGGGGTGGAGACTTTGAAATGTTATCTCTCCTTAGTTTTAACCACTTCCCTTTCAACAATAAGGAGAGACAAATACCAAGAGATAAGTGGAAAAAAAACCAGTTTACTAAAAGAGAAACAGCAATAACCAAGAAAACAGCAATAACCACTAGATACAAAGGTGTTGAGTTACACGGCTTTCTCCCCGAGAACAAAGAAAACAATATGGCCACCAGCCTAGTGGCCCAGAGGACAAAGACAAGATGGTGGAGAAGCTCTCTTCTCCAGACCATGCAGCCAAGAGAGAGAACAAAGGAAAACAACACAGCAACCAAGCCTCTGCAGTTCCAGAACTCACTCCCCGCCCCCAAACAACAACAAAAGCAGGGAAAAAGAAAAGCTGGAAAAAACTATTTTTGTCCAAAAAGCTCTGATGCTGCCAAAATACTGAAAGAAACTTCCTGGCAGTTGCAGACCCAACCCCTCCTCAGTGGCTTGAAACTCGTGGAGTGGCTCCAATGCTGTTGAAATGCTGATTCCTGTGAGGCAGCATGAGGCAGGGGCTCTCTTGCTTTTTTCTTGCTGAAAGACCTTGCAATATGATATAAATTAAAATTATAGTGAATTTGTTGTATTTTATTAAAATAATTTTTTTTAAAAACAGCTGGGAGAAAAAAGCTGTCAAAAGCACAACTAATCAAGTGACAAGAAGCTGGAATTCGAAATCCAAAGTAGTAGTAAAGACTTAGAAGTGGTGGCTTCTTTGGAAAAGCTAGTTTTCCTCTGTCCTGCCTATCTGCCTACAAAGGTGCAAGGAGCACAGTTCACTGTCTCAAACACTGTCAAGGTGTCTTGGTTCCAGCCAGGACAGAGTTAATTTTTTTCAATAGCCAGGAGGGGGCATGACTGGAGTCTGGAGGTTATTCTATATCACCTCGTGTCATTGCTGGGGGCAGGGGAAAGGGCTCTTTTATAGGGAGAAGGGGCTCCTTCCAGAGGAGAAAATATGGCAGAGAGCACCTTCTGGTATTGTCTGTTATCATGGAGTTTTTCCATGTGAATAATTTCTTGTACACTCTGTTATTAATATTGTTGCTGTTACTGTTCATTTTCTTATCTTATTGGTGTTTCCAGTAAATTGTTCTTATCTCAACCTGTGATCTATGCCTTTTGTGCCTTCAACTCTCCAGCCATCCATGGTTGGGAGGAAGAGGTGAAAACAGGGGAGCAAGAGAGAAGAGTGTGTGCTTTGGAGAGTCGGTGGGGGCACTAAATTGGGGAGCACCATTCCTAAACCACGACACAAGGCCACAGAAGGAACTTGCTATGAGATAAGCCACCACAGTGGGAACTTGAGATAAGCACAGAAGGGAGGAATTTGCAACAGGAAGGCACTAATTCCAGGCCTGGTGAGGCAAGATCTGGTTAGCACATCCTAGTTAATGCTTCTAGACAATAATTCCCACTGAGGAAGAGGGAGCAACTGCTCATACACATATGAGCAGTTATGGGAACATCCGTGACCACTCAGTGATACTTGGAACTTGGACTGTATAAAGGTGATACCTCCAGAACAACTCTGGGACCCCCACCACTCAGAAGCCTGGGATGAAGAAGGACCAATGGAATGCCACTGTATTCATGGGTGGTGACTGTCTTCTGCTTGATCTCTCTCTCTCTCCACCCTTTACTCTTTTCTATTTCTTTCTATCTCTCTACCTCACATTTATTGTAAAATAAAATCCGTATGGCATATGGCCTCATTTGCTACTCAGTCAGAGGCATCTCTCACTGATCAGATCTAACCAAAACAAAAGGCTTTTATTTGCTGTAAAGTAGGTTTAAAAGAGGAGAAAAATATATTTGACTGAAGTATCCAGGTTTTTGAAGTTTTCTGAGAAACAGAATTAATAGTTCCATATTGAGAAATAAAGGATAACACCCAAAATGGAGAAACAAAGGAAAGCCAAACTTGTTTCTTATTTTCTTTAAACAGTAGAGCATGTGTCTGCAGTCTCAGTAATTTTGTTAAAATACAGAGTAGCCTCCCAAGATACAGTTTCAGTAGATCAGTCAGCTCCTTAGTGCTTGGCATTGTGCTTGTGCTTCTTATTAGAGCATGTTTCTCCTCAGTATCGATGAATCCTGATTTTTTTTAATTAACATAATCCAATTTAATTGTCTGTAAGGTAAGTTGTGATTACTCTGCTGTCCTGGTTATTAGTATTGTCGTTGCTGTTCGATTTTTTTTTATTTCATTGCAATTTACTGTAAATTGTTCTAATCTCAAGCCGTAATCTTTACCATTTTGTGACTCCCATTCTCCTCTCCATCCTGCCATGGGGGGGAGGGAAGTGAACCAGTGGCTCATGGTCTGGGGTGTTTTGGGTGGGAACACTTAATTGGGGAATCCCATTCCTAAACCATGAGACGTTGTGTTTACATTTATATTTCAACTTTTTGAGCCTAATGATCACTTGTTTTATGCTGTACAAATGTAATGCATGGTCCTTTACAGTCCTTCCTAGCTGTTACCAGCACTGTCCTTGGGAATTATGAAGAGATCCCACTCCCAGATTTGACTACTTTAAGATGCAATTAAATCTTTTGGGAGAGTCAGGAATTCATCTTACCACTCTTCTCCTGGTCCGATTTCCCAAACTCTTAGAGTTGACACTGGGCAGGCAATATTAGGTGTGAATAAACACATCTCTGAAATTTTCAGGTCACTCAAAGTAATTCTGAAATACATCAAATCAAGATTAATTCTCATGTGATTGTATGGTGTTTCCACATCAGATACTGAAATATAATTTTAAAACGTCCAGCTTTTGCTGCCTGTCATAAAGACGAGATATTCTGAGAAATAAGCAGCTGTGGTGTGTTTTGAAGAGTCCATCTAATTTTGATAGACTGGAGAGTACCATCTGATATGATGACAATTAAAAACATTGCTAGTAGCTTTCTTCAGTCCCTCTTTCTCTCCTTGTTAGCATCCATGAACACACATAATCACAGATGGATTATATGCAGGTGCTTTATTAAGGCACGATCAGGAGCTAGGGGGATAGCAATCCAAATCTAGCTCAGCGCATTTGTTCAGAATGCACACATTTATACTACTTCAGCTAACATTCATTTAAGCAACAATTACTATAACAACCACATCTATATTGTTTCATTAGAGGATAGTTTAGACTTGTACAAGCACATATGATCTTATCTGCAGGTTCCCTAGAAACTCTCAACATTGATCCCCATTACCACAAATATTCTACTGCTAAACAATAATCACATCAATATGTTTAACTACGATCGGTGCAGGTGCAGTTTCACTTGGCTTCCTAAAAACAAAACACAACATTCCTTTCTTACCTTCTTCAAATCTTTATTTGAACTTCTTATGATTTTCAAAAACACTTTAACCCTGTGCTAACATCCTCCTACTTGCCCCAGTTTAAATGTGTGTACTTCCTCTACAGTCCTTAGCCTCAAAGAATGTTTTTTTTATTTCTGTGTTGTCTTACCCTTTTTCTATCTCTGTGAGTGAGGTAGAAGCATTCAGAAACATGTCTCCTAGGTTTGGTATTGAATTTAACAGTATTTTAAGGAAATATTAGGTAGAATCAATCCAGGCTCAAAAACAAAGGCAAACTGGCAATTAAATGCTTAATTCTTTTGTTATTGACTTTTTATTATTGAAAATACTTAGGTTTTTAGTCATGCGAGATTGACCCATATTTATTATCTTCTTCCTCAGATCTATCCAAGTTTGACTCTCTGCTACTTGTTATAAAGAAGCATAAAACAAATCAAATAACTTTGTGTGGGTGTTTTTGGTTGGTTTTTTTGCTGATATTCAGTATTTACTTCTGGTTTTATATTCATGGCAAATTATATCAACAGTGTTTATTTTGAATGGTGTCTAAAACATGGAATTTCATGGAATGTGGAAGTTGAAACAATAGCACTTGTCATTCCTTTACTTGTCAAGGTAAAAGATATGAACTTAAATCCATTCAATGACATTCATGGTATATAGAATCTCATAACTCTCCATTATTGTTTTCTAATCACTGTTAACATCTTTGAAGTCACATTATTACTTGAGACCAAACCAAGCTTGACCCCAAAATACTTTACACACTAATTTTTCACTTGAAATGTTTATCTGAATGTATTGCTCTACTGAGTTTGCGTGGCAAGGTTTTGGTCGCAGGGAACTACAGGGATGGCTTCTGTGAGATGCTGCTGGAAGCTTCACCTTATGTCTGGCACAGCCAATGCCAGGCAGCTCCAAGACAGATGCACCACTGGACAATGTTGAGCCAAACAGCAATGGTAGCAATGCATCTGGAGTAATATATTTAAGAAGGGAAAAAAAGCTATTGCACAGAAGTAATTGTGGCCAGAGAAGAGAGGAGAATATGGGAGAGGAACAATTCTGCAGACACCAAGGTCAGTGTAGAAGGAGGGGTAGGACGTGCTCCAGGTGCCAGAGCTGAGATTCCTCTGCANGAGACCCACTCCAGAGCAGGCAGCTGCCTGAAAGAAGGCTGTGAACCTGCAGGAAGCCCATGCTGGAGCAGCCTATTCCTGAAGGACTGCATCCCATGGAAGGGACCCATGCTGGAGCAGTTCATGAAAAACTGTAACCTATGGGAGGGACTAATGTTGGAGAAGTTTTGGAGGATGGGGTCCTGTGGGAGGGGCCCCACACTGAAGAAGGGGAAGGATTCCTCTCCCTGAGGGGGAAGCAGCAGAAACAACGTGATGAACTGACCCTCACCCCCATTCCCTGTCTCCCTGCTCTGCTGGTGGGAAGGAGGTAGAGAATCAGGAATAAAGTTAAGCCTGAGAAGGAGGGAGGAGTGGGAGGAAAATGTTTTTAAGATATGATTTTACTTCTCATTATCTTTCTCTGATTTGATTGGTAATGAATTCAGTTAATATCCCCAAGTTGAGTATTTTTTGCCCATTATGTCAATCGGTGAATGATCTCTCCCTGTCCTTATCTCAACTTATGAACCTTTAATTGTATTTTCTCTCCCCTGTCCAACTGAGGAGGGAAGTGAGAAAGTGGCTTTGGTGGGCACCTGACATTCAGCCATGTTCAAACCACCACAATTGCCCTTGAAATTGTTGGCTGTAAATTCTCCTGCCCTCGGGACCGTTATCTCAGCCCGGCTCCTGGCCCCGTTACAGGTCTCAGTACGGCATCTCTCTGCTGCTTGGCAGATTTAGCCGATCGGTGGGTTGCAGTGGGGCACTCTGTGGCAGATTTATCGTGACGACAAAGACGAAGAAAGGAGTGTCTCTGGCTGGGGTGGCAAGAGATGGTTTATTGAAGGCACCTCATGGCACCTTTGCCTTGATGGTCTCCCCCAGACCAGAGCGGAGAACAAAGACCGTACATCAGGTTTTAAGGAGAGGGGGAATAGGGGATGGGTCCTGGGTGTCCACCAACCAATCTCTCAGGGGTTATCTTGACTGTTGAATTATGTTTTCCTCAACCAATCTCCCCGGGATAGAGGAGGATTCTCTGTCTCAGAGCCTATCACCTTGGGCCCCTCAGAGAACATTCTCGGACTTGGGAAGGGTTTCAGAGGGCAGTCTTGCCCTTGGAGGGGAGGGGTAGAAGAGGGGTACAACCAAGTACAAAAACTTGCAAGGGTACAAGGAACAGATCATTAATACAAAGTTGATTACAAAGCACACCACTACAGTTGCCAAATTTTTAAATGCCTTCCTTTGAATTGGACACTTGACAGTGAATGACTAATGCCAATTATGCTTCTGTCTGAAGCCATTTAGGTGGTACTAGGCATTTCAGGATGATTTGTGTAAGTAAAGTTTCTGCTTTGCTTGTTATGTTTGGCATTCTCTGCTAAAGGTGACTATCAACATCATCAGCTAATCGTGCCTGATGCATTTGGTGGCCTTTGATGACAGAATTACAGAGGTGATGGATGAGGGAAGAACGACTGACATCACCTACCTGGATTTGTGCAAAGCATTTGACATCCTGGTCTCTAAACTGAAGAGGCATGGATTTGATGGGTGGACCAGTCAGTGGATAAGGGATTGGCTGGATAGTCACTCTCAGACTTGTGGTCAACAACTCAGTGTCCAGGTGGAGATTAATGACAAGTGGTGTTCTTCAGGGGGAGATACTGGGACCGGCACTGTTTACCACCTTTTTCAGTGACATGGACAGTGGGATCGAGTGCACCCTCAGCAAGTTTGCCAACAACATCAAGCTGTGTTGTGTGATTGACATGCTGGAGTGAAGGGATGCCATCCAGAGGGACCTTGACAGGTTTGAGAGGTGGATCTCTGCAAACCTCATGAAGTTCAACAAGGCCAAGTGCAAGGTCCTGCACCTGGGTCAGGGCTATCCCAAGCACAAATCCTTGCTAGATGGAAAATTGATTGAGAACAGCACTGAGGAGAAGGACGTGGAGGTGTTAATGGATAAGGAGCTTGACATGAGCCAACAATGTGTGCTTGCAGCCCAGAAAGCCAATTGTATCCTGGGCTGCATCAAAAGAAGTGTAGCCAGTAAGATAAGGGAGGTGATTGTCCCATTCTGGTGAGACCCTACCTGGAGCACTACTTTCAGATCTTGGACCCTGAACATAAGAAGGACATGCATCAACTAGAGTGAGTCCAGAAGAGGGCCACAAAGGTGATCAGAGAGATGGAACACCTCTCCTAGGATGACAGGCTGAGAGAGTTGGAGTTGTTCAAGATGGAAAAGAGAAGGCTTCAGGGAGATCTTAGAGCACCTTCCAGTACCTAAAGGGGGCCTACAAGCAAGCTGGAGAGGGACTTTTCACAAGGGCATGGAGTGATAGAAGGGAGAATGGTTTTAAACTGAAAGAAGATAGGTTTAGATTGGATATTAGGAAGAAATTCTTTACTATGAGGATGGTGAGACACCAGAGCAGATTGGCCAGAGAAGTTGTGGATGCCCCATCCCTGGAAGTGTTCAAGACCAGGTTGGATGTGAAGGTGTCTCTGCCCATGACAGGGGAGTTGGAACTAGATGGTCTTAAAGGTCCCTTCCAACACAAATCATTCAATGATTTTATTATATATGTTAAACACTAATGTATTAAAATATTTTTATTTGCTCTCAAATGTTTTAAGTCATTAAGACATAGTAATACAACATCATGTATTTGCAAATAAATATTTTTGTAAAGAAACTGTACAAGCTTTTTGGAATTTTAAAAGTTTTCTGCACAGCTGATTTGTTGCCTTAGTGTAAGATAAGGTTTATGTCTACCTTATGCTCTGAGAGTTTATTTCTCCCTTTAATACCCAGGGGGAAAAAAAGTAAAATATACAGAATGAAAGATATCCTAAAACATCAGAAGTTTAGTATTCCTATTCCTGTAGGAAAAACAAAAACAGAAAGGCATTTCTATTGTGAATTTGTTCTAATGAGCTTTACCACTTGTCATGGTTTGACACTGGCCAAACACCAGGTACCCACGATAGCCACTCATTCACCCTCCCCTACTACAGCTGGGCAGAGGAAAGAAAAAAAAAATTAATGAAGGCTTCATGAGTTGAGATAAGGACTGGGAAAAAACATTACAAGGGCAAAACCGGCTCAAGTTAGAAGTACAAAGTGAATTTATTACTAACAAAATCAGAGGAGGATAATGAGAAGTAAAATAAGCCCTTAAAAGCCATTTTTCCCCCAACCCCTCCCTCCTTCCCACCAACAGTGCAGGGAGACAGGGCATAGGGGTTTTGGTCAGTTCATCATCCGAGATCTTCCACTGCTCAGGGACAGAAGTCCTTCCCCTGCTCCACTGTGGGGTCCCTCCCACAGGAGACAGTTCTCCCTGAACTTCTCCAACGTGGTTCCAATCTCACGAGCAGCAGTCCTGCCAAAACTACTGCAATGTGAATTCCCTTTATGGACAAACAGTCCTCCCAAAACTGCTGAGGTGTGGGTCACTTTTGCACAGGATGCAGTCCTCCAAGGGCAGGCTGCCCCAGCCTGGAAGCAGGGGCTTATGCCTCTGTATTTAGCATTGGTGCAGCTTCACCTTGAGTATTGTGTGCACTTCTTGGCCCCTCAATTAAAAAAGAATGTGAAAGTGCATGAATTGCCCCCAAAGGAGGGCAACAACACTGTTCACAGGACTGGAAGGAATGTCCTATGCGAAATGGCAAAGGACTTTGAGTTTATCTAGCTTGGAAGAAAAAAGGGTTAACTCTGATCTCATTGCTCTCTACAGCTTCCTGAGTAGGGGAACTGGAAAGGGAAGTGCTGAGCTCTTCTCTCTCTTATCCAGTGACAGGACATGTGAGAATGGTTCAAAGCTGCATCAGGGGAGGTTTAGACTTGACATTAGGAAGAATTTCTTTACTGAGAGGGTGGTCAAACTCTGGAACGGGCTTCCTAGAGAGGCAGTCAATGTCCCAAGCCTGTCAGCGTTTAATAGGCATTTGGACATTGCTTTTGTGGCCTTCCTCTGGGCTCACTCTGACAGGTCCATGTTATTCTTGTGCTCAGTTCTTCATGTACCTTGTTACCATCTCTTCTTGTAAGTAGGCTATATTCACATTCTTCATCTAAATGCCATAACTTTTTATTAAACTGCAGACTACCTTAAGCTACCAACACAAGAAACTGAGCAGTACTCAATTTGCTCAGTTGGTTTTTCTCTAGAGCTAGGTATACGAACAAGCAAGTTCTTAAAATCAGTCAGGACCCGTCAAGCTCATTTTTATCTGACAGCAAAATAGGGTAGTCTACTCTCAAACTCTCGGTTCAGTGTTGTAAATATTTGTTAGTTTGGTACATGTCATTTCATTCATGGAGACTGTGTATGAATAGTCAAGAAATTTTGCATGTAAGTGAATTTGAGAGAAAAAAAAGACATGTGGCTGTAGAACTTGAGTTTTATCAAAAATAAGAGGTGCCTAAGGTGAACAGTTACTGAACAGGGCAAACACTCATTCTGAATAGAGTGCATAGCTTGTCCTTTGTAATTTTTGCAGCTTCTATAATAGATCTTCCTTCTGTGTATCTTTAGGGCTACTTTTATTCCGGAAGGCTAAATATGTTTCACTGTATAGTAAGATTCAGAGTCTCTGAGCAGAGGACAGAAAACAAGTTTTGTGTTGAACCATCCTGCTAAATATGTGGGTATGCTTTTTATAGTGTTTTAACTATTTTAACTGATTTAGTTAAATCTTACTTTTTCTCATCAACCAGTAATGGAAAACATGAAATCTGTGTGTTCGTGATTTTTTACTTTGTGAGAACAGGTGGGTTTTTTTAGTAAGTATGTTTTAAAATTTGTTTCCTCATATAACTAAAGGGCGGCTAATGACAGGGTGAAAATGCTTGTTTAGTTGGTGCAGTCAAGTCTCAAAAGTCTTTTGGGTTTCTATTCATACTTTTTGAGATATCTTTTAATTTCTAGCTGTTAGTTTTTATAAACATGTTCAAGGGAAGTTCTATTTACTTGGTCTTTATTGCAAATATCATCTTTCCTGTAGCTATTTGCATGGGGGGCTTAATTTTTGAAAACATCAAATTCCAGCTGTTGTTAAAACTGGAGACACATCTTTCCATGGATTCAGTACAAGCTTGAGTGTTGGAAACAAATTGTATGTAGTCTTATTTTAATTCTGCCACTTCTGTCACGTGATATATGTCCTTTTATTTCTCCGTAGGGAAATCCAAATTTTAAAATATTTATGAAAACTGTTAAGGTTAACTGCATTTTCAGTGCTTAACTCTTCTGTGACACTATTGCTATTATGAAAATTAATTTTCCAAATACATATGCCAAAGCTATGCTTGGAACACGCACATAATGTTTAAAAATTTGTTTGAATCTGTAGAGAAACCTCAATTAAGTATTTCTGTGTAGGTATGAATTTAAGTGTCCATAGATTAAATCCTGAACATTTCTACAGATATATGAGGGGTTTTTTAACTGATAATATGTATGTGTCCAACACTCTCTGATTGTGTTATTTTAGATATTCCATGTGTAGAGGGTTTATTGCTTCAATGCCAATGTTAGTTTTTTGAAGTATGGTGGGTTGACCCTGGCTGAATGCCAGGTACTCACCAAAGCTGCTCTGTCACTCTCCTCTGCAACTGGACATGAGAGAGAAAATATAGTGAAAGGGTCATGGGATCAGGAGAGATCACTCACTGATTACCATCATGGGGAAAACAGACTCAACTTAGGGATATTAACTGAATTTATTGCCAACAAAATCAGAGCAGAATAGTGAGAAGTAAAACAAATCTTAAAACCACCTTCTCCCCATCTCTCCCTCCTTCCTGAGCTCTACCTCCTCCCTGCCAACAGTGCAGAGAGATGGGGAAGAGGGTTACAGTCAGTTCATCACAGGTTGCTTCTGCCGTTGCTTAGGCAGAGGAGTCCTTTACCTGCACCAGCATGTGGTCCCACCCATGGGAGACAATTCTCCACAAACTTCTCCAGTGGTCGTCCTTCCCATGGGCTGCAGTTCTTCATGAACTGCTCCATCATGGGTCCCTTCCATGGGGTGCAGTCCTTCAGGAACAGGCTGCTCCATCATGAGTCCCACATGNCTGCAGGGAAATCTCAGCTCCGGCACCTGGAGCACCTTCTGCCCCTCCTTCTACACTGACCTGGGTGTTGGAAGAACTGTTTGTCTCACATATTCTCACTCCTCTTTTCTCTGGCTGCAATTACAACTGCACAATAACTTTTTTTTCCTTCTTAAATATGTTATCACAGAGGCGTTACTATCATTTCTGATTGCCTCAACCTTAACCAGCAACAAATCCATTCTGGAGCTGGCTGGAATTGCCTGTCAGACATGGGGAAAGCTTCTAGAAGCTTCTCATGGAAGCCACCCCTGTAGCCCCCCCCACTGTGAAAACCGGGCAATGCAAGCCAAATACATGAATTTATTTATTTGACATTGAATGGAACTTTGATTTAGCAGAATGATACGGCAATTTACTTAAATCACAGTGCAAGTACAAGTTACATTTGGCAGAGTGTAGCGGTTACAATGTATGGTTGTATCACAATACAAATGTGTTTGTCATTATTGGTCTCCATCACAATGCTGGGCATCCCCAGCTGTTGGGAAGAAATATATGGGTTGAAACCAACTCAAGCCTGTTGCTCTACTCAATGTTCTGTCTGTTAGTTGTACAGTTTTTATGCTCTATATGCTATACTTAGTTTTTTTACTTGGTTTTGGCTCTATACTAAGTTTTTATAGCGAGTTTGGCTGAGCCATGTATACAACCACCCATTCTGGCCTCACTAACACAGGAATATATATGTATTTGATTATATTATCAACTCAAGGGCAGATATACAGCCATTTTAATCCCTTAACTGTTGCAGCCATTTATCTATAACAAAGACCACCTTCAGTCTCCTTTGTGTCAAGTTCAGCTTTTTGTATTAGTTGTCATCAGTAACTCCCTAATTCTTCACTTAGCTTCATTAGTACATAGTCCTTGCCTGTCTTCTCAACCTTCTTCCATTGTAGAAACTCATTGATAAATCACATCATGATATGTTTAAGCTTTTTTACTTGAAAAAGAGAACTTTTCTATAAGAAACCTTTTTGACATTGTGTATAAACACATTTTATTGTTCAATAATTCCATCATTTATATTGTAGGTCATGCAGGAGTCTCTGCAAGCATGATGAAGAAAAGAACTTCCCACAAGTAAGTTCCTAACACTTCCTCAAATGTAGTTCTCAATAATTGGCAGTACCATTCTACAAATGTATCTGTATTGTTCTAGTCATTTTGAAAAAAAATGTGGAGCAGTATTCAAATGGTGTATGTGTGTAGAATCAGACTTTAATTCTTTTGGGAGGACAATGGGAAAGAATGCACCATTGGTACAGTTCTAAACAATTTTGAATGTTATTCTGAGAGAAATTACTCTGTCAATAAAGATCTGTAACTTATAATTCAGAAACAAGAGATTACAAGCCAGAAATTTGGTTTATGTACTCTAGGATTCATTACAGCTTTAGTTTTTGAAAAGTATTTTTTACCTTTTTTAAAAAATAATCAATGTACTGTAGTATGACTACTGTTTGTGTGAAGGTTACTTGCTTATCCTATACATTCATCACATTTATTATTCACTCTACTAGAATTTGAGATAGTAGTAGCTAAATGTTGCTATGAGTAAATGTGAGAAGATATAGGTAGTAGCTTAGACAAAATTTACCTTCGTTTCTAACAGCTAGATGTATCTGGCTGCATCTCTGGTGGGTGAACTCTAAAATAAGCTGGAAAAAGGTGAAATTTATTAAAATACTATTAGTTATATTTTGAGTATGAAGTCCTGTAATGCTGATATACAACAGGCATCAATCCAAAACAATTTGTCTGGCAGAAATATCTTCCATGATTAACATTTGAATTAGTATTAACTATTTCCCAGACACAACACCTGATATAAAACTACTCTTAATTCCTTCCACCAACTCTTCACTATTCAGTCTTGTCTATCTCCTTACAAGGCAGAGATAAACATTTATTTGTCTAGAGACA
>VYXF01001072.1:0-50890 GCA_013397295.1 Polioptila caerulea
AGAATGGAAACTGGCAGTGGACTTTCATGGCCTGAATGAATTTTGCTTTCACCTAGAGGGGCATGGAGTACATCTGGAACTGACTGCCCCAGAACTGGAGACAAAGCCCCACTATTTACTGATCCAGACTGCACTGGAAAAGGGCGAGACTCCAGAACACTTGCAGTACAGTAATGACATTGCAGTGTGTGGCAACACAGCAGAGGAACGTTTTGAGAAAGGGGAGAAGACAGTTAAAATCCTTCTGAAGGCTGGTTTTGCCAGAAAAGAAAGTAAGGTGAAGGGAGATCCTCAGTAAATTCAGTTTTTTAGGAATAAAATGGTGACATGGCTTAGGAATAGTACTTCCCGATTTAATGTTCCTACTGAGGGTCTTCAAACCACACTTCTGCATGCTTGCTCCCTTCTGCCTTCCCTCTCCCCCTTGCAGCAGGCTGTAGAAGAGAACTGGAGGCACAAAAATAAAGATCATACTTGAGATAAGAACAATTTACCGGAAGCAGAAATGAGATAAGGAAATAAACAATAACAACAACAACACTATCAACAGAGTGTATAAAAAAAGAAATATTATTGCTCACCAAGGAAGCCCCTGAAAATAGACAGTACCCAACTGCCCCTTCTGCCATACTACCTCCACCACTCCCTGTGGCATAGAACTAGTGTCACCAAACCACTCCCTCTAGCATGGAACTCCCGTCTCAATCCACCACACTTGCTCAGTGTGAAGGAAGCCCTTCTTCCAAAAAGATATTCCCTTCTCCTGCACCCTGTAATGACATGAGGTGGTACAGAATAATCTGAATGTCCTAGCCTCCTTCTGGCTACTGCAAAAATTAACTCTATACTGGAGGGAACCAGGAAAAATGGCAAGACAGACATTGTCAGATTCCAGTGGATGTGGTCAAAATAGCAGCTATGTCTCCCAAAAGGAGCAAAAAGGAAATGCAGGCTTTCATAGGTATTACGGGGTTTTGGAGGATGGATATTCCAGATTACAGTCAGATTGTAAACCCTCTCTCTCATGTGACCTGGAAGAAGAATGATTTTAAGTGGCGTCCTGAACAGCAAACTTTTGAACAAATTAAATGGAGGAGTGTTCATGCAGTAGCCCATGGGCCATCCAGGACAGGACAAGATACAAAAAAAATGTGCTCTATGTGCAGTTGGAGAGAATTGCCCTTTTTAGAGACTGGCAAAAAGTATCCAGGGAGACTCAAGGATGACTAATGGGGTTTTGGATACAAAAGATCTGAGGGCTGTTACACCCCAGATGAAAAGAAATAGACGAGTCACAAAAGCTATAGTGGGACAAGGTGGATAAAGTCAGAGCTGAAAGCCTGGCTTTAGATATTGCTGAAAGACAAATGGCCAGCCCTCTGTCTCTACATTGACTTGTGGATAGTGGCAAATGCTCTTTGGAGGTGGCTGGAATGATGGGAAAAGACCAGTTGGGAGTGCAGACGCAAAGCCTCCTGAGCTGCTGACCTGTGGCAAGATGTCACTGCCTGGATAGAGAAGTTGGCTGGAAAAGTTCATCATGAGATGCACGTGTGCCCCACACTTGGGCTGCTGAAGAACATTGCAACAACAGACACGTGGATTGAGCTGCCAAGATTAAAATGTCTCAGGAGGATCTGGACAGGCAACAAAAGGGTGAATTATTTCTGACTTGGTGGGCCCATGATGCAGGAAAGAAATGAAATCACCATATGGGTTTGTGGTCAAGGGGTGTTCTTACCCATGGACACTATCCTCCAGATTATCCATAACTGTGAAACATATGCTGGGATCAAGCGGGCCAAGTTTGACAAACATAGTGTATGAAAGTAATTGATGAAAATTTCCTTTCAGCCCAGAACATTTTCCCCTGCTACCAGTTTTTCTGCTTGTACCTTTCCTTCAAGAAAATGCTGCAAATGTTGACTGTTCAAAGTATGCCTTTGAAGTGATACAGGGTGTGGAAAATAGAGCTTATGGGATAAGACTAAAAGAATTTGTTTTATTAAAGAATTCTTGAGGTAATTTTATCAGCATTGGTATAAACTTTCACTTGAAATAATACAAATGATAGCAAAGAAAGGAGATTATTTCCTTGGTATGGAGACAAGACAGCACGATCCAAAGGTTTACAGTGGAAGGTAAACTTTTAATCTTATCTTGAAAATCTTAGATCTGGAAAAAAGATATTATTCCCTAGCAGTAAAGATATTTAAATTTATAAATGAAATTTACAGCTGTAAAATACTGTTACACAGTGTTTGTGTAGGTATGAATTACTGGGACAATTTTTACAGTCTGTAAGAGTCGTCAATTTGGTATTGACCCTTTTAATCCTGAAATGAATAAGTGCATACACTTCTTTTCCTTTTTTTCCTCTTTTCCTTCTTTTCCTCTTTTTCCTTGTGTGATAACAAGGATTTTATGTATACTGCCCTCAGTGTTCTTGGGCCTCTTGCATTTCATTGCTTGTCATTACTTTCAAGCAAAGCAGAACTAGCCCATACTTTTGGAAGTGATCGGGAGAAGCCTGTTGCCAGAGTCATGGATTAAATGAGGGAGGTTTTTGGAATTTTTTTTTTTTAAGGCACTGAATTTCATTGATGTTTCCCTGTGAAATCTTTGTGGTAAAGAGGCTTTTACTGTCTTGAGAAACATGTGTATGTTATCTAATTATGTTATTCTGGATGAAAATAATTAATTTCTAATAAAATATTCAAAATTTAAAAAACATTATGGCATATCACTAAGATGGTGAAATTTATTCATCCAGTGAGAAAGTTAAAGACAATACTTCATGGGAATGAACATTTCATGGTGCTACACAATTAGTTTTCATATATTGCATAATGACATGGGAGAAAATGAATACTGATGGTAAAGTTTGTGTGCTTTTGATCAATATGAAATATTTTAATTCTAAATGATAAGTATTTTTTTCAATTACCTTACAATATATGTATCTGTTTTCATTCTCTATAAAACCTTGTCTTTTTTCTACCATACATGTTTGAGAAACTTCCAACTGACATTATAAAGTGCATTAGTCTTTCATAACTTTTCCCAGAAAAAAACCCTTTACACTTATTGAATTAAATTGTTTACCCAAAAGAACATACTTACTAAAATGTAATGTATTACTATCTTTATATACTAAAAGGATTTTTTTCAACCTGTAGTCCATGTTGCTAAGATCCCCACCAAAACTCAAGGAAAATACATGGTATTTCAGTAATAGAAATATAAATTAAATATTTTTTAGAGTTTATACAACCAAGTAAGGCCCAAAAGAACCGACAAAACTGTGATTTTGTGATGTCTTGGAATGTGTTTATCATAATTTTGCAATTCTGACTCTTTTTTGAGAAGAAGTAGGCCTTTAAGTCAAAAGACAAAAAAATTGCCCATCTAGTAGAAACCTTTCTATTTGATTTACTGTAGCATACATCCTGAAGAAGTTGATCTAAAAGCGTTACTGAAGCATATTTGCTTAATTAATAAATTTTGCCTTGTTTCTTCAAAGTGAATAAGATCCTAACTGGAAGTCACCTATTTCTCCCATCACCTCTCAGGTCTAATTTGTCCTAATCTAATGTTTTATTGAATCATATGCTCTTTCACCACTGAATTCACAAATAAAAAAATGTCATTGGAATCTATGAAAAAATACAGTCTTTATCTAATCATCATGGAAATTATTATAAGAACTTTTTTCTGATTTCAAATAGTAGTAGAAATTAAGAGTTAAGTTTTAGTGATAGTACTGCATTGCATTGAATCATTGTCTGAAGGTTTCTGGAAAAGACCAAGAGAATCAGGGATGAGCTATTTCGGTTGTTATAAATGTTTCTTTAATAGTAGAAGTTAATAGTAGAGTTAATAGTAGAGTTTCTGACTTGAGGCTAGTTTCTGAGTAGGAAGAATGAGGAAGTCCTTTATTTCACTTGCTTATGGATCTTCAGAACTCTTAATGATTTTCATGCTCCCTTTCCCTACTATATGGAACAGAAACATCATGTAATCAGATAAAAATGAAGAAGTAAAAATAAACATTAAAATCTAAGGAAAACATATTTTCCAGCTATCTAGCAACCATGCCAACAATTGAAGACATATTGCAAGGTGTGAATCTTTGTAAATGTCTGTAGGGAAACATTTTTTGTATCCGTTCCATTCCTGTATAATTAAATTCTGATCTATATAACTGCAATGTTTATCTTATTCCTTCTGGTTTGTCTTTTTAAGTTCTCTATGTTCAGTCACAAAAAGTCTTTCATGTCCCTGGAGAACAACAAGGTTGTCTGTGAACACAGAGGAAATTTGGCTTTTTGTACTCACTAGCTGTTCTTGATTTCTTGTCAGCAGGAAATAGCTGCAATTGTGAAAAAGGGATAGCTCCTTGAAAGGAAGGAAATATAACATTTCGTGTATTTTTTTAGGGTAAAAATAATATGCCTGATATGAATATAAATGGAACAATTGACTGCTAAGTGTCAGAATTCTGTGCTGAATTTGTGTTAACTGCTATCTGGAAGAAATAAAAATTTTATCAGAAATCTGGAAGACTTTGTTTCAAATTCAAGAAAATCATCAGTCCTGCTGTGTGGGTTATCTCCTTGATAAAGTCTTTACATTTGCAAAGGAACTATTTCAAAATCCTAAAACCTTCTTTTTTTATCTTGGACAGTCAGGTCCCTGCCTTCTCTCTCCACTGCCTCCCAGAAATAAGTGAAATCTATTAATGAAAACTTGTACTTTAATAAAAAATAAATTAAGAAAAACAGCCTAAGCTAGTCACTAGTTAAATTTCAGCTTGAAAGGTTAACATCTTTCAAAGAAGTAAACAGCAGAAAACCTTAGTGAAATACGACATTCTAAACTTACTTGGCTACTACTTGCAGTTGAAAAGTAATTATGTGGAAATGCCTAATATGTTCCATAAACTGAACTGAAGAATGGAAAAACCTGGTGGCTATCAAGAGGCAAGAATGAAACAGTGCAACTTGCCAAGTGAGTTGTTTTTAAACTTCTAGCTACAAATAGCCAGCAGTAGACCTGAGATAAAGAAGTTCTCATGCTCTCTGAACAAGGATAATTTATCCCTGTTCAGGAAACAAATGCAAGCATAAGCATATAGCAGCAGAAGTAATGACAAGCTGGGTTCATCTTAAGTGACACTGCACATTGTGTAGCCAGAAGGCCTGAAACTGCGAAGGTCTAATGGTCCGTAAATCTGTCGACTTCTCGTAATTTCTCTTATTTCACTAATAGTGGGACCAGCATAATGGTCGATACCTCTCAGGAAAACCAGGAGAGGGGAAATCTCTTTTTATCTATGTCACAGAAGTCTCATTAAATTAAGTGAATCTTTTGAAACTAATTACAAACCTGCCCACTGACCAAAGACTAAATTACCACAATTGAGATATTTATAAATTCTATTAGATAAAATGACATAGGTGCTCACTTCTGGGGAAAATAAAGTCTCCTTTGTTGAAAACAGTAGGCAGGTTAGAGAATATTTGATCTTCACAGTGTTGGGAAAAGAGATTTTGAAGTGCACATGACAGAACTAAAGATTTAATAAATACCGTTGGAGGGCAGGTTTTATGGCACCATTTTTTAGGTTTTAGCAAGCACTAGTCTTGTTGCTACAGTAAGACATATCCTTTATGTTTATAAGATTCATTCATTTTCATGAGGTTTTTCATCATGGATATTAATTTGTTAACATTTGATAGCAAAGTTGATCCTTCTTAGGGCTTACCTGCATGAGAAAGATGAACATTATTACACTTCTCAGAGAATCCCAGAGCTATTGCCTCTTCTATTCTGTTCCACTATGACTGCATTTCTAGTTGTTTTTAGCTATTCTGCTTCTCTGATTATTAGGTATTTAGTTTTCCCTACTTGAGAAAAGATTGCAAAACTTTCCTTGATTTGTTTTTTAAAGTTTTATTTTGTTTTCATGTGGTTTACTGGAACAATGGGGTTTTTTTGTTTAGTGTTAGTGTTTCTTTGCTCTTTAGGTACTCAATATTTTCTTTGAGTCCTTCATAAAACCAAAAAACTTGATAGGTTTCTAGGGAAGTCAAATATCATAATCTTTTTTTTTTCCTTCCGTGCTACTTCTGTCCTGCTTTAAGAGAGGTTTAATAGTTAATTAAGGAATTGGTAGTTCTTATTGATTGAGGGAGTTTGGAGTAAAATGAATTTTAAGAAAAAAAAATGTGTGCAACAAAATAGCTGAAAATAATTTCATTAAAAAATTAAAGAAGAGAAAGTGTAATATGATAATTTGTGTATGCTCTTAGGTTGGGATATTTTAGTTTGAGTTAAGGTATGTCATGAGTAAAGTCAATGGTCAATCTAATGCATGTACTTTTTAGATAATTATGAACAGAATATAATATTTCACATCAACTTGTAGCAGCTAGACACTATATGTTGACATTTGCTTATTTAGACTAAATTTGCATTCAAATTGAAAAGCATTAAAATCTGTTAGTCTTTATTGTGGACCAAGCTGATAATTCACATAAAGAAGCTGTTCCATTCAAAATAAAAATCAGTGCCATATATTCTTGAAGTTTTCAAATAAAAAAGGAGATTTATGCCTGTAAATGAAGTCAGGTTTTTTTTCACTACATGGAAATGAAAATATCCACTTATGCATTCTGAATAAATAAATCACAGATTGTCCCAGTATTCTGCTATTTTTATTACTATTTTTATTTCAGCAAGCCACTGCTTTGATGGAAGAAACAAAGTTAATTTGATCAACCATAATGTTATAAACGTACTCATGATAACTGTTACTATTGTTATTGTAACTGTTATTATTAGAGAATGATATTCTATTTGAACTCCTTTGTTGTAGTTCATATGGCATGATCAATGTAGTTTATAGTACCTGTGTGTTTTGGTTTGAAAGACGAGTGTCTGCTAAGGAAGTCAGGAGCATCCTTTGGAATGGAAAATGTAAATATAAACCCCCTCCCTCTGAATTAATATAATTTTGAAATTAAGGGGCTCTCAGGCACAGATGTGAGAACAGGAATGACAGTTCGTTGCTAGTATATATAATAAAGCAAACAAACAACAACAACCACGGCATTAATCCCAACCAGAACCGGTACTCGGTCCCAGCCGTCCCGGCTGCAGGCACTTCCGTGTGTGCAGTTCCGGGCACGGCCGGCAGGGGCGCTGCTGGCTCCCGTTGGGCAGGGCGGGTGCGGTGGTTCCCCCGCTCCTGCAGGGGGCGCTGTGGCCGGGCTGGGGCAGCGCGCGGTGATGGCGGCTGGGCCCAGGCGGGCAGGGATGGGAGAGAGGCCTTGATTCACAAACCCCTGGGGCAGCCGATCCCAGTGCCCAGCAGGACGGCCGGGAGCAGCGAGCTGGGCCTGCAGGATGTCCTGCCAGGCAGGATGTGCAGGGCTGCAGTGCAGTGGAAGCTCGGAGCAGTGCTGAAGAAAGAGCAGGGACAGCAGTGGCCCAGCTCCCAGCAGGACAGGGAAAGATGAGCTCAGGATCCCCAGGACAGAAAAAAACAGGACCAAGCTGAGCTCCGGTGGCAGCGGAGAATTCCTTTCCCCAAAACAGCCTCTCTGAGAGTCCCAAGATGAGCGAGAGAATGGGAGTAGCCCCTGCCCCTGTCTTTTTACGTGCCCAGTTCTCATAGTATCTCCACCCTTCAGAGAGAAACTCCCCAGATGAGAGAGCTGCAACCCGATGCCTGAGTTTGGTCACTTTGTTTTTCTTAATTACCCGTAATTACCCAGTTGTGTTTCTTCGTAACTTATGGGGAAAATTCTATAGGTGAGAAGGAACAAAATAAAAGAAACCTAACCCCCAACACTGTGTATTAAAAATTTCTTGATTTACTCTGAGTATGCATAATGGGATATTATTTGGAGCTGGAAGAGAAATGATAGGCATACTTTATTCATGCATCACTTAAGGGTTTTATTCCTTTAAAATGCCTCAGTTACTTTATAAAATTTGATTAAACTCACACTGGAGTTATGATATATGGAAAGGCATGCCTTATATAACTTGAATAACTTTTCTTGAATAACAGGTAATATGTATTTTGTTTGTATATTTTTTCTTTCACAAAACCTTATTTACCAGATTTTTGTGCATATTACAGACACCTAGGGTTTCTTTATGCTTTTAGTATCCTTATGTATTGTTTAAAAAATATATTTTTATCACAAAAGAATGTTATAAATGCTACGTGATGGACATCTTTTAATTAAAACTCCTAGTTTTAAATCTCTTGTTAGAATAGACTACTTAAGTATTCCTTTAGCCTAGAGAGGCTGTGTGAAATACCACTAGAAAGACCTACATTGCCTTTTGCAGTGATATGTGTTCTCTTGTACAGTGGGAGGCTGTCCAAGAGAAATGAAGAGTCACTGGTAGCATGTGAGAAAGCACTGAATTCAAACAGTGTTTCCATCATGTAAAGTGTCTTCCAATGTAAGTGAAAGCATACAGAATTGTCACTCTGTATACAGAGACTATTCTTTCAATTTTTTTATTTACATTGAGAAGCAAATTGATACTGACCACATGTTTCTTGACAATTTCTACAACGTGTTTTGATTTCACTCTGGAATTCATACTGAATTTTGAATAAAATTGCACAATGGAAGTTGCCACAAGGATGTATTTTAAGCTACATGTGCTAAGCAATAAAGCATAAGTTCATATGAAGTCATTTTCCTGAAATAAAGCATAGTGGCTGTTGTAAAAAGAATGTGTAATTATTCAGAATATATCTATTTGTGACACATTGCTCATATAGTGCAAAGACAAAAAGCCATATCATGGACTGTTAGATGCTGGATTCCTTTTTTTAATATTCAAAATTTTATGTGCTTTTCTATTATAAATTGAGTTTGACATAAACTATTATATGATAAATGCAAAGTGCTCATGGAATTCTTCTGGGAATACCTCAAAGCAATATGTGTGTTTCACAAATACACATGTATTAGACCATCTGAGTGTAATAATTCAGTACCATTGATTCCTTTCCAACATGTACATTAAAAAGAAAAAAGGTGAAAAATGTATTTGGCAGAGGCTAACATTACAAAGGCAGATGTATCATCCATCCAGCAAAAATGTACCTTTTTTTTAAATTTTGAATTTAAATTTGTGAAGACTTATACCCAGGGGTGATTTAAAAGTAGTTTGCCTGCTGTTGTTTATCTACTAGTGCTTCTGTGTATTAATGGCATGCTCTCATTTCTGATGATTTATTTCATAACACGTGTCGCCTTTCACCAGAAGAACAACATTTAAAATATGAGGCATTCGAGAGAGATGAGACATTCTGCTGCAAGTAGCTCTGCAATTCTCAGCACAGGGAAGACATGGACCTGTGGGGCAGGTCCAAACGAGCGCTGAAAAAATGTTCAGAGGGATGGAACAAAGCTTCTTTTATAAGTAAAGGCTGAGAGAGTTAGAATTGTTCAGCCTGGAGAAGAGAAGCCTCTACGGAGACCTTATTGTGGCCTTTTCACTAGGCCACTTTAGCAAGAAAGTCTGTAGCAATAGAATAAGGAGTAATGATTTTGAACTGAAAGAGGGTAGATTTAGATGAGTTACAAGGAAGAAATTTTTTTATGATGAGGGTGGTAAAATACTAGAGCTGTTTGCCCAGAAAGTCTGTAGATGCTACAAACCCAGAAACATTGAAGATCAGGTTGGATGGGGCTCTGGGCAATCTGATCTCATGCAGGTCTCCCAGCTTATGGCAGGGTGTTATACTAGGTGACTTAAAAGGTCCATTCCAACTTAAACTGTTCCATGATTCTGTGGATCTGTGATTGTATATCGTGCAGATAGATTTGAGGAAAAATGCCTCCTATTTTCTGCTCTTAAAATTCATCTTGGTATCTAGACTTGCAGTGTAGGCTTTCGCAGTAGAAAGAGGATCATTGGCACTTGAAGTGTTCCCTTGCATCAGCATTGTAAGTAGCTCTCTGTGTGAAACACAGCATCATCATATTCTTCTTTCTAATGCAATTTATGACTAATAAGTTCTTTTGATTTTCTGTGCTGTAAAGAAACCTTTCACTAATGAGATCCTTTTCTATGACTTACCAGTGCAATGCATTTACTCATAAGACCTTACTTTTTCCTTTTTTGTGCTTAGCAGTTGGACAATTTGTCCTAAGTAGAACAGCTTCTTTCACCATTATAAATGTAATCCGTGGATAATGAAGTGAAAAAAATGAGTTTGCAGTTAGACACTAAAGAGTAGTTATAAAATTTTGCCCTTTTTATTGTGTAGACCTAGAACAGGAAATAAAGTTATGAAAGCAAGAATAATTTTATTTCTTTTCTTTTATGAGTGAAGTACTCTGAATTTGGTAGAAATTGGCATATGTGACTTTATCAAAAGCAATTAATTAATAAAACCTATTGTTTGTTGTGAATGGATATTATTTATGGGATTTAGAGAGAATTTCTAACTCTTAACAGTCAAGGCCAGTACTAGGCCTTGCCTTTAGAAAGAGCTCTCCTCAAAGAACTAAAAAAACATTAAAAAAATTTTTGAATGTGATCAAAAAATCCCCTTGAGACATTCATATAAAAGTCTTGCTGATAATTAGAAATATCTACAATTACTTAGCAGAAACACTTAATTAAGGTAAGGAAAAAATTTTGTATTGATTAGTATTTATGGTTTTTGACAGTGAAACCTTGTAGACAAATAGAAGGGTTGGAAGAAGAAGAATTCACCTCTGGCTGATCAGTTATTAGTTGCATCCAAAGAATGTTACTTTATGAAGTCTTTATGAAGTGTTTCTTTTCTGTCCTGAAAAGAAACACTTCATAAAGACTAAAAGTTGACATAATTTCCTCTTCCTCTAAAGAACAGATGCCAGCCCCAGTATAGGGGGCTGGCATCTGTTAGGAAGGATTTGCTGCACTTCTTTGAAGTTAATTTTCTTTCAGCTAAACTAGATCAGATATTGATTCTCAATTGATACATTTCAAATGTAAATGGAGAATGAACACATATCCTATATAGTAATTCAGCTGGAGAGGCATTTAAAGCTAGAGTATTGATTAGCGTTTGCTTGTTTCTGCACAATTGATTGTGAACTGCAGTTAAGTCTTCTTTTTCTGAAATGCTCAGGTTTTATTCTGTATCATGTTAGGACTTGCATACTAATAATCATGAGATGATTATTTTGGTGTGTCTGTATCAAACACATATACTATTTGCAAAGCAAAAAATTTTCCATTTTGTCATGTTTACTGCATCTAAAAAAGATGAGATTACTTTTTTATTTAATTTTTTTCAGTTTGTTTGGTTTTAAATTTTTTTTGTAGAAACAGCTATATCAAGCGCATTAAAAGTGGTTGCAAAGACCTGTGCTGGCATCAGGTCAAAGTACATAAAAAGCATGTGGTGAGGTTGTAGCTTGGTGCTGCAACAGGGAATTGGATGTGTCACTTGCTATTCATGTAAATCATAGTGAGTGAACAGTGAGCCATTTCTTGGTATGATCTCAGAAGTCAGGTTAGAAGTGAGTAAAAACAGCTGGTTAAAGAACATGATAAATTATAGTCTGGTAGTCTCATGAAATATTGGGTAAAAAAACCCAAAACCTGTGCTTCAGAACTGATACTTCTACACATAATACAGCAGGAGGAAATATTTAGAGATACGTTGCTCTCAGATGCAGAGTTGATTCTGTTGCTGTTGCAGTAAGGAGTGTCTGTTGGATTAACCTGAGTGTGATACTTTTCATTGGCAGATAATTGTGATGATCAGCTGGTGTCTGCTTTGCCTCAGTCATCATTCAGTAGTTCATCAGAGCTGTCTAGCAGTCACAGTGCTGGATTTGCAAGGCTTAATCGAAGAGAGGGTGAGTGAATTTTATTGGTCAATTGTTAATTTTGGGTTGAAATGAAAATGGTTTAGATGTTCAAGAGCATTTGTTTCAAATAATTTTTGTCTGGTGTTAGTATGCCAAATATGAGCAACAATGTAGTCTCAGCTCAAGGAAGTTAGGAATCTTGACTTCCCACCCTACGGTAAGCTGTCTGACGACATAAGCACTCAGTGGCTGGAGCTGCTCTGTGGGCTTATTGAAGAGGCAGCACCTATGGATGCTGACTTCTGTTTAATTATTACCAATGAGGAATCTGATAAATAAACTGTCCTAGGAAACTTCACTGAAATATTGTGTCTTAGGTCAAAATCTAGTCTTAATAATTTAGCCACTATATTAGTGCTGTTTACTTAGAGACATTCAAATACATCCATTTTCTCTCATGTAGTCCATTGTTAAACTTCACAGTAATTTTTTTTATTGAGAAGTATATAAAATAAATATTAAGAATATTTTGTCTTGCCAAAATAATTTCTGTCATTGAGCCTCCATGATTTACAGGAATATTTGCTGTGTCTGATAGATAGAAACACTATCGTGAAGAAGGAATATCACAATCTATTTTATTAACCTAGTGTGCAGATTTGTTAAGCATGAGCTTCTGTTTTGAATGAAGTTGTGAGAGCAATGGAAATTGTATATCCTGGAAGGAATTCCCTTAATTTGAAATAATATATGCTCTTAGAATTTTAAATAACACATGCATTATCATCAAAGTTAGCATCTTCATATTGTTTTTCCCTAAAAATGTATGTTTGTAAGCTTTTTTTTCTGTTCGACTCTGTTCATGTGCTATGAAGTTGTTTGTGCCATGTTAAAATGCCTTTTTTAGACTTATAATTTCCTTCGCTTTGCCCTGTACTGTGTGCACATATTAGAAAAACTTATAACCTTACATCTGATATCATTTGAACTCATGTAGAGACAAAACAGCAGGTAGTCTAATTAGAAGATTTTGACTGTCTATCTTCTCATTCTGTGTACCTCAGGTTCACGGTATTCAACAAAGTACAGGTTTGAATACCTTATTCATTTGTTATTGTTTAATTATATGACCAAATTGTTTGGCTAGACACCTTTTGGTTCATTCAGACGTAACTTTATGGAACGGTGTGGATGAGGTGAGATGAAAGTTTCTTCAGTCTTCAGTAAATTAATAACTCTTAATTAAATAAGTATTAACCTATATTTTATTCTTTATTTTTCAATGAGAATAGAGACTCAGTACTTGCTATGGAACCAGGAATGCATTTTCTGCATTGAATTTGTGTATAAATATTTTCTGTGAATTTCCTGTGCAAAACCTGATTATATTTGTAGGTGTATATACGTGAAAGTTTTATTTGGATGGAACAAAGCTAGTCATTAAACATACATGGTTGTAAACAAAAACATTTAGCCACACGAGAAATGGTTGCTAAGCCATACAGAGTGGAAAAAATCTATCATTTGAAAAATATGATGTGTGTTGTCAGTGATTTTATGAAAGCAATGAACTCATCATTAGTGTTTTAAAAGAAAATGTGTGATAATTGAAAGCAGATCTGCCTTTAATATAGCTAATTCTCTAATTTGAATAAAAACAACTCTTTTTTTCAGCCAAAGTTAGTGGTTGGGAGTGATTATGACCTTCTAACATTTCTTTAGGACAAGCAGATTGTAGTTCCAATACAATAATATGCTTGTTTCTTAGGGAAAATTGAATACATTTTAGACAAAAAAGTTGAGTATTTTTACACAGATTACACGGGAGACAAAATGTTGCTCTTCATCAATAAAGATATAAACTAAATATGCATATGCACCTTCACTATTTCAGTTGACAGTGGAAAGTCAAAAAATAAGAGGATATTTATCAGAAATGTGGAAATTTGCACTGAAATAGTTCTTTAACCATGAGGATTTGTGTTTACTAAATGTAGAAAATCAATAGGAAAAGTTAAAGGGGTTGAAGAGGGAAAACTGTAGCCTAAAAAATCAAAGTACTGTAGATACTTTATGTGAAGACATGGTAAAAATGGTAACAGGAGAGAATGATTAGTAAAATAGCTAACTGAGAATATGTTTCAGCTTTCTCTCTGTAAAGCAAAAAGATAATGTGGTTGGACTCTTTGATAACAAAAAAATTCCAGTCCATTAGCAGTTGCAGAAAGTGATAACATCCAGGAATAACTCATTAAATGTTCTTCAGAGTTTTAATTATTACTAGTTCGTTGATTCCCTGAAGTTTTCAGATATTCAATACTCAAGCTCAGCTAATGAGTACTCCTGCTAACTGCTAAAGTAGTTACTCTGACATCAGCTTTGCTTGCCTGGAAAATTAGATAGAAAAATTAAGTAACAAGAACTAAGTAAAAAACCCAAAACAAGCACTAGTAGCAGATTAATATTTTTAATGGAAAAATAAATTTTTTAAAGCTGTGATTTAATTTGAAGTTAGCAGACATAAAATGCAGGGTTTTAATATAAGTAGAGTTTGACTTTTGGCCTAATGTTGTGTGAATTTTTAATTTTAAATAATAGCACCATATCAATGCAGTCAAAATTAAATGTTTTAACGTCTAGCTGGTGGACCTCATAATGCATTTGTCATTACTATATAAAGGTGTTTTCACAGAAGTTCAAAAGAAACTCCAAAGCCAACTTTGTTCGATACTTTTGTTGATTATATGGTAGTAAGCACAAATCATTGATGATGAAATGCACGATGACGTGAAGATTGGTGAAATACTGAATAATCATGGCAAAGCAATTATGAAGAGATGTGATAATCAATACACCTAGTGAAATAAACACTTTAACAGGATGAGTTATAAAGTACTTAGAGGAAAGACCAGAGGTCATACTTATCAAATAGGAACTGTATTCTACAAAGCTGTGACTGAGATTAATCTGGGAATTGAACTAAATTAGCAATTCTCCTTAGCTTCTTCTCTAGCGAACAAAACCAAAACCAAAACAAACCAAAATAAAAAAACAAAAAACCAAAACCCAACAAATCCCCACAAACAAAAAAACCAAAACAAATAAACTTGTGCATAAGCAAGCAGAAGAAAAAAAGTTTTTGTTTTCTGTATAGGTTTACGCTTTACCACTGAGCTGTGTGGTAAAATTTGGAGTCCTGAAAGTCTGGTTGAAATTCTGAGCTGTTTTCTTATGCTAGAGGAAATAGGTAACACAAAAAATGTTCAGGGCAGGTGCTCTTTTTTCACATATCTATCCACGAGAGAGTAAATGACACAAAAAGCTAAAAGAACAAAGGTAAAGTGAACTTCTTTATAGGGTGACATGAAGCATCCCAAAAGAAGGGAAAAGTAGTCAGCATTTAGAGTATGCCCGCCTGGGATAGTGATAGGAATTTTAAATACCAATGCCTAACCAGGACCACTGAGGATGTTGCTCATTGCCAGTAATTTACATGATGAGTAGTCAGTTAAGTCTGGTGCTACAGAGGGTTTGCTCTATTGTCAAATTCTTGATGTATTATCTTCCAGCCATGATTTGTGAAAGAGCCCTTTACCACATGGAGAGAAGGTTGTGTCATTGTTGAGCTCAGCATTTTCTGGGTTTGTCTGCAGTACGTCCAGCTGGTTGTACATACTCTCTAATTGACCATTCCAATACCCTTGGAAAAGATACATTAATTGCACTATGAATAACCATACCATGAGCCTTTATACCCAAGAACACAGGCCTTCTTTTGAATTAATAAACTTATTTTCTTGCAAGAAAAAAATTCAGAAGACAGTTGTTCTACAAGAGTGAACATACCATTGGAATAACCTTAATATTTGGACAGCTAAATAGGCTGGGTAAGGATTTGGCCATGATTATCGTGCTCCATATTCACACCCAATTAATTGATCAAAATATGACAGAAGAAAATTGAATATGGAAGTTGTTAAGTAGCCAAAAAAACTGGCTTACAGCTTTCTCTTTCCCTGAAGTAGGAAGAAACCCATGTATGTTAATTATGCTGTCAGCTTACCCTGCCAGTTTTTCAAAAGCAGCCTGAAATTTTGAATGCCTTAACAGCTACCAGGTCTATTATTTTTTTCCTCTGGTGTATATATGGAACTTTTTTGTCTTTTTCATTACCTTTACCTTACCATTACACTGAATATCCTACGCTTTATTGCACTCTTTTTTGTTACAAAGAATACTTAAAGGATAGTTTATTCAGTGTGGTACTGTAAACTCCATATTTGTTTTTCTTTTTATAAAACAATATCATTTAATCACTTTTTTAGATATAAATATCACTTTTTTAGATATAAAGGTCAAAATGGATAAAAGAATTCTAGCAAAGTTAAAACATCAAGTGAACAGTTAAAGAAAAATTAATTTCTTACTCAATAAGGTCTGTTTTCATCAATTTTTATAAGAAGCAGCTTAACCTTCATAATGTAATGCTAAAAATTAAAATGAAATGGCAGACAAACTAGAAAAAAATTGCAGCTAGGATTGTATAACACCAAAGGATGATTAGGAAAAGCTTACCCCCTCTGTTTCAGTAGTATGGAAATAAATTAATTAAAACTGATATTTTGCTTCAATACAAGGAATAAGAAAAGGAGACTAGAACAAAAAAAGATCGAGTCTGATGGTAATCATTATGTTTTTATAAACTAACAGCAAATCTAAGTTGAACCATCTAACATTGTGATGGATTTTTATGACCTACTTGCATTAAATGTATGTATGTTAGGAAAAAGGCAGAAGTAACAATCTCAATCCTTTGCTTTTAAAGGAAAAGCAATTTGCACTTCCACAGTGATTTCTGCATATAGGACTTAATAATGTACTTAATAATGTACTGCTGTCCAGTGAAAGTCCAGGACCATGCAGTTTCTGGGGAAGAAATCAACTTGGTTTTGTTTGGTTGGTTTCTTTCCTGTAGCTATTACAAAAATTATATATTACAGGGAGAACATTACCATGGATCTCTCAACATATTAATTACAAAATTGTTTTTAATACCGTTTTACAGCTTCACTTTTTCTGCAAAAAATGTTTCTAATAAGTGTATTAGAAACCTTAAAAAATTATATGGGCACAAAGGAAATATTTAGACACATTATATTGCACATGTGTATGTTGCATGTTCATAACTTTAAGAAATTCTCAGGACTATGTCAGCCTTATGAAAGCTAGAATTTGAAGCAGTATTATTGCATTATTGTCAAAATTTGAATTTATGTGGCTTTTGTTTTTCTATATCTTTTGTTCATATATGTTTATGGTGTGATTCTGATATTGCAAAAGGATATAAGGGTGAGAAACAAAGAGAAAAAAAGGAAGAAAGAGAAAGTGAGAAAGAAAGAAGGAACTAAATTACTCTTAAGCAAAGGGAGTAAATAGGATCAAGATTCACTAATATTTTAAATATTTACAGGCTGTTGTGCTTTCATGAACATTTATGAGGAGTTAGGAATATTTGTACAGGTATTTCAAGACACCTAATTCCAGCCTTGTCATCAAAATTCATTCAAGCATAACAAAGCATAACAAAAGGTTTCAACCAGCTATTTTATATGTTTCATCATTGGAATAGCAAAATCCATGGTGAAATGCAGAGAAGTAAAAAATTGGTAATAAGGGTACTTTATTGTTGAAATTGTTTGGGACTTTTTCTACCTGAAATATAGCTGTGAGGACAGAAAAAATAAGTACCAATGTTTTGCAAAAAATTGTATTGAACTGTAGTATTCAAATACTCTTACAAGGAACCTTGAACAGGCTTGAGAACAAGATTAAATAAAAATTTACTTCAAAAATAAAGTTTTCTACAACCTATGTCTACTATTCTTTTTGTTAAAGTTAGGAGAATAAAAAAAATAGAAATCTGGAAATAGCCATTTTGTTTTTCTGTGTTTAGATTGTTCTAATATACTTTTAAAATTTTAGATAAAGGCTGAATTTTATCCAAAATTTGAATCATTATGATGTCTTTTAGAGAGTCAAAGTAGAATTTGACTCTCAGGATTGCTTTGCAGTAAGAAAGAATTTAAGATCATGCCTCCTTTAATATTTGGAGGGATAGAAAAATAGATCATAAGTGATGATTCATCTGATTTTCTTCATTTTTTTCTTGTGTGTTTGGTCTAAGGGTAAAGGAGCATAAAATATTTTCTGCTAAACAAACATAAAAGCACCAATTTCTAGATAGGATGGGTTAAAATCAGATTTTGGAAAATTTCATAAATTAAAAAAAAAGTACAAAATTTTCTATGTCATGTAATAACTTATTTCAGCTGTAGTGCAAAATAAGGCTGAGTGTCATGAATTCCAAATTTTAGAGAAATATGAAATTTCCAATTTTAAAGGAGAATGCTATAAAAATATAACATTCTTCCTGCCACACTCCTACAAAAAGTTCTGAGACTTTACTTGTAAAAGTGATCTCTCTTTTGACATCGCATCATTATGAAATTATGTTATAGTTATATATTACATTATAATCTACATCTTTAGGTATATCAAAGATACAAAAAATCATGAACTAAGCCACTTCTCATAAGAGATAAGAGCTGAAAGTACATCAGGCACTTTTGAAGTCTTTAGAAAGTATCAGCCTCATCATATTTAGTTGACTAATATATAAAGTGGAACTTTCTGGTGAAAAGTGACTTTTATTTGTTTCAGCTTTTTGATTTCTGTCAATCACTAGGATTTTATTTTTAAAGATAGATGTAATGATAAAGAATAAGTTACAGATAAAGATACAGTTGCAGAGATCTACTAGACAATGGCACTATATATGCAAAATGCATTTTTGCAAATGTAATACCATTTTCATTCACATTTTTAAACTTTCTGTCATAAAACGCTCCTGCTCTGTACTTTTACTTAGCTGTTTTGAATAAATTTCACTGCTCTTGGAGACAGATGAAAAACAGCAGTCTTGTATCCCTTTTTTCCTTCCAAAACAGGAATAATTTACGTTCCAGAAGAATAATTTTCAATTACGACCTGTTGCACATAAAAAGATAGACTGAAACTAGTGCTAGGTCATGAAAATTAGTGTAAAATAAAAAAAATATATACTTGTTGCTGTATTTTCCTCAGATTTTTAGTGAACAATGGAGTCTATCCATCATTCTTCAATAAATTTCCCTGTTGCTGCATCTCGACTGATGACCAGAGAGGTTGTAGCAAATTATTTCCATGTAGATAATTGAACTAGGGTAGAATAAATATTTGATCTCTATGGAGAAGAATATAACAGCACACTAACATTCTTGTCAATGTTACGACTAATTCCAGTCATTGCTCCTGGTATGAATATCACACAAAACTATGATGGTGCAGCTTTGGCCATATGGCCTTGCAAGACAACTTTGTGTACTTGACTTTATGATTTCCTTTACTCTCAAGGAAGTTGTTTTTATAACTCCTCCTCCTCCATGGCTTAAAGCAGCAGAAAAAAGTCAAATAACTGCATCAGCGGGATTTTTATGTACTAGTAGAAGTGCTAATATGCTCTTAGTTAGTTAGTTAGTTTGTTTTATTTCATAGTATGAGGATCAATAGTGAGGTAGAGCGGGCAGAACTGATTTGGATGAAGTCAGTAGAAATTTTTATAAATATTTTTAAGTCCCTTATGGAAGTAGCCTTTTTTGGACACCTTTTTTGCCTGCCTCTTCATTTCCTTTGTTACTATTTATCAAAATTAAGAATTCTGTTGTACGTTTATTAACACAAATTTTAGTTTATATAGTAACACCATTTAAGAATCAATAGATTATTATATTTTTTAAAATAGTATTTGCATCATTTGCAGGATTGAAGATATTTCTATTCGTAATTTTCTACAGTTAAATAATATATAAATCTGTGGATCCTCCAAAAAGCCTTTACCTGTGGGTTTTAAAATTTACATGAATATGGCTTGCCAACTCCTTTGTATGATTTTGTAAGTTTCTTCAGTTTTAAATATTAGGGACCTAAATTACAGTGTCATGAAGATTCTAGAATTTAAATAATTTCTTTAATGTTCTTTCTGTTGTTGTGGTCTCTTCCTAGTGTCACATTGGTAATTGTGGATTATAGCTTATGAACCATGTTAAATGAAACTAAAAGGTCATCAGTAAATTAAGCTGCTCAGTCTTCAGTATCTTGGGGGTATAAAAAAAATCATTTTCCTTTATATAGTTTGTGAACTTCCTAGACTACCAGCACTATTGCTGGTTTTTTTTGTCTTAAGAGTAAGAGCATTATATTTTTTGTTGTTCTCTGGTGAGTTGCTTACAAGGTTGTTTGTTTTTGGGGGTAGAAGCTTCCCCTTTTATACAGTCATTTATTCTATATATTAATATGGCTTTCACTCTGAGAACTGAAGTACATTCGTTCATTAATCTCAACATGACTGTGTCTAGAAAGAAAATGAAGGGTACCCTATTTATTTAAGCACATGTCTCAGTTCAGATTTTTCTAGAAGGTGATTTGGGTGTTTTATTTTCCAGTGTTCTTAACATGCCAGAATTGCAGGTATGCAGTGATAGTCATTGTAGAAGTCAGATCTGCAAACACTCTGAGGCCAGAAACTGAGTGTTTGAAATGAATTTATCATACTTTCTGACTGAGGTATTCTCTAATCCTTCAGTAGAGAATTAACTTGAATAGAAATGGTGCTGCTATCAGATACCTGTGTATCAATTCATGCTGAGGTTGCAGTCTGCCTAAAGCGTGTGTGGATTGCAGGATGTCTCACTCATAGATTATTCCCTGTACCCTTTTCATGACAACATGAAGAGGTCATTGATAAATCGTATGACCTGAAAAAAAAATCTATTTTGCAATTCATGGCAATTCTACATTGCTATGAGTAAGTATATTTCATAAAATCATCACCACAAGGCTAATTTCCCCTGTTTTGGGACAGAAAGATAAGCAAAGAGAAATGTAACCTTAAATAATCCTGTTTGAGGATGTAGGTTTAAAGGAAAAACCAAAATAAAAACCCAAAGTAAAATCCAACTTATTAAACTGTTGCCTACATTAACAAATGTGTCTCAGGACAGATAATTTATTTTATTCATAGCTAATTATTACTTCTCAAAACATTATAATGAACTTGAAAGTTTAATAGGGATCTTCAAGACATTTTAAAATTTGAATTCCAAAACAGAATTTTGAGTCCATTACCTGGGGATTTTTGGAAAATTAATTATTAAAAAAAAAGCCGTGAGAAACTAAATGTCCAGGAAAATGAGAAGGACTTAATTTAGAACCTGTGTATCTTTGCTAGGCTAGTATTTTACTGAAACATTCAATATAAAAAAAAAAATTACTCTGAAGACTGAAAGAACATGTTTTGCTTAATAGGGGTCAAGAACGATATAGGAGAAATATTATTTCCATTTAATCATAATTTGTTTTTTGTTAATAAGTTGAAATTATCTCTTTTAAAATTTCTCAAATGTAACAAAATAGATATATTACTGAATATCTTGTGTGAGCAGGATACTACATGTATAGCTAATACAATTTTGTAATGCAGATGGCATTTTAAGTATGTAAGTAGTGTCATTGATCAGGCATTGATTTAAAAATATACACCATTGAGATCTCTAGTGTTGTGAGCTGCAAGAAGAGAGACATAAAGGTGGGAATTTTAACACAGATACAATACAGAACACTTTGTGCTTTTAGCATCGTTTCAGATGATAGCTTATTTCAGTAATACTGTAAAATTCAATGGAAAATTCTAAATTTTTAAAAGAGAGTGTTGGAATTATTTTCATAATTGAATAAAAATATTAAGAAAATGTATAAATTGATTCCATCAAAATTTTTTCAACATTATAGTTTACTTGTTTTGTGAGTGATGAGTAAAAGTTGTACTCTTTATTTTTAGATATAAAGCAGCTGAATTCTTCCTTTAATATTAGATCTTTGAGCTGTAGGAAGATGAATGTCTTTCTGGTGGGAAATCAAAAGTGTCTATTGATTCTAAAGCATAAATTGTCAAAAACACACTGGCAGGAGCTCACTGATAAATCAGTTTTCAGACAGCCTTGATATTTCGACTTCTAACATTTTAAAAGAGATTAAGCTGCCTCATGTTGAAGTGCACCTGGTTTCTAAATATAGAATGAAGGGATGAAGTGGGATCTTCACTTTTGCTGTTGTTGAAAGGGATAATAGCTTTACATCTGGCAAACAGAACCCTTTGTTTGCAGTTATTGTATGTCTTTAATTCTGAAACAGCATGTCTGCAATTTTAAGTGTATTTATGAAACCAAGGATGTTTTTAATTAAGCTCAAAAATAAACAAACAGAACAGACCACAAAATATGAACTGTAGCCAAGGATGTATTCATCTTTAATATGGGAGCCGAAATATTGTAAAGTACCTTAAATCAAACAAGATCAAGGTTGATTTGGAATGAGAAAGAAATGGAAAAATACATTTTTTTAAAAATAATTTTTATTTTTCCCCTTTTATTACAGCTCATTTTACACAAGAGGTTTTTAATAAGATATTCAGTGGAACATTCTCACGTCTTTCAATGTATTTTAACAATATTTATTATTGCAAAGCTTCAAGACATCTTATAAACATATTTTGATTAATAAACAAAGAGTATTTAAATAGACATTTTAGCTTCATTCATCATAAGATTTGTGGACGACGCATGCAATTTTGTTTTGTTTATTCCTTTTTTATGATATTGCTTTATCTTTTTAGATCTTCAGTGTGTTCTCACAAATAACTACCATGTTAACAAAATATCCTTTTGATTTTTTTAATATTAAATGTGTGAGTCATTACATTGATAAAAAGACTACTGCATTCTGAAGTGAACACTAGTTGGCAAAAGAGACACCACTTCCTTTTCAAAAAAATATTGCTCCTGACTATATCTGGTATTAGAAAAGATCTTCTATTTTCTTAAAAAGTGAATGCTTTATAGTTTTTCAAGGTGCAGCTATCAGAGGTTAACTATTCTGAATTACTAAAATGTAAGTATTCTGAAGTTTTGTAAAGTTTAACACATCCATACATTTGCATTTTGCTAAGAAGCAAATATTCTGTAGATACAGGAGCAAAAGCCCTTTCATCATTAACTATATGTGCCTCATACCTAATCTAAAAATACAAAGACCAGAGCAGAGTTCGGTTTTGCAGTTGGATTTTAATGATGACCAAGGATTCTTTTTTTTAAAGTAATAGTTCAATAGGGGTTTTTTTTCTGTGTGACTCTGCTTTTTGCGCTTACCCTCTAGCTCTGTGGCCATGTTTGGGTATAATGTTTTATTCATGTATTGAAAAATATATTTTTTACTTACCCAGACTCATTCTATATTACCTTTTTCACACCCTCTAATATCAGTAATAACTTTAAAATACATTTTGTAGGGAAATCACTGTACAGTAATATCTGTATATACTCACAGGACTAGATTCTAATATGATGTAGAAGGCCAGCTGTCTACATTTAGCAAAAAGTCGACCTTGAAATTGGTACGCTTAGAAGAGTTATCATGAAAGAGCAGTTCAGGCAAAAATGAAACGATCCATTGAAATCATAGCTTTCACAAGTCATTACATTGTTTACTGCGTTTCCTCAAGGGATTGTTTTGCCTTTTGGGTAACTAAGAAGCCTTGATTATTTTTCTAGCCTGCAGAAATATTGAAAAGCTTTTATCATTTAATCTTTTGCAAAATGCAAGTGCTAAGTATATAAGACATAAGTATATATATTACACAAAAAAAAGTAATTTCAGCTTATTTCCTGATAAAGCAAAAGAAAACAAACAAAAAAGCTCGCCTCACCTTTTATTTATAACTGCAGCAAAGAATCTCTTATTTTCCTGTTACATGAGTATTTGTCACATAAAATTAATTATGTGATCACTTTTGGGTCCTTAAAATTTTCTAATATGTTTACATGGAAACAAAAATTAACATAATCAGACTTGTGGGTAGAGATGCTAAAGGGGCCATACACATGCAGAGGATTCTTCGCATTCAAATGAGAAAGCACAAAAGCCACCATGGCTTTGTTCTCATTTCTTAAGAGCATGCAAAGCATTTTTTCTCTAACAAATTCAGAAAAGCTGTCTCTGTTCACGTTTCCCAGAATTCCTAAAAACATATTTCCAGATTCATCTATGTGGCTGATCATGCCTCTCACTGTAGCTGCAAAGACAGATTTGCAGCTAGAGTAGGATCTTGTGAACCACTTTTAAGCAGTTCTCCCTCAGGTATTCATCATTTTCTGGGACTGAAGATTGCAAAGAAACCAGGAAAAATTTGGTAAAATTGAGACTGAACTGGAAGTTCTGGCACACAAAATTATAACACCAGGAATAGCAGTATGAATGCTGCTGTACTGTTCGACCTAGTGCCAGGATCTGAAGCAGCTGGAGCCTTGTCCTGGGAGGGCATACATAATAACAAACAAGAAGAATTTTCTAAATGTCAAAATCTTGCTTGAGGGAAAACCATATTCCCAGTACAGTTTCTGGCTGCATTCCACTTGCAGGAGCTCTCAAGTCCTTTTATGTGCCTTTTACACTCATTTCCCTAACCTTTTCACAATTTCTAAGATCAGAAAAGACACAGGCACAATTGTTTTTGTGGCTTTTTGCTTGCTGAGGCTGTTTTGGCTTATGTGGTTACAAATGTCCTTCTGGCCTTTAGTCCAGGTTCCAAACTGCCTGGACTCAATTTCACAGTTGAACTACCAGAAATTCAAACCAGATATGAAGGCAGTGCTCCTGGCTGACTCTCACAGGTAAGAACTGATCTTACAGATACAGGGTATCCTATATAACATGAAAATAGTTAACAGAATACATTTTCCACCTCAAAATCCCTATGGAAATTGAATGTTACCTGCAACCGATTAATGTTTTGGCACCAATAAGCTTTGCTACCAATAATCTTTGAC
Organism: Polioptila caerulea; assembly: GCA_013397295.1. Classification (NCBI taxonomy): domain Eukaryota; kingdom Metazoa; phylum Chordata; class Aves; order Passeriformes; family Certhiidae; genus Polioptila; species Polioptila caerulea. Next base: position 24,827 of record VYXF01001072.1, read on the forward strand.
TTCTTTGTGAATCAAAAGCAAATAGTATCTTAGTAATCTCATCCATGTCAAAAAGTTGACTACTCACAATATCCTTCATTTGTGCAACATGTTTGATCTTGTTTTTTCCTCATCTCACAGCATCCATATTTATGGTGGAAAAAATAAAAAACAAACAAACTAAAAACAAACCAACAATCAGAGGACATATGCTTTTCAGGATCAAAATTTTTTCTTTCTTAGTGTCATTCTTTACCATTCCCTTTTTCAGCCTACTTAAATATTTTCTTCATACACTCATGTATTCAGTATTTAGGATGAATCTGGTGCAGTTATTTTAAACCGCTCTAATTGAAGTCCACTGAAAGTCACAGCATTCTTTGTACCAATTTGTACTTCTCATCTTTGATCAAATTGTTATCTTCCTGTATAGAGTGTTCTGGCTCCTCATCACCAGAAGAAAGCAGATGGAAAGAAATGAACTGCAAAATAAATTTCCTCATTTCAGTTCTTGTACCTAGTGTTAGCCCATAAATCTCAGCAGGGCCAGTAATTCAGTGGAGTAATGCAGGCAGACTTTTCAGAGTTGATAACCTAATAATATCTTGATCATTAGTTTCTATTTTATACATCAGCCAAATGTGGTGGTTGATAAGAAAAAGGGGGGAAAAAAGCATATTCTTGGCACATACTCATCACCTAATAACAAACCAAATCCTTGTATGAATCTTAGAATTGCTAAAGACATTTCTCAGATAAGAAAAAACAAAAACAAACTAGAAAAATAAAGGAAATAAGCCTGAAACATGCGAGTTTTCAGTCTACTTATATGTCTGACAGAATTTGAAATACCTGGAAATAATGGATAACCTTAATAATAAACCATACTACCAAGATTTCCTATAATGTAATTCTTCCTACCTTTTTTACAGATCAGTGGATTTGAAATCTAGATCTATATCTTTTCAATTTCATGTAACTTAATAAGGGAGGAAGTACATGTAGCTCTTGGCAAGCTATGGTTGGGCAATCAACATTCAGAGCTAGCTGTCATCTGACATCTAGCTGTAAAAGGCCCCTCTAATATGATCAGCTGAAGGCAGGTTTGTGATTGATTTGTGGCCCATTTCAGGGCCATTTAAAGCCCTTTTGTATAGTATCCTATTCAGGAAAATACAACATACTTGTTAATACTTAATTACTAAAGGAATAGGAATTGAAAGTGGAATCTCAGCTATCAGATCTCTTATTTCTCTGGTAGTTCATATGGCAGATTGTCAGATACTGAGTAAGAAGAAAACCTAACATATTTGTGAGGGTGGGTTTTGTCATTGGGTTTTTTCCTAGAGACTGTACTTTGACCTCTGAATTACCAATACTTTGTTACCTAAGAGTAGATATTTGCTTTTTGGTAAGAGTATAATGTCTTTGTATGGAGCATCATATATTTTTATGTTTGATTTAACCATTTAAAAATGACACAAATTCATTCTATACTAGTGTAGTTTGTAAAAGCATTCAATTTAATTTCCTCCTTTTCACCCCCAGGTAAGTCTGTGATACTGTGGATATACCCTGTAACAGTGTTGGGAAATAGAACATTCTTGGTTATCTTATTTTTGAAGTAGTTACATGTTAGTAGCTCTCCAAAAATCCTAATTACCTTCCAGAAGAGAAGCTCTTCTATGATGCTTTAAAATGCAAAACACATAAAAATTTTACAGTTAGAAGTTGGGCAGCCTGATGTTGTGTCTTATTTTGTGACTGCCTGTATTAGATGGGAGATGAGACATGTGGGATAAAATGTCTCTGAGGACAAAAAAGGGAAAGCTTATTACCTTGCTTCCCCACAAATAGGCTAGTGAAAACAAGGTGAAAAATTTTACTTTTTTTAACACCCTTTATTTAAATCTGTCATCGGCTGCATTGCTATAGCGTTCTAGTTTGAACTAGGAGAGCAGGTTTATTTCTGTTCAAAATTATCGTTTTGCTGAGAACTCCAGTTAAATTTAATTATCAGAACTAAGATCATCTTGACCTTCCTGTCCAAAATTCACGTGCAATATCTGCATTCCATTTCATTTATTGGCATAATTTTTGAAACGTGTCATAGGCTTTTTGTGAGGTTTTGGCTTCTACTTTGGTCTTTTCTTAAGATATGAAACTGGTTTAGCCTTGGTGGGCAGAATATAAACTTTTCAACCAACTGCAGTATTTGACAGTTTTTACACTCAGTCAACACTATTATTATTGCACGGCTATAAAACATTCTGACAAAAGCAATTGGAAATTATTTCCTATTGTTTAGCTTGTGATTTTGTTACAGCCCAGTAAAATACAAAAAGGTTATTTCTTTCTACAAATGACAACAACAACAACAAAAGATTCATATATTAATGAGTAATTAATGAACTAATCACCTTTCATTATTAATTAACAGTTTCAGTACCATTTACTTATTTAATACCTAGGATCAATATTCTCTAAATATTAGTTTTCAATGAGAAGAAATCTTTACTGTTCTACATCTTCATTCCCCTGTTTAAGTAGACAGAATTTCCTCATAAGGAACAAAACCTGCAAAACCAAGAAAATAAAATATTATGATGTAGGCAAAAGTATAATATACATAACATTTCAGTTAGAAGTTTAAAGCCCTAAATCCGCATCTCTTGGAGGCAGAGAGTGAGTTTTTATCCTTGGACAACTTTTAATCAATTTGTCTTCAATCCTTGACTAAATCTCTTTGGACTAACCAGGAGTAAGTAGAAGTGAGTTCTTGAATTCAAAAATCCATTTGGAATCCAGTTAGCAATGTGTGATTCTTAGCCACCTTAAATTGCTATTTCAAATAAATAACATGCTTTTAGAATTTCAGGAATGTTAAGGGATCTGTATATATATATATATATATATGAATATGATTTTTGGATATATAAAGTCATATATAAAGTCATATATAAATATGTATACTCTTTTTTTAGTATACATATTTACACACAAATATGTATATGTGCTGTGTTTATGTATAAGATATGTCTGTATATAATGTGTATACATATATACATCTGTAATGTTTATTATCATAATCTACTAGGAAAAATCTTTTAAATGTAGAGAGCTAAAACTTCAACTCAAAGCAGTCTACAGTTCCCTAAAACTTTACACATATAAAAAAAGCCCACCAAAAACTGCAGAGAAAGTAGTATGATTTTTTATTGAATATCTATCTACCAAATGTTGGATATCCTATCATCCAGGATAATGTTTCAGGATATAGAGTTAGTTAAGCTGGTATATGAATGTTTTTGCATAAATAGCATCACCACAACAATAATGCTGTTAGACCTTAGCTTGCAGCTGGGAATAAATAATTACATAAATATAGATTTAAATGAAGGACCAATATTGCCTGGTCACATCCTATTAATATCTATATTTTTGCCTTTTATTTTAAAAGGGGTTTTTATTTTATTAATTAACCCTTAATCTACCTGTGTGGTGTGAGAAGTTGAAAATAATTTACAAATAAATGATTTTTATACCTAAAAACACAATAATTTGATTAGTAATTCCTGATATCAGATGAACTTGCAGTTCATGAGGATCATGCTAAAGAAGTCTCAGTTCATAAAATGAACTCTTAAGGGCAGGAAAAGACAATATAAACATTAATAAGTTGCACTGGGTAGCAGTAAGTTTCATTTTGACTGTTAACTTAAATTATCTGCAATATTTTAAGTAATATAATACTTAGGAAGAAAAAATTAAAGCTGGATCTTGGTGGCCTGCAGAATTTTCACTGTTCAGTCTCTCAAGGTTTCTGACAGTAGTATTACTTATCTGAAAGCTGTATAAACTTTTCTACACAACCACTGCTATGATTTATTTATCGTTACTTGTATAGTCTGATTCCAGTACCTGTCCATAATGGCTGTCATTAAAAGTAAAAAGCTGTGATGACCTGAAAAGATGGTATCTGAATATACATAAATACACAATTTTTTAGTCTGAGAAAAGCTTTTAAGTTAAACATACTTTTATAAATACTACAGCTTAGTTGTTCATTAGTTACACACCAGTTGTCTTAAAACTGATGCAAATTAAAAAATCCGTGAATTACTCGCTTTTCTGTTGAGGCTGGCTGATTGAGTTTCATAAACATTATAATGCTATTTTTGAAAATCACAAATGAGGATTAATATTATCATAATACTCAGAGAAAAAAAAAATCCAGGATACTGAAAAGTGATGTTTTCTTCAGGGACAAAACTGAAGTGAATGGAACTGCAGTTTATCTTCATTGTTAAGTTATTCGATTAATAAATATTGTCCTTCAATATTGTATGAAACAATAATAAAGCTCTGTTATTTATAGTGTACCACCTACAATTTAAACATTTAATCAACAAAGATATTATCTCTTAGATAATCAAACCAGATGTGATTATATTTCATGATCATGAAATTCCATTAGTCTATCTCAGTCCCCTTTTCTCTCTTATTTTTTCTAGTCACGATTATTATACTCTCAGGCTTTATGCCAAAAAACCTGAGTGAGGAGTCAATGCTGTATAAAAAGGTTGAAACCTCAAACTTGAAATGTTCAAAACTCCTCTTATTTGTGAGCTCTTCTTTCCAAATTATGGGGGGAAATAATAATAATGCATTATAATGCATGAATTCTGAAAAACACAGATGTTACACAAATACACAAAACCAGAAACTGACTTGGATTTTAAGAGAAGCAGTATATCTTTTCTTTTAGTTCTTTTCATAAGAATAGGAATCTTAAACCATGGAAGATAAATGATTGGTCAAATCTTGACTTTGTAAAAGCTCCATAGTTAATTTCTCTAGCAACATTTTACTATTCAGGTCAATATGAAAAATATTATTGGAAACTAAATACATGAGTTTGGGAGAGTTATATTAACTTCCTGGCTGAGGATCTGGCACAATGTGTCATCTATATATACCAATTAACGAAGTGATAAGTTTCACATGACATGTATTTATAAGTTATATATTTGTATTGTAACAAAATGCTGTGAGTAGTGACTAGAACACAAAATTAGGGAAATACTGTATATTCAGGGGATAATTCATGTGCCAGTTGTACATCATCGTTTTGTGTTCTTGTCAGGTCAAGTTGCTCACAAATATACAGAAGTGAAACTGCACATATACATGCACACTGTGACACATGTACTTTACACAAAGACAAAATGTAATCAGACTAGACATTTCAATTGACTTATAGAGTATCTGCTGTTCCATTGCAAAATGTTCATATTCTTGTGCTTGTCAGCACAAACAGATTTTAAAGACCAGAAGGTGGACACAGCACTTCTTCTCTTAAAAAATCACATTCTCTTTCTGCTTGTGAGATATACATGCAGGCCCAAAACCAGCTGGAGCTGCCCAGTGTCTTCCTGATGCTATTTGTAGTAATTTACCCACAATAATGGAAATAAAATAGAGCTTTTCTATTTTAAATATGTATACTTGGAGTATTTTTGTTTGGAAACTACGTGTGTCATTTTTTTTTTTTGCTTGCTTTGCTGTATTGAATGCAACATGTGTACTGAAACAGGTGGCAAAGTCAGTGAATCAGCATTTTGAAGGCTGAAATAGATTTTCCAGAAGTACCACCAGAAGTACCAAAGTGGATTACTGAGGATTGAGATTAAAGTAGTGATAAAAATGACAAGCACAAACATGTTCATCTGCTCAAAGGTACTGTCCTGCTCATTTTGTTGTAAAGTATACAAACATATCACTTTGCTAAATAAAACTGGAGATGATAAATCTAGGTATATATTAGAACTGGGTGATAAATGTCAAGGGGTATAAGATTTAGTTTGATAGTATGTTTGAAATTGTTGCTGATCCTTTTACAGTTCAATGATACTGCTGTGCAGCACTCTTCAAAGCAGTAGGCAAATCCTTAAGGAAAATGCAATATCTGAAATACTAATCTACTAGGGTTTTTTTGCAGCAAAGTTAAAAAAATACAAAACTAGTTATTTCATACCTGTGTCAATCTGCTCTTAATAAGTGTCACTGTTTCCTATTAAAGTGGTGGATTTATATTTGAGGAGACAGGAACACAAATCACAAATGAATATTTGGGTCGGAAAAATACGATTTAGGTACATTTATTTGTATGTTTTGGTGTAATTCACATTACTGAAGATTGTAGCTGGTATTAGGAAATTTAATTTAATTACCCTGGAAAACCTGATCAGAACGCTGTCATAGTGACAAACACTTAAAATACTCAGTTTTTTGTCAGATATACTAAGGCCAACTGATCAATGAAAAATTTTTTAAGCTTGCTTTCATTTTTTTTTAAATTCTGTGTTCGTAGTCAATAAAATGTTGGGATGGCCCACTAGCCTGAAGTGAACAGGAGTAAATGCTAAAGAACCAGGTTTCATTTGGTTTCAAATTTTGGGTTTGCCTGGTTGTTTCACCCCAGAATTAATGAAAGCCTTACAACTAAGATAGAAAGAAAGCATAATGCCAAAATAACAGCAAGTTAATTAATTGCAGATGTTTAACTGTAAAAAACATTTCTCAATACAAAAATATTTTTGGCCATGAAAACTACGGCTAATTATCACTACTAGCTTTAAATTGCAAGACAGGAATGTAACTTGTTGGGCAAGACCACTGAATGAGGGAAACAAGTACAGGTGGCTCAGTGAAAGCAGGTGCGTTTTAAAGAACATGTAAAATTTTATTAGCTTGAAAGAAGTTGTGTAACTTTATAAAACTGTGATAAACAGTGTATTTTAGCTAGCTATGGGGGGGGGGAGTTGTTTCATTGTAACAAGTATTTATACAATAAGTGCATTTTTTCCATTTCCACACAGTTAGTTTATATTTCCTCTCATAATGCTGTATATACAAGAAATTACATCAGTACATAAATTTAAGTAAGAATGCTGAATAAAGTCAGTGGTGTAGCAAAAGGTGGTGGTAATGAAATTTCTTTATTTTTGTTTTCCCTGTGAAATTTTCTGTGCATCATCTGTGAACAAAATAAGTGTCTCAGGTAAAATTTACAGTGATGATCCTTACTTCACTGATGGAGAAAAAGAGAGAGAAGGTTAAATATTGGAAGTAGTGAACCAAACTTCATGCAGAGCAGTATTTACTAATACAGCATCCTAAACCTGGATATGACCAGAGACTAGAGATAGAGAAAAGAATAGCACTATTGCTAGAATTCATTCTCCCAAGCAGGAGACAATCTCCCAGATTAAGTTCTGTTTTACTTTCAGTCAGATTATTGTCAGAATATATGCCAAAAAGGGGTATGACTGTTGCTGTGGGTCACTCTTCAAGGACACACAGGACACGTTCTCAAGAGAAGGCTGAAAGAAGTTTATTTAAATATCTGACTCCATATTTATAGTATTTACACAAGGACCAGGGATTGGAGGAGAAGCTGGACACCTCTCCCATCACACTGGCCAAGGCAATTGTCAATCAGTCACTTTCCACTCCCAAGAGAAGGAATTTCTAGCGACCTTGTCTTAGCATAAACAAGCTTCTAATAATAGCATCTATTTGTGAGAAAGTGAACTAAGAACTACCAAACATTGAGTTAGAAAGTGCATCAGGAAAACTTGGAAGAATCAGGGCGACATATGACTGCTATGTTAAATTCCTAGTTTGTAGTAAGGGGCGTAGTTTGCTTGTCATCAAGTAAAAGTGGATGGTGATAGCCAAGAATGATGTAAGTCTTGCAACGAACTGGCACATTTTGAAAAGTTTTTCCTAAGAAACTTGGTGGAGAACAAGAGCTTTTCTTTAGCACAAATCTCTTGGAATGACATTTTTTACGTACCTGTCTCCTGCTGGATGAAGAAAAAAACCCACTTTTTTAGTGTGGAAGTGGCTTAGAGTGGCTCAGATTATGTCCTACACAATTACAGCTTAATTACCTGTATAAAAGTTTTTACTCAAACTTGGGCTTTCCAATGCACACAAAGGGTGTTGCCTACTGTAGGGCACTGGTTCATAGCACTTTGTGGTATGCTGGTGATGAAAAATAGTGGCTTTGAACAGTGAGTCTTTGAACCATTGCCAGTATGTTTTCCTTTTGATAAACTATATCAGTTTATCAAACTATCTCCTTTGATATATTTAAATAATTATTAATTGAGGAGAAATGTCTTCAGAACTTTCTGAAGAAATGTAAAATGGGATTTACTGACTCACTCACTCACTCACCTAATTTACTATTAATGCAGAAGGGGGGTGAAATAAAGTTATCTACCGTCTTCTTTTTGAATGATGCAAAGTAGATCAAACTTTGTCACGATTAATACCATTTCCTAGTGCCTTTGTATTGCGCTGATTCAAATTCAAAATGCCTCTGAAACTCCTCTTGACATAGTAACTGCTACTTGTCACAAATTATTATTAAAACCTAATATTCATTTTATAATACCTGTCACAATTTTGAGAGTTAAGTTCCCTAAATATTAAATGTTCTGACAGTTGAAAAAATAAACGCAATTGCTCCTTCCCTTCTAAGATCGTACATGTTTTCTTAATTGATATTCAGTTTAAGAATATCTTAAAATAAGGTTAGACCTTCCTACAAAATTAAGCTTATTCTACCTTTGAGGCCACTGAAGTAGCTGCTACACCCACCTCCCTTAGAAAGTTCTGTCAGACTGAAGCATTCATATACCTCTTTTTATGTTCTGCCTCAAAAGTAGCTGAAATCTTCTAGTAGTTTTGATTTCTATTGACAGAGCTCTGCATGCCACTTGAGAAATACTCCTTAGAAAACATAACTTCCCTACATGGATAAGCCAAAACGTACTTGTTATGTCTACACTTATTTCTGGAAATGACTCAGATAAATTCATCTCATTCTTCAGATTTTAGGAAGCAAGGCTTCTTCATTCATTTCTTAGCAGCAAAAGTAATTTAAAAGTTTCAAAATCACATGCCATTCATGGGACTTTTCAGTCTTTATTCAAACAGCATATATGACATATATACTGTATATGATATATTCCTGTGAGTGAGAAGTTCTGATATCAGGCCCTCAAAAATGTGTCACTTAGTTATTCTCTCACAGTGTTTTCTGAAACCTGGCCAAGAGCTTCCCTAACAATCCAGAAAATGATGGCTTATGTTCAGAAAATTATGTTCAGAAGGAAGGGGTAGTACTGAAGACCTTCAGAGTTTAAATAGTGCAACAGATTTGATTTTGTTTTAATATATGGAGATAATTACTATTTTCCAAAAAGAGGACATAATTCAGAAGAGTTCTTTGAAGGGGAAATCTTGGGTTTGATTCCTTGAAATATATCCAAGAGTCCATTCTGTTTCTGCACTTCTTTTTATATTGAACTTAACTAATATCTGTCAGTTTGTAACATAGGAAGACAAGACCAGAAAACAGCTAAAAAGCTATACACATAGCTGGATTATGTATGAGTATTTCTAAGTTTTCATCAGTTCATCTTAGGACAGCTTCAGCTAATACTTTGGTTCCTAAATACAAGTTACATTATTTAAACCATCCTAAAATAGAAGGATAATTGTGAAAACATTGAATGATTTCCTATGAAATCCAGTTATGGATATTACACCATGACACTGTCCTGAAGGACAGCCATGGAGACTTTTTATACACTGGTGAAGTGACAGGTCACACGTGCTTTTTACTAACTGCCAAGTTAGTAATGTTTCTTTCATGTAGGAAGTAACTGCGTACTAGAAGTCTTAAGATTCCCCAACTATTCAAAGCCCCTTCTTTTAGTAATCTTTAAAGAGGTATTTCTCTGATCTTACAGTTTGGCTGAATGCACTATATCCTCCTGAAAAAAATCAGAAAGAAACGAGACTGTGGAGGTGAAAACACCAGTTGGTTAGAGCATGGTGCTAATAATAGCAAGAGGATGCAGGTTTGATCCATTTATGCACCATTCACTTAAGAGGTGAACTCAATGATCCTTTTGAGTCTTTTCCAATTTGGAATATTCTGTGATTCTGTTCCCAAGGTTGTGCAGTTTAAGGCCAGTTAGACCTCATGGGTCTTTTGTCGGCCATAACAACTCTTTTTGAAGAGCTGAGTTTTCCTGCACTGCATGCTCTTTTGGTTTTTTAGGTGTTATGATTGGTTGTTTTGTATAAAAGTTTTAAATATAGGTGATATGTGACTATGAAAAAGACTTTTTAGGCCTGATAATAATCTCATAGATACAATAGAATGAAACCTTCAGATAAAGTTTGTCAGGGAGATTCTCCTGAGAAGTCACAAAGCTCAGAAAGAAACACTTTGCTTTGTAAACTCCTTTGTAGGGAGGGTGGGGCAGGATCCATCCTAGTCCCAGACTTAGTCAAAAGTTTATGTCTAATTGTTTATGTGGATGTCATTTAGACTTTATGTAACTTTCTCCAACAGGATTAAGGACAGCATTTTATTTGAATAAAGCATGCTATTTTTAAAAATTGATAATGATAATGATAATGTTAGACTTAAAAAACTTTGATCAGAGTTACTTCCTGCACAGTATATTTATAACTACTATTGTAGTGCATTAATTTTTTAAAGCAATATTGAAATAATTATATTGCGACTAGCAAAATTATTTTTAAGAGGAGATTAATGTTTCTCAACCATACCAATGAACCTGGGTAACTCTTTAATTCAGCCTCAAGGAGTAACCTTGAGGCGGTGTCCTCACACAAGGGAGGAATCTCTACTTACACTCCTAAAAGGAGTATGTTGCAAGTCCCTGCTGTAAGAAGAGGGACTGGACTTTCATAGTATAAAGTGATTTGCTGCCAGCTCAGCAGCCTTTAGCTCAGCAAGTTTAGGTAAGTTGTGACTTCTACCACTTGCTGATTCTTCTATAAGAATGTCTGTATGCTGCATCCTCACTGGTATGAGTTTATTTCGAGAAATATTTTTCTTCATATCCTCAGAATATTTAGCCTTGGGATTGGTGTGAGGCTGACCTCAGTGTTCTTTAATAACAAAAGGAGTGTAACCCCTCCTCTCCATCTACTAACCACAAACTTTTGTAAGTATGGTGAAGTTCAAGCTGTTTTATCTCCACTTAGGCAGAGCATCCTGCTAAATATTAAAGGCAAAAGATGAACAGCTATCAAAAATGTTGTTGAAAATTACTATGCAGAAACTGTATATGTGAAGCAGTGACTGCAGAACTGGGTTCTGATCTAGCTATCTTTCTCAGGCTTCTTCAATCTGTGTGGAAAAAAATGATTCTGTGTCCTGTATTTCTTATTCATAGCTCAAGGTCCCTCATCTCTTCTCAGGTTTACTTGCCACAGTTTATCCCTGGTTTCAAATTTCGAGGCTTTTGTCCATGTCTTTTATCACTGCAGTATGGCTCAGAAGAAGCATTTCTGTGATAGCTTTCACATAGTCTTTCTGAAAAATGGGCCAAGTCGTGACTTATGCTCTTTGGCATCTTTGGCTATTTACATTCTTCTTGATAATTACCTTTCTTGCATTTTGCTAGGCTATAAATTGGAATTTCTAATTGTATGAGCTCTATGACTTGAATTGCCTCATTCAAACGTAGGAGAGCTAAAATGTAAAATTCAAGGGGTTTATCACAGCAGTACTGTTACTCTAGACAGTTTTTTAAGTGACCAAGAGGGTTGTCACCTGCTAGCAATGCATCAACATCATTTGTCAGATATTGCTCCCCACTCCCCACCTCCATTATCTGTCAATAAAATTAAAGGACAAAACCTTTGGACTGTTTATGTAAGTATATACCTAGTTTTTAATTCTCAGTTTATGAAAGATGATGCAATTCAGCTAAAGAAATGAAATAGTGTCATATTTTGATGTTTTAGGGGGTTTTAATGCTGTAAAACAGTTCATTTTTCATTTCAATAAAACCTTAGAAGACTCAGTTGTCAATTACTTTAATGCAGAAAATCTGCTTTGTAATAAGTGCTGGCAAATTCATCCCTACTGCAACTTCATTGACTTGAAATTAAAATCAGCTTCTGTTAAATGATCCATTTGGGAAATACACAGTTTGATTAATCAAAGGAATGCATCCTTTCTGATGCATATTAGTTTTAAACCTGAACTATTACTAATACAGTTCTTGCAATTATTGCAATTAAATATGCAAAAAATTCACAGAATTTAAGAGTGGTATAAGTGCTGATGCTGCCTAAATGGTCAAATGAACTACATGTGAAGAAGCAGATGTCACGGCGTGTATGAGCATAAACTGTTTTGTGGTTTACATCACAATATAGGTGATTATAGTCATAGACACAGACAAGCAAAAAGTGGGGTGCTGTTAATACTAACGGGCAATCTTTAAATCAGCTTCTCTTCTATGTGGTTCAGAGTTTTTAAAATGAAGCAAAAGTAGCCTGGCATCCTAATAACTACACAGAGCAAGTTTGGAAAGCTTAAGCATCACCTAATAAATTTTCTGGATCAGGGTTAAAAGTTTTTAACCTGATGTAACACTCCAAGTCCACTGTAGCAGTACTCAGGTATTTTCTGCCCTAGATGTGAGTTTTTGGATCTTGTCTTCAGTCATTTCTTGTTTTGTTCTCTTGTAGCTATTTGCTAACATTTAACTTACTTTCAATGTTAGTGATAATAATATTGTCACCCCAGTAAAGCCAAGGAAATATGAAATTAAGGACTCTTTAAATGCATAACCAAGCAGACAGTAATAACGGTAATGAAATTATACCCATTCAGTGTTGTGATTTGTTTATATTGATGGTTATGGGAGAGGTCAGAGGATGTTTAAACTCCAAAAGCAAGAAAGGTAATATAGTAAAATTTGAACTACATATGAAGAGCATAAGAATTGAATTCTAGAAATACCGGGTGTCTGAAGGAAAACAAGTTTTCTGCTATAAGTTTAGTTCAAAAATCCAGGACAAATTACAGGCTGCAGTCTGGTTTATAGTTTGTCAATTGTGATGAAGAAATAGCTGACTGAACAAATGAATGCCGTCACCTTGTTTAACTCCTACAGAAGAGCACTGTGCATTTCTTGGAGTGAATTGTGAAGAAACTCCAAAATATTTCTCTTAACTGACTTGAAAATAAATGTTATAATGGTGTAGAAACAGAAATCAAGAATAATTGGATTTCACAGGCAAAATTTGAAGAATGAAAGATGCATGATTGCTTAGATTTTAAATTTAGCGCAAATTAATCAATTTTAATGCATTAAAAATAACAAAAGCTTAGGATTTTTTTCAATAATTTGATAATCAATTTGTTCATGAATATCATATAAAAAGAAGGAGGCTATTTTTCCATTAGTATGTATAAGTGACTGATTGAAACTCTAAACTTTGATTTAATTCTACCAGTCACCATAGATCCTCCATTTACTTATAAGCCATCAAGTAAAACTGGCAAGTTCTTAATAAATTGGTATTGAAAGACAGGGATTCATGAGTTAAGAAAAGGAGTTAGTACTTCAGAAAAAGTATTGCTAAATGTGTTCAGTAAATTAATATACTTTAAAAAATTACTACATATGTGTACAAACATTTCACAAGCACTGGTATTTAAAACATATAATAGGAATAATAAGTGAAATGAAAATTTTTTTTTATTATCTGTGTGTTCTGCTTCGAGTCAGCATGTTCTTCATAAAAAGGAACTGTGTAATGCTTGGGGTTTTTAACAGAAATAAAGCATGAATCTTGTATGCTTGGGCAGCTTGAATGTAGATTCTTGGTATATTGCATACAAATAATGTCAATATTGGCATGAGACAGTGGAAAATAAAAAGGGTCAAAAAAGCCCTGAGATAAAGTTCAAAAAAAAGGAACTGTATACAGGTTTTCTCCCCTTTGAAAATTATTTTTCTGATTTACTGTTCGTTCGCAACAAAAGATGTTTCATCAATCACTGCAGAATGTATATTCAAATCTAACAGAAGAAAACATATACTTTACATAAAAAGCACTGACAAAAAAAGAAAAAAGAGAGAAACAAGGTGAAGACTTCAAAGTCAATAATTCAGGAAGTTTAGAGATTACATTATATTCCTGTAAATCTTAGTCTATCTCAGTGTGTTCATATATTTTGGCACAGCTTTGTTTAATAAATGTGGTATTTGCACCCCTGTGAGAAGCTATGTAAGATCTTCCTCTCCAGATCTTCCTAGAAACATCCATACCATGCAGCATGAAATCTGACGAACAAGGTCCTTTTGACATTTGTTATGCAGGCAATTTCTGTGCATGGCCATGCCCAGATATATGCTACAGCCAAAGGTGACTACAGTTTGGTACACTCATTAATCTTGCTGCGAGGACCAGACACACTCTGAAGAGTGCTGGGTGAGAAGCTAACATGTTCTAGTAGTGTTTCCTGCAGGACTGGGCAAACATTTCTTATCTGTGATGTTTTAAGTGGCAGACAGATGCTGGGAGGACACCTGGCTGCTGGAAAGTCAGACAGGAGAGCTCATGAAGATGAAGAGCTCTGCCTTTGACAGATGAAAGCATCATGTGAAGCAGTGTCCTGGTGTTCCGGAAACATGTTGCAGCTTTTGCATGGTGGTCCAGATTGTGGCTTAACACAGGCTGTTGGAGATATCATAGTGCTTCTGCTTGATGGTTATTCTTTATGGGTCTTACGTTGCATTGTTCAGTACAGGGCTAATAGATGATTTCTGGGGCTGCATCTTTACTGTAATCTCTCTTAAAGTTCTGCAGTCACCAAGTGAAGATGTTTTGTCTCGGATGGAATTTACAAATTATGTAGCTAGCACAGTCTGCCAGACTGCTCCTGTTGACTTTAATTCAAACCCATCTTTCAAGCGGAAAGTTCAAAAATGTCACCAAACTTAGCACGGTGACACATAATTCTAAGAAGGCTTTGGATAACAGCACAGCAGAAAGTTGATGTAAGTGTTCATGCGTGAACTGAGGTTTTGGAAGTTAAGTTAGGAGTTAAGTCTTATGTGGTATGTGTCACAGATAGTATATGATGTGAATGTGGACCACTCTGCCTATGGGCTTGAGGACCCTTGTTTAACCTCCCATGCCAACTGTTCACAAAGTTTTCTTGTTTGATACCATCACACTGTTCTGCACAGCCACTAAAAGATGAAATTATGTGGTCATAAGGAAAGACTTTTGAATCTGCTTGAGAGTAACTGAGATGAAACCACTGAAATCACTATTTACATAAAATTCTAAATACTGATTTAGATAAAGAGGGAAAAAGCTCCCACAGTATTTAATTCCATAGTTTTAATTCTGTTACATTTTAATTAGAGCATAAATGTGTGGACAAAGGAATTGTTACACATATGGGACTTTTTGTTTTTCTCTCAATCCTTTCTGCTTGGCTCTGTACAATGGACCTCACTTTTTGCAATCTACGAATACCTGTATGATTTCCCACTATTTTATATTTAAGTGACACTTTTACATCCCTATGTAAAAATTCTTTTTTCTTTTTCTTTCCTAGAGGAGGTAATGTTAAGAACCTGACTCATGATTCTAAACAGAATTAAACAACATGTAGTATTTAGCTATGAATTTTTCTACATCTTGAAGCCCATACAAGCATAAAATTGGATTGTAGCTAACTGATTGTTGTGGAAACTAGATATATCTTTTCTGGTTCTGTGTATCAATGCTTAAAGAACTTTTCAAGGTGCCACTTACATTGTGGTTTTCAGAGTTAGATCTAAATCTGACCTTAAGTAATGGGTATTTTTAAAATTTTTACCACACCATTCTCTGATAAACTGACCAGATGCTATGTCTGAATTCTTGCATATTTTGCAATGTTGTTCCGTAAACCATAGTTTTTTCTTGTGAGGTTGTTTAGTACCGACCGTTGACCTTTTCCACCCAGCTTTACAGAAAAACTAGCAGGATCTGAGTAAATAAAAACAAACAAAGGAAGACAAAGGAGCTCTGAATTGATATGATTTCTTTCTTTTAATAAATTTTTGATCAGTTAAAATACCAGACATGTAGCTCTACATTTTGGGCAAAACTTCTTCTTTGCAGACAAGTGTGCCTATGGTTGAAACTGCATGTGTATACCTCTTACTCTCTTCTAATTTTGCCTGCAAATTTCTTGGTCATTTTAAGGAGCATGTGCAAATTTGTCATCTAACTATGCTTTATTGCTTCATATGCAGATTCATATATCCAGGCCTCACAAAGTCATTGAGGTTAGACAGGACCTCTGGAGATCTTCTAGTCTACCTAAAATGAAATTGCAGTACATAAAATAAAAAGACAAAATTCCGGTGTTTTGTTTTTTTTTTTTTTAAGAGTCTAGTTGGTAAAAATTACTCTGTAAAATTTATTGCAGGACTTCGAGACAGAGAAAAGGGTGTGAATCAATTCCTAATAATTTATAATACTTGTATTTGGTTCCAAATATCTAGTAATCTAGTATACATTTTCAGATTACTTGCTAAATAATACCAATATAATTTTGATGCAATTATATCTTGAATTAGAATCAGATAATCATTGAATGGTTTGAGTTGAAAAGGACTTCTAACAATCATCTAGTTTGAAAACCCGATGTTGGAAATGGACATTTTTCATTTGATAATGTTGCTCAAATGAACTAGTTTATTTTTGTATGTATAACTTTTGTCTTAACTTGCTTACTTTTAGGAATACTTTTCATTCTTCTTCATTCTTTTTAAGGTGCTGGTGGCTGGTCTCCACTTGTGTCCAATAAATATCAGTGGCTTCAGATTGACCTTGGTGAAAGAACTGAGATTACTGCTGTCGCTACTCAAGGTGGTTACGGGAGCTCAGACTGGGTAACAAGCTACCTTCTGATGTTCAGTGACAGTGGACGAAATTGGAAGCAATATCGTCAAGAAGAAAGCATTTGGGTATGTTCTTTCAATAGTGAGAATTAAGTTTCTACAAAAGACATAAAGGAGACTTACTGTGCATTGTTGCAAATCTAAGCAAAGCTGTAGAATATAAAGAACTACACTGAAAGTGTTTAGATAATTAAATATACAAAGCAATTTAGCTCTTGAAAAGATGAAAGACAGTAAAAAGCAGACAAACATCAAAAATCTAGCCATAGCAGTACTCCATTAAGAAACAAGGAATTATTCTGAGGATTAAAAATGTAATACAAAATCTCTTTTGTCTTGTTATGTATGGAAAACTTCTTTTCCCAAAAGCATTGATCCCAGTGCATGAAACTTGACTTTTAGTTATGGTTAAAAAACAAAACAAAACACTTGCTTTATTTTTTATAGAATGTTTAAACTGTCTGTAAGAATATAATGAAACAACCAAAGAAATGAAAATCTTAAGCAAGCAAACCCAGTCTGTTAAAAAAATAAAATAAAATTAAGCAATTATTAAGTTTTGGTCATCAAATTCAGAGTCTAGCTTATCTCTGACTAGCTTTGTAAATAATACTGATAATTAATGCACCATTAATACAATCATCACTTTCTTTTTGCATGAATATAAATGAGAGAAAAGGATACAAAACCAGAGAGAGGATATCCAAAGTCTAAATGGAAAAGTGGATTATATAGTTTTAGAAAAGGAGTGTATCTTTCCTTGATCCTCAGTAATTTGCTGCTTGGACTAGAGGAAGAATATTGGAATTTGTGTTGTATTATTGTATCAAGTGAATTCTGTTCTCCATGCATAGAGCTGATTAATTTCTAAATTTTTCTAAGCCTTAGACTTCAGTTATTTCTTGCTGCAGTTAAACATTATGTTAAAACATATTTCATTTTATGCATTTTGATTTTGTTGACTTTTAGTTCAAAATGTTCTTGTCACTCTTACTGTCAAAACCCATCCATGGTGTAATGAGATTATGCAGTGTTTTGCTTGTTGCATGATTATCCTGCTTTTTAAATTTGCTACATACTTCTGCTTCAGATTGTGTTTTCATAACAAAGAGAAATAAATTAGTTTCTAATCCATATGGTTGTGGGGAGTAAGAAAATCAATCAATTTTCCAAATGTTAAATGAGCATAAGTGCTACAATATTGTCTTTGCTCATCTTAAGACAAACTGACAAAATGTATCTGAGATAGGGCAGCTTGATCTCCTCCATGATGGCTCTTTTGAGATCCGATATTGATATTGCAAACAGTGATACAGATTGTTGTTTCTTGAATATTGCCACTGATAAAATATCAAATGAAAGTTATGAAAAATAGTTAAATGCTGATGCAGACTTTGGATAAGGGGATTGTTATATCTATAGGTGCAAAAAAAGTGGAGCTTGAATTCCATCATCTCAAACTTAATAAAAAATATTTATTTTAATGATTGCAATGCAGATTGAAGGTATGGCTTGCAGGCAGTAATGAATAATTCAAGGATGCAAACCATCAAATTCAGGGCAGTCTATTGATCTTTTTTATGTATCTTTATTTAAGAGTTCTGCTTCTAGGGGAATATATTTTCTTTTTTCTAAACTAATACACAGATGTAGTCTTGGAGTGAAACTCTTAAATCTCTATTTATTTTATAGATTTTCTCTGACTGTTTTTATGCTGACTTCTTAAATGACATGCTCAAGTTCATTAAGGCAAGAACATCCAACATTTTACAATATCTACTGTGTTACTGTGTTATTTCTATCCTATTTTTAACTGAGTCATTGACCTGTTACAAGGTTACCAGAAGTAACTTTTGGATTTTTTGAATACTACTCTGCATTAGAATGATGGATGATGTCCAGTTCTGAGGGCCCTGTGTTGAAATCTTCACTAGATACTTTTAATTCATAACCTCTTTTTGTAGACTTAAGTAAAGATACTGCGCTCGTCTGCAAATTCACCACTTCCTACTTTCTGTTTTTCTTTTCGGGAGTTAATTTTGAATTTTCTTTGTTTCCTTATGGTTTATCTTTAGGTTCTGAAACTCCTGTCACCATGCAGCTGTAAGTTTTCTCATCCAGTGTAGAATTTTTATAACAACTGAGGTAAATGATCTGGTTATCAAAACTCTCTTAATAGTCTGTGGAGAGGGTAATTTTTTCCAAGGCTAGTTCTTCTGACCATAGGTGTCTTGCTTAGGTTGAAATGAACCATGTTTCACCTTCCCCTTTATATAAAACACTTTATTGTGTGTTTGTGCTGAATTTGGTTGTAAAAGTTCTGAAGTTTGGTGAGATTTGCCTCTCTCCTTTCCCTGCTGCTAAATATTAAATATTTATTTTCACTTTTCTGTATATTGGGGGCTGGTTTAGAATGAATCATGGTGTAGAGCTCTGGGCCCAGATGGTCTGGCTCTGTGCTACTTCGGAGTATTGGCAAATGTCTGAAGGCGGTGAATAAAAGAGAGATGGGCACAATTCAGTGACCTGAAAACAAGAGAAACTTTAATGGTTGTAGTGGCAAACTTACAGAAGACGAACTCTAAATGGGGCGCCCTAAAAAGGGCAAGGGCCAGGGTGAAACAATAACTTAGGTAGTAAGTTACTTAACTGTAACTAAGGATAGGCTGGGGGTGGAGTCTGAGGGAAGAGTTCCAATGGAAAGTAAGGATTAGGAATATTAAAATTTACTGCAGCGATCATAAACCAATAAGAACTAGAGAAACAGCAAAGAACTTTCTAGAAACATTAACGTAACATTAACATACTAACTCCCAGGGGGTGATGGGAGTGAGCTTTTGCTCACCATAACTATGGTGATTGTTTATTGCAACTAGGATGCTTGTTCCCAAGGCCACAAACAAATGCCCTTGGCTTGTTCAACCGCAAGATCATGATGACTGTAGTCTTTACTCCTGCAATAATTTTGGTCTCAGTTTTCTAGTCTTCTTGTTGTACTGATGACCTAAATGTACACTTTACTTGCTGTCTCTTAACTGTAATATGTTTGGCTTTTACATGGATTTTATTTATTGCTTAAAATCGTTTAATTATTAGAGGAATTTTTGCAAGACTAACTCCATTATGTTTAATTCCTAGGATTCCTGTCACTATAAATAAAATATTGTTAAGTATTGTTAGCTATAGTTTCTACAATATAATTTTTCTTATTTCAACAATACATTTTGATTTCTGTCCTCAGTGATATTGCTGTCAGTGTCTTTTCAAAGCTAACTGTTCTGCCTAATTTTCTTCCCTGTTCTTGATATTTATTGTAAGATTTTTTTCAGTCAGACCTTAGTAGAATTAATATTTACATCTCTTTTAGGAATTGGTATAGTTCTGGTCAAGATATAATTCTCAAATGAAATAGTTATTATTAGTGGTAAAACACATGTTTTTGCACAGAAATAATCTCCTTTGATAATGATTAGTTTAATCTTGGAAAGAAATTATTTCAACTCAATTTTATATTTTCTTTAATTTTTCTTTAATTTTAAATATAGAGGTGTTTGAACAACACATGTGTCCTCTTATATTCTTCAATCTTTTTATTGTGTTCCTATTCCTTAGGCTGTTGTTTCAAATGCAGAGAAGTTCAAATTCCCAAGTCCAATCTTTTGCATTGTTCTTTTTCTACCTTTAAAATGAGCAGAGGCCTCATTTAGTTATCAGGTTGTTTCCTCTGGAAATGATGACTCTTTTCGCTTCTCTTCTGTCCAACCTCAGGAGGTATACAGTCAAACATCATAAAAAAATATGTTAAATTTTGGTTAAGAAGTGCTAGGAAAGTTTATGTCTTTAAATACTACCTTTATGAGAGGTATTGTTATTCATTCTTCCTCATAATTTGTATTTGCATTCCTCCTTGTAATTCTAGACATCACCACCTCTGTGAAGAATCTCCTATTGTAATTGTATTTATCTGTTTGGGGCTATGTATTCTGATCCTTCTACTACTACAGTTTCTGAGTTTAATTAAATTCATAGTTTTGTATCTCAAAAGTTTTTGTGCTGTGTACTCTTTCCTTCACATTACTAATGGCTCTGCTTTTAAAAGAAGAGTAATAAGAAAAATGATTAAAAGGGAGGAATTAAGAAGGACAGCAATTCACAGTTTGAATAACGAGTTTCCCATGGCTGATAATTTCGGTGAAAACATGAATCATCTAACTCATGGGGAAATGCATATCAATGTTGTTCATTAGCAGGAGTTTTGAAGAACAAAAGAAATGCAATTTCTCCTTGATTTGATGATGACTATTTCTTCTCTGACACACCTATGGAAATACACATATATTCAGCCTTCAGTTTTGTGGATTTTATTTTTTGTTTTTCCTATGAGAATATTGATTTATCCATTCCACAGCTGGAATTGAATTTTCATTTCTATTTGTTTTGAATATTCCTTTAAAAATTATTTCCAAAGAGAGAAATTAAAATTAGTAGACAAAAATAGCTAAAATTTGGTGAAATTGCAACCATTTTAGTAAATTCTCTTTTGGAAGAAGAATTTGTTTATATATGTTTATTTTTGTACAAATATTTAGGTTCTGAGGTCTACTGGTTGTTTAATTTAACTTAGTTTAGTTAAAACTGTAAGTTTATCATAGTATCCTCAACCCTGTGTTTTTGCACAGAAGTAGTTTCACTGTAACAGTTACTATTCTAAGGGAATGTAGCATAATTTATGAATGGTGAAGAATTGTGTACTCATTGCTACACATATTCACAATTTCCTTTTTAAAGGAATTGGGGCTTTATATTTTATTGGAGACTTCCCATGGTGTAAAAGAACTCACAATTTTGCAAAGTTACAGGTTAAGAAACACCAAATTATAAGTATTCTGTAATAATCACATTATAAGTTTCAAGAATGCACTATTTTGATAAAGCTGGTGACTCTTTCTTAGACTCAGTGATTCATGTTTGCTATGATCCTTCTCCTTAGAGAACAGTCATTATTCTTGATCCTAATTTGCTTCACTTTAATAGCAAAAGACTGTACATATATGCTACATTTTTGGACATCTGCTAATTACTTTTTGAACTCAAAAGGTTTTTCTGTTGATTCCTTCTGCAAGCCAAGTCATAGATAATTTCAATGGGTACTCTATCACAACATTTTCCGTAGGTACAGTTTTGAAATATTGTGACTTCAGACTGCCTGACACTTCTGTTAGTCACAGAAAAGAGAGAACCTCTTTCTCTATGAATTAAAGTGTGGCATATAGTATAGTAATGAGCCCCATGGGGGACACACACTGGACCATTGAGTAGCTGAAGGGCAACAATCTGTGGAAAGGACACATGCAGAAGTACAGAAGAGAGTGAGGAGTCACCCCCCTTAAAGATAAAATGTGTGATAGAAACCACTTCTCATGGAAGGTATCCCTGCCCATGGCTGAAATGTTAGGACTAGGAGGTCTTTAAGGCCTCTTCCTACAGATGGCCCCAGCCCATCCATCCAGCCTGTCTGGATCCCTCTGTAGAGCTTTCTACTGTCTAGCATATCAACACATCTGCCCAGCTTGGTGTTTGTGAACTGACTAAGGGAGCACTTGAGGGTTTTCATTGACTGGGGAAAGATGCTGGGGAATGCAGGAAGATGCAGGAAAAAGCAAAGGAGGAGAATATTCTTAACTTGGGGTATAAAAGGAGCTTGAAGGAGAACATGAAAAATTAAGTACGAAGAAAGAAATTCTAGGAATCTTGGGTAGAATAATACACACAGGGGGCTATTGGGCAAATGCCTTTGTGAAATTGGTTGCATGCATAAACTTCCACTTATGATGAGAACATTTTAATATTTATTTAAAACATTACAAATTTCTGAACTTACCTTCCGAGCTTTTGCATTTTTCTATCTACTTCTGTTTTAAAAGCACTCTGACCACAGTGCTATTTTTAGACACTTAAATGGCAATCTAATAAGGCTAATTTTGCAGTCAAAATGATTAATGTTCTGTATAAAATAACTTACATTAGGTGAAGAGATGAATGCATGCATCAAGGTTAACCTGTCCCAGAATATTTAAGATAAGTTAAAAGGAAGGAAAAAAAGATTGAAACATTAGGAAAAAATGCAATGCCTTAAATAAAATCTATATAGTTTTGTGGGTAAACATTAAAGGAATTTTTAATGCCAGAACAGGTAAAATATATATTGACACTATGTATACTATGGCAGACCATATGTGGAAAAAAAAACTACTCATGCACTTTTTAAAAACGTATATTTAACCAAGGACAGCAAGATGCCTTGAAAATAGAGAAATCCAGCAGCATGCAGAAGTAAATATTCTCTAGATTTAGACATTCACAGGTTATTTTAAATGTGTGTGGTAATGTTGTTGTCATTAAATTAACAGCTTTGGGAAAAAAATGTAAATGTGTTGGAATTATACTTTGTTATTTTAAACATTTCCGATATGCAAATGATTAATTGTGTACCAGAATTGGTTTCTGGGACTGATCTTGATCAGGAATATTTTCCAGTGTCCAGCTGCATCATTAGCAATAGAAAAGCAGCTACAACTTTCCATATTTGGGGAGTACAAGAAAAACAACAAGCAGCTGGTTCTTTGCTTCTACCTTTTCTGCACATTTAGTTAGTGAGTTTGTGCTATAAATGACTTCGTACTTCTAAGATGTAGAAATCCTGTAAATGATAATGCTTTTATCTCAAGTTGTTTTTGTGAGTTAAAAATATCTTTTTTGTTAAGGTAATTATTTTCTTTAGATCTCTGATTATCTGTACTCTAAATATATTACTTCTATTCTAAATATATTGGTGCAAGCACACCATTTTTTCATTAAAATAATTCATTCTGATATATGATGAATTATTTTGTATTGCCTTTACTTATTGGTTATCTTATAAACAATAGCAATGTAATAGCATTGTAATATTCATATGTGTGCAGAAAATGCCATAGAAAGCATAAGAACTACAAAAAAAAATTAGTCCTTTGTCTCTCCTCTCAGGTGTTGGCTGCTCTAGAGTGATATTGCACTGATCCCTATCATTGTCATTCTAATATGAGAAGCTTGTGCTTGAACACATATGCCTGCCTGAAAATGACTTCTGATGGATGAAGAAAATTGTGCTATGGCTGGGAAAATATTGTCCCTATTTTCTGCAACAGACAGATTGTGTGCTTGAAGAAATCAAGCTGTCTTTGAAGAAAGCATTTCATCTTTATAATCAGAACAGAGTGTGTTCAGTTTGCTCAAGGCTTATTGAGCAAGTAAGTAGTAGCAGACCACATATTCAACTTCTCTCTTGTTTGTTCCAGCCGCTCTCTTTAAACATAGCAAAAATACTTTCAAAAATGGACTTCAGACCTAATTTGGAGGAATGTCTGTGTCATACATGGATTTGGTTTATGCCTAGTATAATTCCTGAGGTATAAAGTTAACAAAGTGAAAGAACTGATCTTTTATATAAACTTTGGTCATTGAACTTCAGAGAAAACCTCAAATTATTTTGAGTATATAGTATCTTAACCCTGATATTGTGATGGTCATACCATTTTAATAGTCTATGAGTATTTTAACAATATATCACGTCTATACCATAGTATTATTTCAAGCATATTTCACATTTCCCTTATAGACACTTAACATTCCATTATAAAACTTTTTAAACATTGAAACTACAGAGTCCTGAAAGAAGAAATAGGATTTTGGCAATCTAATTGCTTCTTGAACTTGACAGCTCCAACATATCCTTCGATTCCCAATTTCCTATAGCATCTTTTCGGAGTCTGATTTTTGTCAATAGTTTTTCAGTGTTTTCGACCCAAATTTCATCTGTTACTGCTCTTTCTCTATTTCTGCTTTTCTATAAAACACATGCCATGGCTAGTAATCTTCTTCTCTTACATGACTGAATTACAGTTTTCAGGCTACTGTGGAACTAAGATCTGCCTTTATTCTTTTGTAGCTGTTCTGTTTCATAAGCACAGCAGAAGTCCCTTTTATTTCTTGAGCTGTTTGACTTAACATGGAATAAGAAGTTGCCACCCTGCTTTGCAATCCAACATGAGCTGTTAGTGTGTGACGTCACACTTGCATCATGGGCCCATGCCTAAGCATTCACTGGAAAATTAGTGTCCTGGTTTGGCATTGGTTTATTTCTGGTGTAGAAGTGGTTCCCTGTCAGGGCCTTGTTGGTTTCCTGCAGACGTGACAAAAAAACCCAAACTAATCAGTGGCCATTTTTCAATACTGACACATGATTAAGCCAATGAAAGGGTTAGATATGCCTTTGTGAACACACATTTTGGGGCGAGAACAGAGGAGGGAGCTCTCTTGGCTTCCAGCCTTTGAAGGGGTAACCAGCCAGGGTTACCAGGCCCAGGCCGGTCCTGCTCAGCCTGGCCAAGATTTTCTGCCCCTGAGGGGTGGTGAGTGCTCTGCTGAGCCACTCACCGGGGACCCCGCTGGGCCCTGTCCTGGCAGGAGGCTGGGGCCCTTTGCCAGCAGGGATTGGCCCCTTCCTGGTGGAGCCTGCCGGTCCTTTTCCAGCAAAGCCACCGGGCCGTGCTGGCTGGAGGCTACATCGGCACTGGGAGTGACCCTGCGGCAGGGACCAGCACTGGGAGCAGCCCTGTGGTCCGTGCTGGGGGCAGCCCTGGGGCCAGGACCAGCTGTGCACCCACTGCCAGCCCAGACCAGGAGTGGCCAGGGTGGTCCTGCACGGCCACTGCCACCTCGGCATGGCTCTCAATGAGCTTTATTTGCTCAGCCGCTTTCAGCCAGCTTTGAAAAAAGCATCGGCAGCAGCTTCTCCTGTTTTTGGCGCCCCAGCAGAGTTGGGCCAGCACGGCTGGCATGGTGCTGGGGGACCACGTGGCCAACAGAGAGGCACAGTGAGCCATTTCCCCAATGCAGAGCTTGGACAAGATTAACCTTTCAGCATTGCAAGACTCTATAAATGTTTCAGTTGATACAACTCGAGACTAAACGACCCTATGAATACCAATTCCCTCCTGAATCAGGAAAAGGAAAGGGTGAAGACACATAGAGACAACATGGGACTCCGGGGTCAGTGAAGATGGAATCAGGTCCCAAATGGAAGGGGATTGAGGGGATGCTTTGGTCTTGGGCTGAAATTCTTTTTGTAAGGCGATTGTGAAGATATATTTTATATATCAGACTTTGGGTTTTTTCCCTGTAAACTCATGGAGTGCTTTGGGGGGATGTAGTGCTCTAA
>VYXF01001072.1:70003-93881 GCA_013397295.1 Polioptila caerulea
ATGGCTGTGCCACGGTGGCTGTGACACGATGGCTGTGCCGAAATGGCTGTGACACGATGGCTGTGCGGTGCTGCTGGGAAAGAGAAGCTGCTGCCACTGCCCTGGGTTTCTGCCCGTGGCACGGCCGCTGGCAGTGGCCAGGCAGGCACGGTTCATCACTGGCCATGCTGAGGTGGCAGCGCCCCCATGGCCACAGCAGCCACATGGCCACTGCTGCACCTCCTCACCCCTTGGAAACGAACTGCCTGCATTTTGCATTTCCTTCTCAAATATGTCATCACAGAGGCATTACCGACTTCTCTAACTGGGCAAGCAACGTGTCCATTGTCAGAGCCTAAAGAGATTGGCTTTGCTGGACCTAGTAGAAGCTTTGAGCAGCTTTCTCTCTTAGAAGCCGCTTCTGTGGCTTTCTCTGCCCCCAGTAAAAGCCAGGCTGTGTTAAACCAACACAACCAGACTTAGGAAAAAGACAATAGCAGTAGCAGCCTGAGCCTTATGAAGCTTTCTGAAAGCCTGCAATTAGGAAGAATTTGAATACAACACCACTATTTAAGCATGTTGTTTCTCTGTAAGTTAGCGACACAGAGCACTGGAAAGGGGCAAGGTAATTTCCAGATTTGCAGCACCTTTCTAGCTAATGGCATCAAAGCAAGATATACAAAGTTAACCCACAAGTATCCTATTCAAGTTAACATAAAAGTTAAAAATAATAACAGATCTATGTAACCTGAAGATATATTTACCAAAAGCTTCTTAAATTTATTCTTATTTCTTGCTGCCACCTCAATATATAGAATAGTAATAGAAAATGGGAAAAAATATTATTCATTAGCCAAAACAAACCTTGTTGAAATAACTGATGATGATAGCTCTGAGATCAGCAGCAGACAGGGAAACTAGTTTCCCTATTACATTATGCTTGCTCTGCGAAAGACTCTGAGAAGATGACCTAAGTAAGTGTTGGCGATTATAAATACTTTCATTCTTGTAATCAATTGCAGCTACAAGGGCTTCAATTCCTTCTTCTAGCTGGAAAAGAGTATGTTCTTCCTACAGAGAAACATATGAGTGAGATCTTTTTTAAAAAAAGCTCAGAATTAATCTTTCAAGACATTTTTATTTTCAAGAGCAAACCTAAACTTAATGGTAACATGAAATAGTTGTAGCACAGACAGCAGAGGGGGAAAATAAGAGGGAGAGTGTAAATCTAGAACATTTGTCTTTTCGTGCTATAGCACTCATACCACAATACAGAAGTTGATGAAATGGCTCATCACAAAACTCAGTCATGTTTCTCTTTTTATCCTTCCCTCATCCTCACCACTGTGTGACTTCTGCTATTTTTTTTTTTTTAATGTACTTGTTTCTGTTGGATTAATGAATTAATCAATCAGTCAGTAAGGAGTTTGGTGACCTTGACTTATGTAGAAAAGTGGCAGAAATGCCTGGCCTGAAGCACTGCAGAGTTTGATGACTGAGGCAAGTAGGAATCTTTCTGGAACATTATCACCTCAGCCATAGTCTCATATTGCTTCTCAAGACCTAAGTAATCTGTGCATTTTATATTACTTTATTTTATCTTCAACATAAGGATACTGATCAACTCCAAGTAATGGGCCAGCCATGTAATATGACTTATTTTCACTGTAAAAATATGTAGTCCTTCAGGTAAAGTTTGCTTTTTCACAAGATTCTACCAAAAAAAATCAAGGGGCATCACTATGTGAATACATTGCTTGTTCTGTGTCCTGACATTAAAATACCTGCCTGTGATAAACTGATGAACTTCTAGTTCCCTTACTTCTCATTGTATGACTCTTAGACCAATAGAGTTTGGCAAGGCACTATCTGACTTATGTTCCTCTGATTTTAAACTTCATTCACCAGTACATAACTGGTGTTATCATAGTTTTAGTGTTATCATAATTATCAGTTTTAGTTTTATCAAAATTTTTGTATTCTAAAATTGCTATTTACAAAAGTATCCAACTTCTGCTCCTTATTTCTAACTTACCTGGTACTTGGAGACATTTTAGATTCTAACTGGAATTCTTTATTATCAAACAATACCTAAAACCTGTATTTATCTCAGAGGTGCTTACTTACTTCAGTTGACAACACTTTACCATCTTTCAGTTTCTCCTCCATACTATTTCTTCTTCTCAGTAGATGATCCCTTTCCACTTGGAGAGCCTGAATTTTTTCCAAAATATCTGACTTGTCTTCAGTGGTGCTGTCCTGAAGCTGCATACTTTTATCACACAGCTCCTGATCCAGCATACTTAAGCGGGTAGACAATTTCATACTATCTTCATTTAACACCTAAAAAAAAACAACCGGAGATAAAAAAAATGAGATATTCCTTTCCAGTAAGAAAAAAGTAGGTGACACAGTCACATTCTGAAGTGAAAAAATTGCTTGTTTCTTGCAATGGAACCTCATTTACTTTGGACAGACACCATTAAAAAAAAAAAAAAAGCTCAACATTAAGTTTTCTACATAATAAAAATTAAAGGTGCTAGTCATTATATGTAACAATGATGCTTTGTATTCACTCTGTCTACTGAAAGGTAAACATTGCAAGATATTTCCCTGCTGTGCTCTCTAGATTACAGAAGGACTTAGTAATATTCATAAATAATATATCATAGATATCATTTAATGCTCTGCAATAACAGAATTCCACAGTTCAGAATTGCTTTGTTTTGGTTTTTGTTTTGTTGTTGCAGTTTTGGGGAAGAAAAGTGAATAAAAATGATTGTCTGTGTTAATTAAGTTTTAAATGTCAATTGGTCAAGCTACATAATATCTACATCACAGTGGAACAGACACAGGAAGTCCCTTGAGCCTCCTCTGCTATCTTATCTCTCACCATCAGTCTTTCAGTTAGCCTTATGACTGTGGTGAGTTTCATGGTTTTTTCCTTGAATTACCTGGCTAGATCTCAGTTTCTTGATTTCCAGGTGGCTTTTCTCTTGCAATAATGCTTCTTTTTTTGCTACAATGTCTTCTCTTTTCTTTAAGTCTTCTTCTAGTTCTGCTAACTGTTGGCGCTGTTGAAGAATTCTTTCCATTTCTTCATCCAGCCACTTCTTCTGCTCTTCTAGTTTCTAAAGTTTCAAGAGAAATCCAGAGAGCATTAACCACGACATTTTGAGACAGACTGTTATGATTATGTTTTACCTTTCTTCAGAATTACTGATAAAACTGTAGCAGACATTAATATTTCTAATGTCAGTATTAATTCTGCAACAGAATCCTTACTCAAAATAACAAAGAAGACTAAATTTAAAGGGGCCTCAGCAATGTTACATTGCTACATCTCATATAAACAAACTTGTATCAGATCCAGTATCTTTTCTAAAGAATATATTTTTTAAAACTAGTTATATAAATAAATGTCATCTACCCAAGCACAGCAACTAGGTTTAGATGGTACCAGGAGAATTCAGCTAGACCAAAAGAATAAAAGACAGTAAATGACAGCTCTGATCCTACAAGCATGGCCCATTATAAATTTATTGTGAAGCCACAGTTTATCAATGGATATATTTCTGTTAAGGCTAAAAGGTTTCCTTTATTTAACTTTTAAAAGTTCTTTCCACCTTTAAAGACTTAGAGTCATTCATATTCCAGGGTTCACATCTGAAATAATATAGATAGCACTGCTACATAGGATACATACTTTTCTAACCCTGTTATCAACAACCAAAACCAGAAACCACTGTAATTTATGTCAGAGTATAAACCAAAACAAAATAAAACTCCTGAACAACCCACAGAACACTTAAAACACAGCACATCAGGGTCACCCTCAAACCGACCAGGCAACCAAACCTGCTGAATTCACAGGTTTCTGAACCAGTATTTTTGACAAATTGTAGGGGAAAAAAAAAAAAAAAAAAGAAGAAGACACTAAAGGCCCTCCTTTCTTTCATTTAAAAAGAGTAAAGTACAAGAGCTGCTAGGCTCTACTCCCAGTTTTTGCTACAGCAAAAAACAGAAGACAAAACTATCATGGAATACTCTGCTTCCAGTTTACAAAAATAGATGACTAGGGATGAAGAAAGATTTTTTTATTTCAGGGGTCACACATATTTGGAATACATTAACTACCTGTAGTTTCTGTGGCATTCCCACTGAGTTATTTTTCTTCTTTTTAAAAGCAGCAATTTCTTTATCCTTAAGTTTAAGCATCTTCTGTTGCTGCTCCATTTTAAGTTGAAGTTCCTGTGAACAAACAAAAAGCACCATTCTCCCTAGATCAGTCAGTCCCCATATTTCACATGGGAGTCCCCACAAGAGATAATCTGAAACACTGACCCCAAGTTTATTTATAAAATTCCAATTCAGAACTAAACATCAGGTAATAAAATGGAAAAAAAAAAACCCAAAACCCCAAAACAACAACAACAACAAAAAACAAACCTGAAAGAGAAAGGCAAAATGGAGATTAATGTAAAATGTTTATAGACAATTTCTTTGGTACATTTATCAAGAAATTCATTAGGTCATTATTGAAAATAAGGGAAAGCCTGGTAATGTAGTTTGTTGGGGAAGCAGGGGCAAAGAGTATTCAACCTAATCTTTGTCACAGGGAATCAGGAAGAATCCTACTTTAATTTGTTGCTGGTCCTGCTGAAGCTCGGCTTCCAGCTGCTTCTTCTTTTCACTCTCCTCACACAGTCTCTTCTGTATCTGGGACTGCTGATGCTTCATCTGAGCTACTTTCTCCTCAAGCTCTCTTGCTTCTCTCTCACTTTGGTTAGATAATGCAGCCAGTTTCTTGGTGTCTTGCTGCTTCTTCTGTAAGGTCTAAATATCCATGTCAAATTTCAGCTTAAGAGCAGGAAAACTTGTAACTAAAATATTAGTTTAAAAATATTAGTTAAAATATTACTCAGCTTCATTCTTTATTTCACTGAATTCTTGGGGTCAGCAAGATTTACTAATTTCTTCCCAATCAATCACTTATTATTGCTGTAGTTTCTGAGCTATCTGGTAAAGATGGCACAGGCAGAATTAAACAACACAAAGAGGTATGGTTCATGCTTGGCAATACAATGAAAGTACTAAAATGTAGCAGAAACCACAGTTCTGGAAAATTTGCAGGGACATAATGGTGCCAGAATGCTGGTGCCAGAATGCTGGTCCTGAGCTCAAGTCAACAAGCAAACTTCCTTTTTCTGTATGGAACTTTTCTGACCGGCCATTCTAGGACTGAGAGGCACAGACCACCTAAGCTGGCCCTATACAGAATACTAACTTAGATGTAGCAGAACTTAAAAATAGAAGGTCAGTGTCAAACAAATACACCTGTGTTGGGCCTGATCTTGCAAAGAATAACAGGGATTTGCTTAGAGCTAGAATGTATACAGTATTTTCATAAAACATCAATTTTATTTATGGCAGGTAGTAAATTTGTAATATCCTCTCTTGGATAAGTTCTTCTATTGGACTGTATACAATATACATCTCATATCTCTCAATACTTTTTTAGCTTCTTACATACCAAGATATTTTATGTATCTAACCAAGCAGATGTTAACCAGCGCTTTGAGTATAATTGTATTAAGTTTCTCACTAGCTACTTCAATCCCACCACCTTCCAGTGTGTAAAACAGGTAAGAATTTTACAAGCAGAGTGTTTCCATTCAGACAGTGAGACAGAGATTTGCAAATCTTAATATTCAGATCAGAAATACCTGCACTTTCAACTTAGCTGCCTCCATCTTCTTCTGGCACTCTTTCTGTAACATGATTTTCTCAGGAATGTCTCTCAGCTCTTTACTGTCCAGCTCCTGAAGCTGCTTTTGCGTTTCAGCCAGTTCTCTTTTGGCCTGCTCAATTTCTTGCTCCAGTTTACTTATCTTCAAAGAATACTGCCTGCTTACAGACTGAGCATCCTTACCTTAAAGGCAACATATACAAATAGTTTAAAACCAACATGATAATCAGTTGAGTGTAATACTCTTAGAGTTGAAACATTACTTGCTTTGTTCTGGCTAAGTCAGTAATTTCTGATACATTTTCCAACACTAAAGGAATCTGCAGTTCCCTTCTGACTCTGAAATGGAGATAAACAGAGTCCTAAATCTGAACATTTCATGAGTCACCTCATGCTACCAAATAAAGTGTCCTCTAGGTGCCAGAGTTAAATTCTTCTGTCTACTGTAGATTTTGGCAAAATGGCTATCTTGTATTTCGTAATTTTGTTTGGGTGGGGTTTTTTGTTTCCCCCAGAAGAATATGCCATTTATTTATTTATTACCCGACTTTCGGCTCAGTAATTAGTAAATAATCTTGGATTGTGTTCTTATGACGCACCACGTCCTCAGTTGGTCAGTTTCTGCCCAGCTAGCCCTCGGACGCAGTGGTCATGAGGAGGCTGCCCCAGGAAAGCCACGCAATCCCAGGTGTGGCTAGGGCTCCCTGGAAGGGGGAATTGCAGTGCCCTCCGGGTGGTGCGATCGTCGAGGCGCGAGGTGAGGATGAGGGAGGAGGCGCTGGTTTGTAATCCAACAGGAGCTTTATTGGAGGGTCAGGGACCAGCAGAGCACTCCAGGGGAAAGTGGAGGCTACCTCGAGGGAGTGTCCCTCGCAGGGGGATTATATACCATCAAAACCAAAAAGATACAAAACATCAACCAATGAGGGAATCCCGGGGGGCACGCTAGCTGTGTGCCAGCCACATGCAGGGGGGGTGGAGGGAGCGTGCCTGGTGGGGATTGGTTCAGGGAAGGATTGACAGGGGAAGGGCTCACAGTGAGGGGAGGAGAACACCAAATATGGGGGAACAGGGGTAAGGCTTGGGGATGATGAACAGTTAACTGTCTCTCCAGAAATAGCTCTTGACAAACAAAGGGACAAACCAAGTGGGGGAACATAGGGGGAAACTGGGGGTGAACCATTACAAAAGTACAAAATACAAAACAGGGAAAATATAGGAATTAAACATAGAAACACGCACTGCAACATTTTTACTCTGTGACTTGTCCTGTTTAGGCAATCTGGGATGGCACAGAATCTTTCTCAGATCACCTCAAGAGAAGGTAAACAAAGGAGAAGAGTGTGATTGAAGGGGCTGAGGAAAGAGATCCTTCCTGTCATCACAAGGCTAGTTTCTGTATCAGGACAGATGTGTAAGGGATGTAGGCTACCAGAGATGCTGACTTTTTCCTTCATCCACTTCTGACTCCCATTCCTCTACTGTTACAGAATGTAGAAGATACAATGATGTATCTTTTCTCCTGTCCCAGACACTATGTCACAAACACATGTCTACGAAGAGATCAGTAGCACTGACCATAATGTTAAAAATTACACTACTGTTGGAAAAAAGCAATAATCAACAAAGCACAAAAAAATTTAACAAATAATCTTCCTATCGTAGTAGAGTGGGCTGTAATCAAAATTTTAAGTGTGATCATAGCAAGTAATTAGCAAAATTTATGGATTTTTAGGTTGTTAAAAGTATTCTTGTCTAAGATAGGTATGTAAAAACTAAGACATACAGGACTTCAGGTATTCTGTGCCTTTTGTTTCTGAACATCTTCATTCCCTATCCCAGTATACAGTATGCCTACAGTAGCCAGTTACCTGTTCTTACTAATTCCTTAATAAGTTCCTCTTTCCTTTTGATATTAAGTGCAAGTTCTCTTATTTTTTGCTCAGCCTCAGCAAGTCTCAACTCTGAATTCTTTAACTTCTGCATGTTTAAAACATGGATTTTCTGGAGGCTGTCAATCTCTTCACCTGAAAAACAATAAAGCAAAATAGAGTTATAAAATCTGGAATAGAAGCTATATTCAAAAGGTAGTACTCTGCAACATTGACTGTGTGCAGTTCTTCCATATGAAGTACAAGAACCAAAAGGAGAGAAGAGAGCAGGATTTTTTTCCCTGCCATGTGTATAAATAGGGAAATAAAAGGATGGTATGCACTTGCATTTCAAGACCCTAAGTCTGAAGAATATTCCAGAAACCACTTCAGTATTTCTGGTAAGATAAGAGCATCCATTTTCTTTCATTGAAGCAGTACTAAATATTTATATCTAACTAGCTTTTTGATACGTGGACTGCTTTCTGGCTAGTAGGTATTACTTAGAGGTTACTAACATCAGCTTCAGAATGGGAAAGAAAAACAGAAACTGGAAAACCTACATTCAATTATAACCAAAAAAATATTTGTAACAAATACACATATTTTACTTGGAAAACAAATTACATGTGCTAAAGACATTATTGCATATTCTGATACTGTAGTAATATTTGCTCTGATGACTTCCATTATACCTGTGGTTGTGTCAGTTTGTAGCGCAGATTTATTGGACAAACCAGACTTGTCTACTTGACATTTCATGTCACTGACATCAGGAAGGACGCACAGAGAAGTGTGATTTTGTGTCCATGTTCGGTTTATGGAACACCTATGGAAGAACGATAAACATGCTACTCTGCCAGTACACAGGGATTTTTTTTATTTTAAGCATCATGCAAAGTAGATGATCTTAACAGAGAAGAAATTACAAAAGCATTTATACCTTCTTTCTCGTCTATGCTACTCCCACACACACTATCATCCAATCCCCTAATCTTCAAGGTAGATTCTGACCCTCAAGCGAGGATTATGCAATCTTTGCTAAACCTACATATATTAAATTAATTTAGCAGCATGCCCAGTTGGTCACACAGGTTACTGTAAGGATCATTACAGATGGTCTCATATCATGGAAGGATAAGGCAGTAGTACAACCTTTGCTATACCTTTTTCTGTAACGAAAGTTAAAGAACAAAAGATTACTTATATGAGGTTTTCTCTTCACCGTCTGTATTGTCTTCCTCTTCATCACTCTGATCAGAGAGGTGGTGGTGAAGGACCTTATCTTGATCTTCTAATTTGCTCAGTATAATCTGTCTGCGAATGTGGAA
Organism: Polioptila caerulea; assembly: GCA_013397295.1. Taxonomy (NCBI): domain Eukaryota; kingdom Metazoa; phylum Chordata; class Aves; order Passeriformes; family Certhiidae; genus Polioptila; species Polioptila caerulea. The sequence continues at coordinate 78,934 of VYXF01001072.1, forward strand.
TTCTGCCATTATCTGGGCCAGGGACAAGACAGGGGGGCTGGTATATCGCTGTCAAAAAGCACACAAAAATAGTGATGGGTAAAAATACTTGCAACAATTTAGCAATTTGTGACTTATATTTTAAAAAATATTTCACCACCTGAGCTTGTAAGCAAAATTACATAGGTTTCTATAATAACTCTGAAGACCTTTGTAACAAAAGGTTCTGAAAGATCCTAGAGGAGTCATCCCAAACACGAAAGAGGGCACTGTTAGCAATTCATAATCTCATGTACTCAACATAGTGGTAAGAATAATAATGAATTTTTTAGAATGTTTCATACTTGAACCTTCAAAAGCCCCAGAAAACCAGCTGGGGGGTGAAAACATGAGAGCCATAGCACTTGTAGGTGGGAATTTTAAGCCTAAATATTTTGGATAACTGTGACATAAACAAGTGTTACAAAACTTAATTTTTCAGAGTCTTCAGTGGGAAGTTAAGCAGCACTATCTGAGAAAGCTGCCATATGTTATCATGTCCTGTCTAATTATTGGCCTGTAATCATTACAAAGTAGAAAGGGGAAACTTTGGGTAGACTTTACCTTTTGGATCTCTGTCCCGGAAGGCAACTGAAGAGGGCATAGCAGGTGTTTTGTGACTGGGTGACTGTAGGGTCTCCTAGCAAATGCCATGAAAGCTGGCCCATCTTCATAAGCGCTTGGGAAATCTAAAGCTTTCACATCTGTAAACTTCTCTAATTTCAATTTTAGCTGATCAATGAGCATTTGCTGTTCCACCATTTTCTCAGTCTCGGGAAAAAAATAAAGCAGAAGCAAAACTGAGCTCTGTATCATATTCACAACTTCTAATTCCTCACACAGGTCATGAATCTTGTAAATCACCCACTGACCCTAAATTATTCTGCAGGGCACAGGCAAATTCTGCAACAAAGTGAGAATTCTATGACATATCACCAGTCTCAGCCCCCCCACAGCTCTCAGCAGAGTTTAGACACATTGTTCAGAAAGACCTACCCCAGTGTCCTGCAAAGTGTGCCAATGTGGGGTGTAACCAAATTGAGTTATGCCATTTCTGACAAACTGTTAATGATGGGTCGTTTTCAGTAGGTGCCCAGTGCACAGCTGACACCTCAGGCTACAAGCTTGGTGTTACATGAGATAAGGGAAAAGAGTCAAATCCTGTGAGGAAGCGAATGTTCCTATTTCTTCACAAATGACTGCAGTGCTAGCTCCTTCTGGGGAAGCACCAGCACAGTCCCACCGATCCTCAGGGCGTCATCTCTGCCAATGGGCCATAATGGCTCAACAGCACCACCACAATGGGCAGCTGTAAAAACTTAGACCACCAAGGATTCCGAAAAATATCCTATGACTCATGGGATTACATTATTCCCATTGTGCAACCCCATTGTGCATTATTCCCATTGTGTCTGCCCTGGTGGAGGTGCTGAATACTCTCTCCTGAACCTGACCATACATAACTGGGGACTTGGGACACCCACCACCCCTGGATGGATCCTGAGAAGGATCCTTCCACAGGACTCCATTTTTGACTGCAACCATCACTTCAGCAGAACTGCAATCACAACTTGATAGGAGGGCGACCACCACCTTGGCCAACAGGATGCCAGGCTGCAGTCTGACTTTTCGTGTCTGAGCTAGTTTTATCGTGTATCATTACATTTATTTTAACCTTTCTATTAAATTGTAACTCTGACCTGAAATCTCTCTCAAGGTAATTGTGTGGGTTTAATTTTTCCCACTGGTTTACTTTCAAACCAGCCCACTCCGTTTAGTTACATTAGCCTATCTAGGCATCTAGTGAGAAGAGGATGACATAATTAGGAGCTCATGCTTGCCTTATATGTGTGTTTATGGAGAAATAAAATGAGAATTAAACAAACATTTTCAAATTAAACTTATGATTTGAGTTTTGTTAATTAAACTTGTATATGGGCTTCCTCTTCCACTTTGAATAGCTCCACTTTAATGATTATTTATATTAATAAACTAAACATGTACATGATCCCAGGATCACTTGATGCTTTTTCTTCCACCCAGCTTCAGGTTTCTTGATTATGCCAGTCTGGAGACCTTATCTGCTTCTCCTAAGCATTCTCCATACATTGTTTGAAAGTACTTATGTTATCTGAACTGATTCATCCATAAGGCCAAGATTATATCCGTTTCCAACTCACTCTATTGTTTTTGATTCTTCTTGAGTATGGTTAAAATCTGGCCTAGCAACAACAGGGAAGTCAAAAAATAGCTTATCATATATTCTGCATTCTTCTACTTTGAGTAACACATTTTTATTCATTCTTTATGTTGTCTTAGATTGAAAGTTCCTTCTAAACACAAATATACAACGCCTTACAAGTTGACATTGTGTTGGAATACAATTCATATTATTCCTATGTCACAGAAAATAGAATATATGTATGAATATCATATTTGTTATCATTTTGGAAGAAGTAACAGCCAACTGATCCACCTTGAAACTATTTGTCTCTGATATAATTGCACATACAACTCCACAATGCATAAATACATATGTGTATAAACATTTATTACCTCCTACATCATACCTGCTACTCTAAAAGTCCTTATTCTATCATGTATCATGAAATTACATATGCCTGTGAATACAATATAAAATTTTTGACAGAAGCACTTGCTTTTCATTATTCTACCTACATTGTATGTTTTTAATAGAAGTGGCAGTTTAGTGAACTAAATGCCAAAGTGGTGCCTGAAAGCTCTCAAGCTTCCCTCCTGTCTCTGATACTAAAATAACCTTCTATCTACACTGTGACAGCTACGTTGTATCCTCCAAAATTTATATAAACATTATCATAGTATAAGTTGACACTATGGTGTGGAGGCTAAAAAAAAACCGCCTAGCCAGAAGTGACAGAAAAGAAAGTGACAGAAGAAAGAAAAAGATCATGACTAGTTTACTTACCTGTCATGCACTGACTCTCCCCAAGTCATCAGCAAAGAAAAGGAAAAAGGAGAAAAAGTGTAATAAGGAGAAGAGCACTAGATATCCATGTTTATGCTTTTCTCTTTTAAAAATTCATATAATAACTTATCTGTTATCCACATGTCAGGCAACACTATTCTATTTGCAGTATTCTCAACCTTGAAATGTTATGCACATATTAGCCCCTGTAATTTCATTAGCAAGCTCAAGATCTATGGAAGGAAAGAGGCAAGCAACCTCTTTGTCATTAGCTCATGTTTCATGGTGTCACTCAGTTTTCTCTAATGGTAAATGTTTAGAAAGTTAGGATGGAATTGTGTCTTATAGCATCAAAAGCAGAGAACACTCTAATTCTTTTTAAAGCTGTAACAAAATAAGTTTCCTTACAACTTTTCAATTAAAGCATTCTATGGGATCTGTATAGTCTTTTCTAAATTCTAAAGAATCTTTCAAATTCTTTCAAATCCTATTCTATTGCTTGTCCTGAAACTCCTTAACAATGATACAAATCTGGAGAGAGGGTTCTGTGTTATGCTTCAGGAAGCACGGAGAGCATGAATGGTTCACTTCAAGTTATGCAGGAGGCTTCTGGCACAGCTAGGCTCATATACAGTCTCCAGGAATCACATTACTGATACATCCACTAGATGAACCCAACTCATTCAGTGAAACAGCTCTAATTGAAACAAAATGTCCTTAATATTGACCAGAAGTTAAGTAAAAAAAATTCTGAGGGACCTGTTGAATGCATTCACATTGTAGAAGGATGGTTCAATACAGTTATATGTGTACCAGTGGAAAAATACCTGTAATCTTTGTGTTTCTTGAGCCTCCTTTAAAAATTCCTGTTGATTTTCCTTTTCTTGTAGTAATGTTTTTATCTGATTCTGCAGTATCTGCATTTCATGATTCTTCTGGCTAAATAGTTCTTCATCCGTAACTAGTACCTGCTAGATAATAAAAGTTCAGCTGGGCAAAAGGGACATTATTATTCCTACAACTGAAATATGAATCAAAATAAAACCTCATTTGTTATTAAAAGACATGACCAGAACTGCCAAGTCTTGAGGTATGGTCACAGCATCTTGTGATTAATACACTTCTCAAAAGAAAACAATAGGAACAGCTGTCCTCAATGTGCAACTCGGGTAACAGTTTAAAGATCAAAGAAACCACAATAATGATTCTTTGAATGTTCTTGTGAATGAACTGCTACTGATAGATGGAGACTTGCGAATGTTGTTACTCTTCTAGAAAGCCTGCAGAAGCCAAATACAAAGTACTGAAACATGACAACCCATGTCATGTTTCAACCCACAAACCTTCTCATTCCAGCTCTTCCTATTTTTTTCTCCAGTTGTCCTGGTGGTGGATGTATGAATGAGTTTAAGTGTTAGCTACAGCCAATCCACTAAGCCAATATTTTAATATCATGTAAGACAGTGCTATCCAGGCAATAATAGCTGCTAATAATAATAAATAATAGCAAAGAAATATGTATGTACAGACAAGAATAGGTCCACTACTAGTTATTAAATGTCCATATGCAAACCCTACTCTAGAGTCTCTAGTGTCTCTTCTCTAACCATCTCTTCCTGGCTGTGGATGGCATAGTCACCTTGGGAAGTGAGTTTAAGTTAAGTTGAGCTCAGCTTTTACACTGTTTTGAACCTGGGAAACAGAAGTCACTGAAAAAAAATCAAGAAGGAAGAAGAAAAGCTGTGATTTAGATTGCTCGAGAGCAAAGAAAAGAAAAATTTGTTTGGGTAATTGCCTGATAACAATCTCTAAGTTTATCAGTTTGGTTGCAAACTAAAAATGGATTGATGTTACAAAATTCTAACTTATTGGAACAGTGCCTCCTTCCACACATGACAAACTCAAACTAGTTTTTCTGAGTTGTTCATCTGGCATCAGAACTTCACTCAGTTCCCAACTAGTGTACAGTTGGTTTAAGTCATAAAATTAATATTTATTTGACATTATTTTCATTGTACAATAATCTGCATTTCTATTCTTCTGATGTTCACAGTCAACAGTTTAACTCAGCACATCCAATATATGTGCTTCCTAAATGTATATGGGGATGTTTCTAAAAATAATTATTTATTTGACCAAATGACAGCTCTGTTAGGAGACATGCTCTCAGAAGGCTGAGAGCTCTTGTCCTCTCTAGGACTATTATCTGCTGTGAGAGAAACAGCTAATCAGCACTACTGATATGACAGGATCCTCATGGGATATCTACATGCTAAGACTCCCAGATGTCGTTTTGAAACTTTCACCTCATTTGAAAAACCATAAAGAAGTATGGTGTCACCAAAAAGAAAAAGCTGATATTTAACACAAAAGCAAATGTTAGAAATTGATTAGACAAAGAAATCTACACACTGTTTAGAAACTCAGCTAAAGGCATGGCAATGGAAGAGGAAATACAGGAGGTTTTGTGAGACTACAGCTGAATAAACACAGTTTAGGAAATTGCTAAGAGATAAGACATCAGACTGCAACTTCATAATATTAGACAGACTAGCATATTACATACATAGTATTAGATAATATTAGACAAAAGTTGCACAACTTAGTCCCTGGGTTATCTGTAAGTTCACTGATATCTTTGAAAATATCTGTATTGTAATTATATCTGTAATGCTTATGAGAAAGTATATATATTTGCAGGATTCAAAACAATTTCTGTGTTCACAGGACAATTGCTGTTGCTGTATGCAAATAAGTACCACTTCCAAGAGAAGAGAAAGTTCTCTTTCTCTATGTCTCTCTCTCTCTTTTTCTCTCTCTTTCTCTCTCTTTCTCTGTTTCTCTTCTTTCTCCCCCAAGTACACTCCCTCACTTCCAAGTCCCCAGTCCCAAGGAAGAGTAAAAGAGAGAAAACTTGAGGGTCAAGACAGAAATTGTCCAGTAAGTGAAGATAAAGTGAAAGAACAGAGAAAACAACACAAGTAATGCAATGGTAATTAATTAATGTAAAACCAATCACTCTCTGCCTCCAAAGGGTAGATTGATGCCCATTAGCTCCTGAACAAAAAGACAGCTAACATAACTAAATCCCTCTCCTCCCCCTTTCAGTTTCTGAGTGCGTCATATGATGTGAAATGTCTCTTCAGTTGACTTGGGTCATTTGCCTGGTTGTGCTCCTCCTGTCCCTGGGTGCACCCGTCTATCTATTTGCTGGTGTCACAGACAGAAAGTCGGTGCCTTGATGCTGTGCAAACACTCCGCAGTAAGACCTAAAACACTGGTGTTTTATCAGCATTGTACTAGTCAGAAATTTAAAACATTTAAATGCTTGCACCCTGCAAGCATTTATGAAGAAAATTGACTTCATCCTGGTCAGACTTAGTACAACCTCCACTTCATATTCCACACAATTTTTGTCATGCTCAAGCCCCATACTATCCAATGCAAGCTTATTAACCATCCTTCCCTTCCCTTCTCATCCTTAGACTTATGCACAGATATCATTCTGGCAGGTCCTATAAAAGCCTACAGGCCTACAGGCCGCTCCTATAAAATACCCATAAAATGTCCACTGAGTTTATTTAGTCCATGATGTGCGTTCTGTCTGGTTATAGTGATCACTCAGGACAAGAGCACAGTCTATGCTACAAGAATTCTATGATCCACAACAAGGACCAGCACAGTCCATCCATGGTGTCAGAGACAGAAACGTTATCACTCATGGCTTAAACATTGTCATAATGATTTTTGCCTGTTATGGCAAAACTGTATAATGAAGCTGCACCACCAAAGCCCACAGTGAATGGGCCTCCTGACTGAAACCCTGAAGTGTCAGTTAAACTACCTAAGGCTATTTGAGAGAAGAAAAGTGACACTATTGGTCGAAGCATCTCAGGCCTGGAAGTAATGGATAAGGCTGGGAGAGCACTTACAGAAGAGCCAAGCCCAGCAGGTTCAGGGTGGAGGCCATAGCCCAGGCTCATCTGCTGCCAGGCTTGCACAAACATCCCCCCCCACCAAAGGGTGGGGGAGGAGGTTTTTGGGTGCATGTGAAAACCTCTGGTTAGAAGCAGTGAACACCCATCCTCTGCTGTGCAGAGTAGCTCAGCTGTGGGGTCCTCCACCCCAGGAAAGTCACATCTACAGGACATTCAGGTGAGGGGTAGCTGAGGGGGTGTCAAGGTCCATCAAAGGCCCCCTGAAGGGTTCCCCAGACCCTGCGCCAGAGGATTGTACATGATGCAAAGTGATGCAACTGACCCAAAGTCTTTCAAGGGGGAGTGTCAAACATGGCCCTCCATCAGAGGAGGCAGCTGGGTGTTCCCACCTGGCCCAACAGGACATTCAGGTGAGGGGTAGCTGAGGGGGTGTCAAGGTCCATCAAAGGCCCCCTGAAGGGTTCCCCAGACCCTGCGCCAGAGGATCGTACATGATGCAAAGTGATGCAACTGACCCAAAGTCTTTCAAGGGGGAGTGTCAAACATGGCCCTCCATCAGAGGAGGCAGCTGGGTGTTCCCACCTGGCCCAAATGTATATTAATCCATTGGATACTATGCTTTTCGTGGGGGACCCTCAGCACCAAGAAGACCAGATGGAGAGGATCAATGAGACATCATTAAGCTCCATGGAGAGGTGGTATGCCTCTACTTAATCTGTCTCTGTCACTCTTCCTGTCATCCCCCCTTTTTCTCTTTCTTTCTTCCTTTCTTCCTTTCTTCCTTCCTTCCTTCCTTTCTTCCTTTCTTCCTTTCTTCCTTTCTTCCTTTCTTCCTTTTTTCCTTTCTCTTTGCCTCTTTTACTGATAAATAAAATATATCAATTTTTTGGTATCAACATGTAACCTCATTTGGTTTTATTCTAATTTAGGGAAATAATCAAACCTGAAAACTCTTTCCATTTTACTCACAGAGAGTTCTCTTTGCTCCTTTGTGATTAGAGCAGATTGTAACACATGGTAGAAGAATGGGGTTCCAACCCAAATAAGACCACTGAATCAGTATCAGAAAGAGGAAGGTGTCTACTGCATCTCAGGAACCAGTTGACAGCAACTGGAACAGTGCTGGGGGTTGGTTTTCTTTCTTATAGAATTTTTTCCCATAAGTTGCTGGAGAACTAATTACTGAGTACTTAAGAAAGACAAAAGATGTGGCTGAAGTCGGGGGAGAGGGTGGCACCCGGACTGGACTACACTTCTCTTTGTGGGAGTTTTGCTCTCAGAGGGAACAGCCAGGGCTGTTAGGTTTTGACTGCGGGTAGATCTCACCAGCCCTCACCTGGAGCTCAGCTCGGAGTGACCGTCTCTTTGTGTGTGCCCCGCGAATTTGGAACCTCGCCTCTCCCTGCCATGCCGGGAGCTGCTGCTTCAGTTTTCCACCTCTTATGATTTCTGTCTCCTTCCTTTCCTATCCAGCTCTGGGACAGGCTGCCTGTTCTAATTCTTTTTCTCCTGTGAGGAGGAGCTGCTGCTTGTCTCATGAACTTGATCTCTGCTTCCACTGTTTGTTCTTAACTACAAGATCAGCTATTATAGTTGAGGGTTCAGTCTCTGGTTTAGTATCTCTGTGGCCTCAGAACAAGAGACCTCAGTCTCAGACCACCACAAGCCTGTTTGTAGGCTTTTAGACCAGAACCTCTTGCACTTCTAAGGGCATTAGACACTGAATTTATAGATATGGGACAGCTCCAACACAGCTATAGAAGTCACTGTGTTTCACCTTCGCTCCTTCAAATGATTTATTAGTTTGATGGGTTAATGAGCCTGTTCAGACAAGACATCACAAGCTGTCAGAGGCAGCAATGACCCTGTGCTCCTGCCCAACTCCTCCCATACATACTGACATCCCAGATATCAAACACTGTTGGAGTCCAGAATGCAGAGAATATTCCTCAGCATGTTTTAAAGGACCAAAACCCCCTGAAAAACACTGCTTTTAACCTTTGTCCATGGAAAGGGCTTCCTAGGCTTTGGGATGAGACAGAGTTGTCAGGACTGTAAATTAGGTAGTGGTATAGTATGTAATTTATCACAGGGTGAGAAATGTAGATTTTGGGTTTGTTAGAATGGTAAGTAAATGAAGACAAGATGGAAGATCCTTGTGATTTTTGGGCTTCTTCCTTCTTCTTCTCTTACTCCATATACTGCAGTGTTGGTGGCACAGGGTGATTGGTTGGGATTTGCTGCAGTGCAGTGTTACATGAATAGAACTTTAGTTGGTAATTGGTAGAAAAGTAGAAATAATGCACGTTTTGGGTGATAATTGGGTAAAATTATCTTTAAGAGAGTCTTGAATCTGCGTGTTTGGGGCTCTTTGGTGTCCTTTCTCCTTTGCTCTAGGCTGGTGTAAAGCCTGGTGTGCAGAAATTGCTGATTAGGAAAGAATAAACAATCTGGAGAATGAATACACCCAAAGTCCAGTTCATTTTTCTTACTAAATGAGGACTTTAAAAGACTAACCTCCCCCTTCAGGGGAGAGCCATGTAGGAGTTATAAAACTTTTACAAAACACCTTAGAGCATTGCCATCTGTGTGGCAAACTCAAAGAGCTGTTTAACCTTAGGAACAATAATCAAAGTCGGGATAACAACACATCAATATGAACAGTCTGATTACATAAGGATACTGATGGAACTCAGAAGCCAACTACATCAAGGCTACAATAACTGTCATGGAGGAGAGAAAGGGATAGGTGCCACTTTTTCCCTTCTCTCTGCAAAATGTCTCTCAGAGAAGAGGGGAAAAGTATAGTTGCTGGTTTATCCATGAGGTGGTTCTTGGAGTACTGGGACATTATCAATGTAAGACCCAAGCACTAGATCAGGCTGACGGCCAGTGTTTTTTCCATAGCTCTCCCAAGCAAAGGAAAACAAAGTGATAAAAAGCAAACAAAACAACAAAATCTGCAAATAGCCATTAATGATTCTTGTCTAGCTGTTGTACAGCTAGAAAGGAATCAAGCCTCTAAATATTCAAGGACAGGACACATACAAATCAGCACCCAAAGCAAATATAGAACTTCATGACCTGTATTAAACAGTCATTAAACATCTCAACTAAACAGGTATTTACAGCTCCAGGTTTAACCTAGCACACTATGATCAAATCTGTTATTATCTTGAAAGCCTTGAGCCACAGGTGGGTTCTGAAATAGATGTTGTAGGTCACCCCAGTAGGTAGCTAAGCACACAGAGCTATCTTTCCACTTCCCCCTACCCCCATCTCATAGAAGGACAAAGGAACAGAGAATCGAAAGTGAAAGCAAGAAAATTTGTGGGTCAAGATAAAAACTGATTAGTAAGGGATGATGAAGTGGAAGAGAGAAAGAAAATTAAAAAAAAAAACAGATGATACAAATGCTATCCCACACCACCTCCCAAGGCTGACTAATGCTCAACCAGTTCTGGGCAAAACACAGCTAATCTCCCTAAACCTCCTCCTCTCCCTTTTTATTGCTTAGTGTCACATTATATGGTATGAAATCTCTCTGATTAGTTCAGGTCATCTGCTTTGTTGCATGTTTGTGTCTCCAACTATTCATGTACCCTCCAATCTATTTACTGGGGGGCACAGGCAGAAAAACAGAAGGCCTGTCACTGAACAAAACACTGTTCAGCAAGAGCAAAAACATTACTGTATTATTACCATTGTATTGGTCACAAATCTAAAACACAGCACACTCAGAGATGCCATACAGAAAACTTACTCTATCCTAGCCAGACCTACCGTACTACCATAGCTAAAACCAAAAATCTAACAGTTAAAACAGCTCAGCCTCAAGAGCAATCTTGAAACTGATTAGAAAGAATATATTACTTATCTTTGTTGTCACTGATTGTGTATTCAGACATCCATTAAAATAAACCTATGGCACAGAGACTAGTCAAATTAAATTATACAAAATTGTAAATTATATTTAATTGTCAAATAAGGTGCAGGTGACAATTTAATCCACCTTTCAAAATGGAGTTCAAATTTTGGCAGATCACTTTTTCATTTAGTAATTTAAATAAATAGCTTAGAATTAAATACCTGGCATCTCTTTAGTTCCCTCTTCAGCTGAAGTATTGTGATGTGATGTGGTACTGGGTTGGTTTCAGTCCCTGAGTCAGTTTCATGGATGGTGGGAGCTTCCTTCCTTACTTTCTGTACCGTAGTGATCCAGCTCTGCAACCTGTCCCGTTGACTTCTTCTTAAGCTGACATCATCATTAAAATCAACCAGAAAGGAGAAGGCTTCATCTACACAATTTCTGTAACTGAAATATTGAACCTGAAGGCGGGTGAGCTGCTCCTCAAGTGAACTGATACGGGCTTTTTCTTCATTTAAGTCGTGTAAATGCTGATTACTAGTCTGCTGGCTTTGCAATGCTTCCCGAAGCAATCTGATTTCAAGTTCCATTTCATCAATTCGGTCTTTTTCTGGGTTGTAATTTACTACTGGTTTATTTCTAATGTTTTTGGCTCTGTTGGCATATTTGAGGGAATTTAAAGACTCATCAAAGTCCAGTGAGGATGGACTTATACATGTTATCATAACAGTCTTGGCATTTCCTCCAAGAGAATCTTTCAGAATACGAGTGATTTTAGCATCCCTATATGGAATATGTACATTTTTCCTTTTAGGGTCTCCAAGGGCACTGATGACATTTCCCAAGGCCAAGAGACCACTATTGATCTGAATTGATTCTTTGAAGCGTTCACCAGTATTTCCAGTCTTTGCTACCCTCTCTGATCCTGCCAAATCCACAAAATGAAACTTTGAAGCAATTGACTCCTGTGCAGCATCAGTATTTTTCTGGTACTCTGCAGACTGTTTCTGATGAATACTGATGGTAAAAATGGCATGAGATCGACTAGAGTGCTCATTCATCTGTGTTGTGCCTGTATGACGAGCTGCATTGCCACCCTCCAGCAGGCTTATCACTTCATCTGCACATTCTACTTGAAATTCCTTAGCACCGACAATCACTTCAAACACCAAACCAGGTGAAAGTAAGAATAATTTAATTAATTCTAAACTCTTCAGCAAAAGTTTACAGCAATAATTATAAACACATATTAGAGAAACATACAAGCCCACGTTATTATGAGATTATAGCATATAGCTATAGAAACAGAAGATACAGTATGTGAAAAGTGACACATCTGAAACCTGTAGATATTTAATATATGGGTGTATGGTGCCATAACATTTGAAACAATATCTTAGACATAAGATACAAGTCATTTACACATTGCATACTACACATTGCCTTTACAATTTACAGTGTAGTGCTAGCTAGAAAAAGTATGAGCAAAGTCAGCTCAAAGGATGTCTTGCCAGTTAAAAAAAAGACTAATAACTGTAAGTTTTAAAAAATTATTCTCAGCCTGTACTAAGAATTTCTATTCTGAATAGTGCAGATAGTTGGGCCTTTGGGACAGGTATATGTTAAACTAGTAATCTAATTAAGTGTAAGTGTACTTCTACCAAGTACTCTTACTAATCATATTTTTTATCATATTTTTATTTTAATGAGAGATGGACAATATCCTAGCACAATTTACTGAAACTGACTCTAATTGTACTGAAGAAATAATTTAAATATATTGTAGGAGTCTTTTGAAGCAATGATATTGTCTGCAAGATTTGTGCTAAACTAGTGCTTTCTCCCAGCTACAGACAAAAAAACCCACAACAGCTTAGTATAATAGTATAATAATACTAGAGTAAACACAACAATTAGAATATAAAGGGAAAAAAAAAAGCCAAACCTAAAACAGATCAGATACTTTCAGAGCAAAATACCTCTGATGTGGATTCTTCTAGCATTTTCATGGGGTAAAAAGGATACCTATAGGGCAAGTGTTAATCTCGGAGCCTCTAAAAATATCTACTCCCCATCCTTTTAATGAAGTGGTCTCTTCCACTAATTTCATTATAAAAGGGGAGCAGATATTTACAATATAATTGACTTAACAATTGTAATTCTGAAGGAAGAAGCAATGGTTTAATCTTAAAATATCTATTTAATTGAGTAATCACACACTATTATTGCAGAAACAATAATTTTGTATTTACTTTACAATTTGTTGCCATTTCCATCCATTTAATAGAACATTTATATTGCTCACAGGCATCTAAACGCCAAACTGCTTCCAAACAGCTAAACTGAGTTTATATTCTTAAACTTTAATTTTTTTTCCCTTTTATTTATTAGTAGTGAATAAGTGCTTTCAAGAGAAAGCAAGAATAATTGAGACACAAGCTGAAACCCAAAACACCAAATTTAAGAGTTGGAATTCTACCTGTATTTCCCTTCTCATCTTCTCGGATATGCAGTTCTTTTACAGAGGTCTCCAAATCCAACAAATCTCGAAGTTCTTCCTTGTAAACCTCTATATAAGATACCTTCACACGGAAGTTAATATTACGATGTTCAGAAATATGATTAAATAATTCTTGAATAGCCCGTGGGATTATGCCCCTCTCATCCACTGCAACTGATGCTAAAATATAAGCACAAAAGCCACAGAGACTTGTAGTAATTCTGTCACATAAATTACAAAGACTGAAATTTGAGAGAAGCCTGTGATATTTAGTATGGAAAACACTAAGGAATCTGAAGAGCTCACTGTTCACAAGGATTTTTGTAAATTTTTTTTTTGTGTTTGTGTCAGAATTTTTGTTTGCATCCACTACTAGGATTCAAATTTAAGTTCTGAACTATATAATTTTATAGTCATGAAAATTTTGAAAATTGTGGATTCTGCTTTAAAGCTATACTCTTCAGAATACAAATTTCTTCTTTTTCCCTACTCAATATGGTTAGCAATGACATCTCAAGGGTTTGAGAAACTATAAATTCTACTTACATAAAGTAAAATCATCAGTAACTTAGTGAGACAACGTTTATGACCAACATTAACAGTAATTTCCTATTTTTTCATAGACATGGATCACTGGTGCCAAATTCAATTTTTTGGTTTTTTTTAATACTCAGCACAGGACAATGTTTCCATTAATAATCTGTGTTCTTTATCCAAGACTATGGAAGCTCTTTGCCTATGAGACAATACCAAGAATCTTTTTTACCAAAAACCTCACAGGTTGTTCACATCTATTAATTTAGCAAATATTTTCATTAAAGATTGTAATTGCAGAGCTATGATCAGCCTTAGACTGACATCCACTACCAAAACAATTTAGCTAGCAATGGCACGTACAAGAACATTAAATAACTACTAGTTAAGGGAATAGAAGTGAAGCTACAATAAGCAGAAGAGGCCAGTGGTATGAGGTTCAATAAAGCTAAGTGTGGGGTCCTGCCCGTGAGACACAGCAGTCCCCTTACAGGCTGGGTAGGGGCAGAGTGGCTGGAAAGATGCTCAGCCAGAAAGGACCTGGGGGTGCTGATTGACAGCAGCTGAGCACGAGCCAGCTGTGCCCAAGTGCCCAAGAAGGCCAATGGCACCCTGGCCTGTATCAGCAATGGTGTGGCCACCAGGGCCAGGGCAGTGATTGTCCCCTGTACTGGGCACTGGGGAGGCCACTCCTCGAGTGCTGTGTTCAATTCTGGGCTCATCACTGCAGGAAGGACATTGAGGGGCCAGAGCATGTCCAGAGAAGGGCAACAGAGCGGAACAAGTCCTGTGGGGAGCAGCGGAGGGAGCTGGGGATGTTTAGGATGGAGAAAGGCAGACTCAGGATAGACCGTATTGCTCTCTACAACCACCAGGAGACGGGAGAGTGCAACCGGGGTGGGTGGGGCGGGTGGTGTCAGGGTGTCAGTCTCCTTTCCCAGGTAAAAAGTGACAGGACAAGAAGAAACGACCTCAGGTTGCACCTGGAGAGATTTAGATTGGATATTAGGAAAAATTTCTTCACTGGTGGTCAAGCAATGGAATGGGCTTAGTTGTGGACTTGGAAATGCAGGGTTAATGGTTGGATTTTACAATTTTAGGGGTATTTTCCAACGTAAACAATTCTGTGATCCTATGATTCTA
>VYXF01001073.1:0-33389 GCA_013397295.1 Polioptila caerulea
TTATTTTATTTTATTTTTCCCCCTGACTTCTTTTATTCTCCAGAGCAGCATTCAGCTTCTGGAACTACCTAGCCTCCTCTATCCACTTCAATGCTTCACCATAGTAAGGAGGCAGAAACTGATTTCTCTAAGGGCCTCCACCACGTGGATCCTCTCCACCACAGCAAGAATTTGGGCAGGAGTAGCTCCAGCACAGGGAACCATTCCCAGGTTGCTTCAAACTACTGACTGTGGTGGAAACATTTCACTTTGGAGTTTGTCAATGTTGATTGTAGCTTCCCAGAGGAAGAGCTTGGTTTAAATACCTTATGAGTGTCTTCTGTGGTGCAAACATAGACACAGATGTACTCGGGGTGGGGAGGGGGAGGGAAAGGCGAAGGTGATATACCACAATATGCAAATGGAATATGCCATGCCTGGATGGATAACATGCATAGGAAAAAACACACAAAAGGCCTCAGACAGTAACGGAGCTGCTCACCCAGACTGATCTGAAGTGGCTAACATCCTGCCTTATCGTTCCAACTCTCTCAGCCTTCTCTCTGACTGGGCAATCTGTCACTACATCTCTACCCTGGAGGACATCAAAAGCTGTAAATCTCTGAACCTATGCCTTGTACCTTCCTCCAACCGAGTTGTTTCAGGCACAAATGTAGGTTAGAACATTTCTCATATGGCTAAGCATAAGTTTGTGTCTGGGGAAAGACACTCCACTCTGATTTTATGCCTTTGCTAGAGGGTTTCTACCCACCTACAGAACATCTATTTCACAGCAGGGACTGAGAATTGGATTAAGTTTGTGTGATGGATCTGTATGGCTTCTCTACAGAGCAGGCATATAAACATGAAAGCAGAGCACCTTTGGTTGTAGGAATGAGCTCCCAGACTGGAAAACAGTGTCACAAAAGCCACCAGGAAGTGTTCACCCAACACAAGAATAGTTCCCTGGAAGCTGTGGGTTGTGGCTGTGGGAATTATAATCACAGGTCAATTAACACTTGAAGATCAGTGTTTTCATTTTTCCCAGCAGTCAGGCTTCCAGATGTTACCTGCAGGAATTCTGCTGTGGATTAATAAATAGGGTGACATGATGTCAGACTGATAGGTCTCTGCCCATCCTCCTGCTCTCAGCTACATGCAGTCCAAACTCCATTAAATCCTTCTGGAAGCCCTTGAGGAATGTTCTTGCTTACTTCCAAAAAAATACTAAATTTATTCTGAAAAAAAAATATTTAAAAGGAAGCATTGGTTGGTGAAATAAGTTACATTGTAAAAAATCCCATTGCCAACCTCTGGGAATTTCACAATGACTGTTCCTTTGTCCAGGGTCAGTGTCTTTTGGGCATGTCCCCTTACAGACTGCATAAGTCTGCAGATGCTCACTGTTGTATTTGTTGTTTTGTTTGCACAGGGAAATAGCATCAACATTCCATTTTTTGGGTTGTCTACAGGACAGTGAAACTGTGATGGTTGACTTAGTTCTTTCAGGAGGAGAATTCAAAGAGTGATTACTGGAGCTGAATAATTAAGAGTTTTCAGATAATCTTTGCTTGGGTCCTGATCTTCCCAAGAAAATGCTCATACTTCATTTTTTACTGGCATAGCATGACAGCACATTGAAAGCTGTGCCTATTATAAATCACGTTTCTGCATCAGGGCCTCAATCACTATGTGTTAATAGATATTTGATGGGGTAAAAAAGAGTAAATAAGTTTGCTTTGGTCCCATCTAAATTCCTTTTGTTTTCAGTGATAGTTTGGATAATAGACCTTTGGTAACAAAATAAAAACAATAAAAAAAAGGCAAGAGGAAAGAGTTTTCAAAGCCACATATGGAAGTTCTTCTGAAAATCCAGTTGTATGCCTGCATAAACAAGGATTCAGCTGAGGTATCTGCACAGTGTTCCTGTCAGGAAACAGCAATGATGCATATGATTTATCAAAGCACCAGCCACTACATGCCGTGGATATTTGCTCCCAGTCCACAATGTTAAAGATTAGAAAAGGTATCTGTTGAATTCATTTGAATAGCAAATAGACTGGGGAATCACAATCTGTTCTCAGCTATTCAATGGATGAAAAAAAGTAATTTATTGAATATATTAGTCTCTCAATTCTAGCAATTATTAGAACAGAGTTAGAGATCTGAAGACAATAATTTCAGGTTCTATATATAATTTCTACAAGCAACTGATAAGTCATGTTAGTGCATACACTTCCTGGCTTCTAGCTCAGTCACAAGTAGTTCGTAACAAATCCTCCCCACTCCCCGTTCAGAGGCTGGCTGGCAGTGCCCTCAGCCAAGCACTGGTGTAAGGATTTCTAAGATCAAAGCATGGGTTACCTACATTATTCTTGTGGAATAGGATTTTTGACCCTTGTTTGTAACTCATAAATTACAGAAACTTAGTCACCTACAACGCTTGCAAATTAATTTCAGCAACCAATTGAACAGCTGAGCTAATCCGTGTTAGTACACAGGGAAAGGAATCTTGGACATTTGCATTTTGCATAAAAGCATGACTGTAAGTACTTCAAGGACAACTGATAGAAAAAAAGCACTTTAGGGAGAGGAAAGACACTGGAGTTGTCAGCATCTGGTATTTCCAGGACCAGTGTTCAATTTTTACATAATTTGGTCAGAAATTAAAACAGATTTTCCAACCCTCTTATCAGAGAGCTTTTCTCCCAAGTGTCCATCCTCTTGGCAGCCCTTGCTTGGAGACACCAAGCCCT
Source organism: Polioptila caerulea (assembly GCA_013397295.1). Taxonomy (NCBI): domain Eukaryota; kingdom Metazoa; phylum Chordata; class Aves; order Passeriformes; family Certhiidae; genus Polioptila; species Polioptila caerulea. The sequence continues at coordinate 2,736 of VYXF01001073.1, forward strand.
CAGTCATCCTTCCCTTAGAAGCCATTTCATCAACTCAAGCCAGAAGCAGCTGGATACCTACAGAAGAATCTGGAAAACCAGCATTACATGAGGAAAGGAGAGGAGATAGCACCAAAGAGATGGCGGATTGCCATTTTGTACTCACCCAATTAATATGCTCCTTCCTCCATTTGCTCTCTTGGTCTTTCCAGTCTCCATAATGCCTCGTGAACAGATCAAGGGGTGGAGCTGAACTGGTGACTATCACCTTATAACTTCTCTCCTATAAACACATAGTACTAGCACAGGCAGAAGGCACTGTCGTGCTGATCATCATCCTCTGAGTCAGCCATTTACAACCACCTTCTCCAGGCTGTCATCTTGCCACTACAAATTCAAAATCTGAGTCAGAACCTAATTTAAACTGCTATAATTAACAGTCCCAATTTAACCAAACCTAGCAGTTTGTCATGTTGCATTCTCTGCATACATCTGAGCATCTTGCATTCGGGCTACCTTGTTCCCTGCTCATCCTCTTCTGCTGCCAAGCAGCTCAGGTCCAAAGAGCATCAGTGGGTTTAGGCTCCCATTAGGATAGAGTCTAACAGCAGCCAAACTATAAAATTCAGCCATGTCAGATTTGTTTGCTTGTTGAAAAGCAAAGTACCAAATGTCACAGAATGGGTGCTGCTGTGTGCTAATCTATAAATACTGATGAGTCAAAAGGGGGTGAAGTTCTGCAAGTGATTTGTCAGTGAAAAAGAGTTATTGTATAATGGAGTGGCCCACTGCAATGAGGCAGCTTTGGGGCAAAGAGCCCAGGTTTGCAAGGAAAAAGCCTGGGCGCTGCTTAAGGGAAAGATGGGTGGAAGCATCTTGCTTGCTGGTGAGCCCCAGGAAATTTGGACCAGCCAAGTTTTCTATGTGGAAAATAATTGTTTATCAAACAAGCTAAAAATAAGCTTGTTTTTGTTTCTATATACTCCTGTTACTAGCAAATGCTTCACTCTGAAGAGGGCCTCTGGTCACTTTGGATAGTTAAGTGCCCCTGCCTTCACTTTAAGGGAATTCCCTGCTTTATTTTTAGGGAACTGCAAATAGGTGACTTACAGATTAACTCATGTTTTTGTAGACACAGGTGATGCCAAAACTGTGGGTGTAAACATATTTCCGAAAAATGTGTCTTTTTAAGATTTAGGGAAGATTTTTTTCCCCTTCACCTTCTCTCCATTGCCTCCTTTCCTTTCTCTCACCATCCAGTTTGAATGAATTATTTTGTCTTTGTGTTTTGGTGTTGTTTATTTCTGCAGTGCTGTCTGGAGGTACTAAGAAGTTCTGCATCCTGACCCAAGTGCAGCTGGAGAACCATCCACTGCCCATACGTGTTTACAATCTGCATGTGACGTGAATGGATCAACAGAGCTAATTCATATATAATTCATGCAGTAGATCAGCAGGCAAGTTGGAATAAACTCCATGTCTCCAAATCTGATTTAAGTAACCTATGCCCTAAAGGGCACCCATTCCGCTGTCTCAACACTTTGCTGTGATCCTGCTCCATCCTGTGGCTTCCTGTGGATGTCCACTGTGTGTAACGTTCTGTGAACACGTCCAGTCGAGCCCCTTTCAATGGATTTACTTACACACTGCTCTACTTCCTTACTGAAATACCTACATGCCAAAAATTATAGGAGTTTTTAAAGAAGTCATTGAGAAACCCACAACACCCATGCTGGCTATGTCAAACATCTGTATTTAGGTGTCAATCAATATGTGATCTTCTCATGATGTTCTCATCATTATTTTTGCTTCAGTTTCTACAGTGATATACTTACCACTGTATAAGTGATCATTATATATCTTGGGGGAAAAAGATAAATATATTTTTGACAATACTTTTTAAATGTCTACAGCTGTACATTTCCACACTGCCTCAGGAAAGTACACAGTGCTCTTCCAATCAAAGTGTTGTTCTTCACTAGCTATTATAGAATGTATGCATACACATAATAGACATATAATATTATAGGTCCGAATATGTGCTTGTGTCTGCAGAAAAAATCGGATGGAGTTCTCATTTATACTAAGTGACCAAACTGAGAAATTAAAAAAATCTTGCTTCATCCAACATCTTTTTACTTCAGTGAATTATTTTATTGATGTTGCAAGTCTTAATTTTAAATTCAGTTTTGATGAAAAAAGTAGCTGGTCCTTTGCCTGTTATTATACAAAATCTATTTCTATAAAGTGGAAGGAAATACAATTTGTAAAATGATCAATTACATAATGATTACAGTGGAGAAATATATTCTCTAATATAATTTGTTAAATGGAGGAATTTAATATGAAATAGTAGATTTCCAAATTTATACAAATAACACCAGATGGTGAGCAGCTAGTTTTAATTAAATTAGGTTTGATAATTATAGCTGTTTAATTTTTAGGTTTGACTCAGATTAGAAAGAATGTATTATTTCCCTGTAAATTTATTTTTAGTTTTCTTCCAAGGTTGTGCATACTGTATTATTCACCATGGCCTGGAGCAGCAGAGAGCTGTGGTCAACATTCTGGCAGCTGGTTTTAGCTGGCCTTGGTTCTGCTTCAGCAATCCAGAGGATGTGGCGTGCTGGGACCCCCTGATGGGAGTCAGAGGGAGTTTTGCCAATGGAAGCAGGAGGGAGTTTCTCTATCCGAGTAGGTTTTCACAGGTAGATCTGTTGACTCCAGCACTTCATTTCAGCTGCTTTTGGGCAAAGGAAGAAGCCTGATGAGAATGATGCCTTTTTGGTCACCACGTGCATTTCTGCGCTGTGACTGCAGTGATCCATTTGCACACACACACGCCTGCACTCCCTGCAGTTTGTGCCCTGCAATGTTCCCTCTGGGAGGACCCTGCAAGGGCTACAGCCTGTCCAGCCTCACACAGCAGTAAAGTGGTGAGCCCTGGCACTGGTACCCTGCTCTGACACACCCTTTTCCATCACTACGGCTTTCCAGAAGTTCCTCTGGTCTTGTCCCAGCCTTGAGCTCACCAGGTCCCAGTGACTCCACTGAGCCATGGAAATATGCTTAAAGCTACAAATGTGTCCAAGCCCTTTTTAGAATGTGGATAGAGTCCAAAGCCTAGCTTGCAGGACCAGCTCCCTGCTAATCAATGCTCACAGTCCCACGAGAATCACCTCCTGTCTTTGGACCAAGCTGAGTATGATCAGGATCCATATGATTGAGCCTGTTCCATTTACAGGTCTGGCAGTTGCAGCCACAAGCCCAAATGAATGCTTTCATCAACTTTGCAGGTCACAACTGCAAAAAGGGTCTTGGCTGCAGTGACACCTGTGAACACTCAGCTCCTCTCCAGCGGCAGGATGGTGCAGGTTGAAAGATCCATGTGGTAACAACTGCAGGGTGTTTGCTCAGTGAATGGTCTGATGCTCAGGGGGAAAAGGACTCTTTCAGTGTGACTGAGTTCATGGCACACTTCTCATTTTCTTGAGCTGTTAATCCGTCTCCTGGAGTCTGTACACTGTAAAAAAGAGGTGGGTGCAAAACGAAGAGGTTTGAGTCATTGTATCATCACAGTTCAAAGGCACTTGGAATATGGTAATTGTAATTGAATACTATAATTGTAATTGAACATATAATTTAGAACTTCAATGTTGCAGTTAAAAGAAGTGTTCAGGATCTGCCTGTAACTCCTGGAAATCTTCAAATGCTTGTGACTTCCAGCACAATTTTAGGCTGGAAGAAGCCAACCCAAGGGCTTACTCTCTATTTCAGATGGCACAAAGAAACTTAAAAGTTTCCTTAAATCTTCCCCTCCACTTCAGCTTTCTTAGAGCTGGCGCTTGGACTGGCACGCAGGCAAGGTGGTGCTGTCCTGCCTCCTCTCTCTAAAGTCCTTTTCCTTTTATCTCAGTTTTCTCTCAGCATGATTCTTCTTCCATTATCTGCCAAGCGCAAATCCTGCCTCCTGCTCTGCTTTCTTTTTTTGTGTGTGCTGAAAGGCAACCTCCCTGAATTTGGATGATATTGATTATGTAAATCATCACTTCTCCTCTAGATTGCTTTTTCTTTGTGAACTGGGAGCATAATTTGCAGTCTTCTACCTGATAATTGTGAGGATAATTTGAGCTGTCTCTTTGTGGAGTCATCAGTGACTGTTTTAATTTCCATATGTGAGCAGTACTCTTCTATTTTTAATTTTTTTTTTCCTAATCCTATCTCCTTCTGAACTACTGGATTGACTCTGCTGTTCATAACAGCATCACCTGAAGTCTATTTTGGAATTTCCGCTGCCAGCAAGATTGAAATTTATCTACAATGTGGCAGGTTTTTCAACATTTCCAGAAGAGACATAATCCCATAACTATCAGCCTGACAATAAAGTTGTCTATCTGTAATGGAAAATTGAGGACTCACGGTCATGTTTTTCACTGCAAAAAATGTTTCAAAATGAAGTAAAACAATACCATTTTGTGGTGAATAGCACATGTCTTTCATCAACTTGAAATACCTATTATAGGTTTGAAAATTAAAATAATGAGAAGTTCACGACATATCATTCTTTTATTCTGCATTGAAGACAACCCACTTACAAAGGGCCATGCAGCACATTTCACAGCAAATGAGATTTAAGTAATCTATTCACATGGGTTTCGAAAGGATAGAAGGAAAATAGAATAGCCTGTTACTGGCCATTGTCTCAGAAAAGGTGACCATTGTTTTATTATACCATTTTTAAAAAGCACTGCGAGCAGCTTCTCCCTCCCTGGTTCACATGATATTGGTATTGGTTAAGCACTGAAAATATGCTGGAGGTTTTAGAAGATGCAGGTAAAGCGGAACCCTGAGCTGAGGCGGAGACCCAAAGGCAGCTCCCTTTGGCATCAGCAGTCCTCTGGAGCTGGCTCCCAGGCCATCCAAAGGCTTCACAGAGCACAGAGGCAGGACATCTCTGTGTGCCTTGGGCAGGACCAATGATAACATGACCACGGCTCCCTCTTCATCTTCCAATCTCCTATTAGTCACTTCAAGCCTGACATCACAGAAGATCCATGTAGGATATGGTTGTGATTGAACTAGTTTCTTTGGAACTGAGTTTCACTAGGAATTGCACAACTAAGAAAAAAAAAAAAAAAAAAGAGAGAGATATCTCCTAAGCTATAGCAAAAACTAAAAAAAACTCTCTCAAATTTTTCTAAAAGAAAAAACATACTTAGGAGTTTTATTTTTATGAACCAACCGTATCGCCTTCTATTTTAGTTAAAAAAAATAGTATCAAATGCTACATTAACTTCTCTACATGAAAAATAGTTTGCAGGAAGTATGTTCTATTCCAACTATGTCCAAAAAGGGTCACATCTGACCCAATCAATATGCTTTTTAAAATTTCTGTCTGCAAGAGAAATGTCACGGTAATTAGTACATTTTCATGAAATAGTTCCCTTTGGACAAACTGGCATTTCTAACAGGAAAATAATCTGTTAGAAAATTTCAGATTTATTCTACTGTTAACAGACTGCTCAGCTGCACCTGCAAATAAAGTCACACATCTGGGCTCTGTTGAAATCAGTCATGATTCTGTCAGAGGCTTCAAAGAGTCGCGAATCACGAATGTGGAGGTACGTGTGTATGAATATATGTATCTGTATCATTTATGTGTATCATCTATCTTTTACATATCTATATCTAGGTAATTATAGATCTTGCTATATGCACACCAGGAAAATGACTGGTCTAACAGATGGGAGTCCTGCAGGGAACCCTAAGAGGAGCCAGTACTGCAGGAGAAGAGAGGCAAAGGCATATGTTTTGTTGTAGCTTGAATTACCAGAGAGCTAATCCCCAGGAAGGGGGTATATTTGACCTTCTGCAGCATGGGGAAATTTAACCTTTAATATTTCTCAATCAACACATTCCAGGGGAAACTTTCTGTTCCATCGCAGTATTAAAAAAATGTCGAGATATCTGCATTTTTAGCAAGCTGTAGAATCTAGAGGATTGGATCTTTTCAGCATCAGTCATGCAATTTGTCAACACTATACTGGCTGAACAGCCAGTCAAACAAAACTCTCTTAATTCTTGAAATGTGGCCTATTACCCAAATTTAAACAAGTGGCCGAATATGTTTATTTTCACTCTTGGTCAGCTGGTAAATGGTTTGAATGTGATATTAAGCATCATTAGCAACTGTTGAAAGGTGAAATGATTGAAATTAATAAGAAATGCTACATTTCAAAATGTATGGGTCTGTATTGCTCCCATGAGAACTCCCTGATAGATTTAGGGTGTGGAGAGTCAATCCTTTATCATCATGCCTTTCTCTTCTTAAATATTCTGACATCAAATTGGACACTAAAGTATAATACTGGAATATACCATACAAGAAATAATTTAGAGGTAGAGACTTGTATCCTCATAGGAAAAATTTCAGAAGTAGGTGAAATTGCTTAAATGGTAGGACTGGGGGAAAAATGCTGTGAGTGGCCCTTAAAAACATTTCCAATGCATGCACAATAGCACTAAAATTTTCAGATACAAATAAAAAAGGCTAAAAAATAGGCTAACAAATTTTCAACTCATGCACAATAGTAGTAAAAAATAAAGATTTAAATACAGTAGGCTAAAAATACAGGTACATCCCCTCTGTTAGCAGTGCATAAACACGTCTCTGCGTCTGTGTGTGTGAGTGCATGTCTGGGCACAAACAAACCGAGATATGAAGCAAAGGCATCTCTTTTTCTTTGACATCTACACAGAAATATCTTTCCCCACTAGTTCTGCTTCTGAAAAGTCAGTAATTTTCTTTGTCTTCAGCCTGGTACAAAAATCCTCTGAGATTCATTGTCTGTTGTGACCTTAATTCTGTTAGTTATGTCTAGATACTGCAGCAATCTATGGGTTAAAGTATGATATACCACACACATCCAGGGAGCGGAAGCTTTAACTTCAAATACTCCTGCTTTTGTGAATTCAAATCAGAGCTCCAGCACTGCTCTTTCAGTGGGGAAAGAGGGAGATTATGGGCTCGTTATCTGGCCAGTTGTGTCAGTACTTCAAAAAAATATGGGTTTTTCAAGATAGTAGGTTCTGTATATGCTGAGTATCTGTCTATCTATCCCTCAGCCTTCACTCTAAGGAAGGTACACATGCATGTGTAAATGTGTATGTGCATGAATGTGCACAAATATACATGTGAATATTTGTAATTATAAATTATGATAATTAGAGTAACTGTACACAAAGCTGAAACAATGTTTTGTTCTGGTTGCCACATTCTGCAGATTCATACTGGAAGCCCTTAGATTTACTTCATCAATGTATCAGACAGAGTTGGCAAATGAGGCTTCAAAATGTTGGGCTAATTACAAAAGTAGAATCAGAAAGGTTAAGAAATGTTAATGTGCATCGTTAGGGCAGCACAACCTGTTGAGCATCAACTGATGAGAATTTATTGTGGGAGTTCAGGCAGGCACATACCACTAGTGTAAGAGGAATTAAAGTGTATGAGATTGCTCTTTTGTATCCAGTACTCCTGAAAATGTTCTCACATGCTCACAGTAATAACTCTGCATTTGATTTTAATTGTTTAGCTTCCTGGACTGTGATCTCTCCCTATCAAGCACTTAGATTACTTCAACTCACCACCGAGGTGTCTGGGTACTCACGGTGGGCATCCACTGATACTATTTGCAGTCCCTGAATGTTTGCCATACTTCTCTGATCCCCAAGACCATGCTCTGGGATCACAGGCATACAGGAGGGTCTGTTTAACCTGCACTGGGAGGTGAAAGAGCAAACCTTGCTAATGCACCTGTGCTCCCTCTGCCTGGCTAAGGGAACGAGCATGGTGTTTTTGTTACAAAAGTCTTTGCTGCTTGCATTAGAAATGGCAGTCAAGTAGCCTGAGGGATATGCTTGTGTGTTGTGTTTTAACAACATATGTTAGATCTATGCCAACATCCTCCTCGCTTGCTCTCCCAGGTGCTTTAACTACAGCTGAGACACAGAGGCTGGTGCTACCTGCTCCAAGGGGAGAAGAGGTAAATGCTGGAGACATCTTTCAGGAACAGAGAACATGAGCTATGTGTCACGCATTCGTTTGGTTTCTGAGCTAGCAGTAAATCCAGACCCCCGGTAGGACCTAATTACCTCCCATCTGAACACTAACTCACAAGCTAAATGCTGTCGAGGCGAGATGGGGACTCATTTCCAAGAACACAGGCACAAACACATTTTTATTGGCCATAGAAAATGGTAGTGTGTGTGCCAATACAGCATGGATGTCTGACTCAGAACATAAAGTGCAGGTGCCAGCAGCAAGAAGATGCTGCTAAGAAATAGCAGCTCTGTGGGACTGCAAAGTATCAGCTGTCTGGGGAGACCAGAACTGGGAAAAAGAGACACTGATGATTGAAAACACATTTTTTTTTTGCCATCTCCACAGGTTCCCTTGAGCTCTTCACCCTGCAGTCGGAGCACAGAACCGTGGCAGTGGGAGTGATGGGGTTGCTCCTTCTGAAAAGGATCCAAAAATTCTGACCTCCTCTTCCTCAGGGAAACTTGCTACTACAGAGACTCTTCATCCACATGGGAGAGGAGTGAGAGGGCAGTGTTAGATAAATGCAGAAATTCCTCTTCTCCTCACGGGATGTTCCTGGCAATGGATAAGACCTCGTGGCTTGGCTTGCCCTCATCCCTGGAGTCTCCTTTAGGAGGTAATCTTCGGAGAAAAGAAAATCAACAGCATTACTATATTTTGTACAGTGCCTTGCACAGTGTATCCCTGATGTGACTGGGCACATCAGACCTGCAGGTAATAACTACAAACAGTAACTGTCTCTGAGGATAGGAGTGGGAAAGGAAATTGTCTTTGGATAAAAATAGTTCCTTTTGATTGTGTATTTTCTTCTGGCTCTTTGCCTTCAGGCAATGTATGACAACTTGAGGAGCAGGGAATTTTTTTCCCCTAGGCAATATTTTATTGCTCTCTACCTTAAAGTAAAGTCAATATTTGTAATTATCTGTCCACGTCACAGGTAACTGCAGGACTTTTTGGGAAAAAAATAATGAAGATGGCAGCACAATTTCTGACAATATTCGGAGAAAAGATAACAAAAAGCAGGCTGATGGGCTTAAATCCCCTGCACAGATCTCAAAGACTTTCTTGTTTAATACAAGACCTTTGTACCTTATTGTTATGCTTACTATGCAAAACCTATATAGGTGCAAATGTATGTCTTTCTGTGTGTATGCACTCACATATGACCACATTTGCTTATTTGCATATATGTATGAATACATGCAGCATGTGTGGGTGGTGAGAAGCTAAAGGAACATTTGCAAGGTTGACAAGACCAAAATTTCATCCTCCTTCAACCTGCTGGGTTTTTCTAAGTGCATGCTGGGGCAGGAGAAAGAATCCCCTTTTGGGCTGAAATATGCAGAGAGACTGAGGCTGCAGGAGGTTAAAAACCCCAGCTCAACAGCGTGGTGCTGAAGAGTTAACTCAGCAGACTGGGTTTTCTGTTAACACAGTTGTGCTGCTGACAAGCATCAGCAGTATGGTTGTCCTCTCCTCCCTGGCACCCAACGTGAGCCAGCAGAAACTTGCCTGGAGATGAGTGTTTCAAACTCTGCACACAGCATCCTGACAGCCTGCATCCCTTGCCAGATATCAGTGACAGAGCTGACATGGAGAGGCAAGAGAGGGCACAGCTGGCACGCAAAACCCTGCCATCAGCACCCCCGCATCTGCTGGATCTGTTGTGAGCAGTTCACCCAGCTGGGATTTTAATACGGCTGCATCCCTCCTTTTGGAAAGTGGTATTTTTCCCCCTTGATAATAGAGATGTGAAAAAAAGAACAAACACCAAATTAAATGTTTTTAGGGTAGCACATGCGTGTGAAATTTTAGGCCTGTTGACCTTGGCAGGGTCCCCATAAAAAATTAGTACAAAATTGGTGGCATTTGTTGCTCTGAAAGGCCGTCAGCCACGAAGGCAAAGGCAGGCAGAGGGAGAAGCAGTCTGCTGATACAGGGCCCCATCCTGGAGATCCTGCTGTGCTCCACAGGTCTGGGTGCAGCATGCTTCGTGGGTTGTGGTGAAATGAGGGGGCAGATGTGTGGCACAGTCATTCCTACGCTTCACAGTTCCTCAATTGCAGCTGCCATCAGTGGGTGTTTATAGCACCAGGCGCCCCATACCCAAACCTGCAAAGCACTGCAGGAGCTCACAGGTGCTGACAGCTCTTGTCACCTCCCAGCAACTGCTCAGATCCACATAGGACCAGCCACACACACACCACTCACACATGGCACCTTGCCTGTCAGCTCCTGACACTGTCTGCGCTCTGACAGATTTTTTATTTCATGGATGGACAAACAGCTCTCGACCCAGCAGATTCCTTTTCTTTCTTACATGGCCTTTGTATTTTGGTGGAAAGCCTTAAATAGCATTTCTGTAATCACGCTTCTCTGCTGACCCATATTCTCACACAGGTTCACCCTGTTGGCAACTGCTCCAGGTTCAGCTTATTAAATCCTTCCTGGGTAGCTGGGAAAGCAGAATAACTTATCCAGGAGAAGAACCAGGCATTAGGAGCAGGGGAGGCATTTGTAAGGGACTGCCCCCTTCCTGGCCGTGCTGGAGCTGAGCCCATGCACAGTTTCTCTTCTGCTGATTCTTGCAAGCCAGAGCCTCACACCGGCAGGAACCTGGGTGCTGATTTAAAGATTGTGTGCTCTGCTAGACAGGCAAAGGCTTAGGGCTGGTGAGGATTTATGAATTTTGATACTGGATTTTGAGGTGCTTGGCTCTTGGGATCTAGTCCAGAGCCAGACACAAGTGATGAGTTCCCTGCATCTCTGAATAAAATCCATCTGGGGTATACCTTTCTTCCTGACTCCTCTCTTGCACAGTATCCTCATGACAAGCGCTTGGAATGCTGAAGATCCGAAGCAAAAATCCCTATTCTCTGAATTGCCACTCCTTCCTCTTAAAACTGGTCGCTCTTCAAAACCAGATATGAAATTTATTATATTTCACTTTCTCCCAGCATAAGGATGTGGGTGTCAATCCTTGCTGCAAGAGGCTCTTTTTTAGGCAAGATTCAAGAGCAAGGTAATCCCCAGGAAGGTGGAAAATGTGGATTTAAACTTCTGCAGGCAGGAGAGGAATCTGAACCTGGATTTGCCATAGCTAGAGCAAGTGCCTTCACCACATTGCTAGCATAATACGACCCTGTTGTCTCTATCCCTACTTTGTGCTAAGAGCCACCTGGAAAATACATAGTTTGTGGATGTCACCACATTTAAGCATGTGATAAAGGCTGAGTTGAGTATGGTAAGGTACTCAAGTACTTAAAGATCCTAGAGAATATAGGTGTAAGAAATTCTGCTAAAGATATGAGGCATCCACAGGCTCTTACTCTGTACTGGATTACCAGAATTTGTCCACATACTTTTCCACAGACTTTAAGTTTTCCCTATTCATAGCACAGCAATAAGGTTACACTACCAATCAGTTTTAGTAAGTCTCATGGAGTTGCTGAATTAAACTTTGGCCCCAAAGTCATTACGGTATAATAAATGCTTATATTGTAAACTGGTAATCCCAGAGTGTATGGTCCTTCCAGGAGCAATATATTTTCTTTTCAGTCTGATAATTCATCTGGAAGTGTATAAATCTAGAGGGCAATCTCATATTTCTCCAAAAAAGAGATGGGCAAGGGGTATATTTTTTGGTTCTCTGATTAAAAAAAGATACTAAATTACAGACCTCAGAAAAACCTTAAGCAGCACTGTAGTTGCAAATTTGACAAAGAAAACACAATAACAATGAGCAGATCAGAATGGATCCATTAGCAGCATGAATCCATTACACTTCCTCAAATATTTCTAAAATAACTGAGAGTGGAAGCAGACCAATAAATACCAAAAATCCTGTGGAATCACTTAATTGAGCTGGCCAGCTGTTCTGTAGTTCCCAACTCCATCTTTTCATAAAGAGGAAATAATAGAGCACTAAAACCACTTCTTTTTTTTTTTTTCTCTGATGTTGCAGAGATAAAATATGATCATTCATCCCTCAGTTTAAGCAAATCAGAAGAAGTCTACTCTGGTTTAGCTCTGCTGAAGAGATATTGCATGGGGATAGATTTTAATTTTTAATGAGATATTGAACCAGACAATTAATCTCTATCTTTAATGATTAAGATGTGGATAATATTGCCTGTAAGTCATTGGTGTTGGATGAAAGTTACCACAGCAGCAAAAGGTAATTACATATTTCTTCCTGGTCAATTGCTTACAGAAAAATGCTTAGCTGACTTGCAGTAGCACAAATAGAACTCGCAAAAATCAAAGTTCTGCTGAGCTTCAGGAGTCCCAGCACTTCAGATTCTGGAGGAGAAAATGAAAAACACAAAAAGAGAATAACACTTTTGATTTTGGAAAGAGACAAAGGTTCATTAAGCACTTCTGGGAAAGAGATTAAGTACTTGTTGGAAAGCCAGAACTGCAGCAGAACATTGATAATCCCACTTCCCCTTTCCCTTCTTTTCTTTCTTCACATTCATTTCCAATCCAAGTAAATCTTTCTCTTCTCATATATTTTCTCTCAGGATTGTGAGATTTTGAGGCAAGGTGTCTGCTCTGCTCCTGCCCTTTCCCAGATTTTTTTTCAGAGATGCTTCAGGGCTTCAGAAGTCCCTTGCTCTCCTCTTGGAGCAGTCCCTTAGTTGAAGTGCAGCAGAGACCACCAGAAGGTGCCTGTGCCAAGCACTAAAGGCCTCTGCAGAGATGCTGTGGGCAGAGTCTGGAGGAGATGCCATATTGCCCCCCAGGAGTGCTAAAATACTGCCAAGGCCCTTCCCACTCTCCAGAGCAGCCAAGGACACAGAGGGCACGAGCACAATCCGTAACCATATTGGTCCCTCCCGTCCCATGCCGCGGCTCGCCTCCCACGCACGCCCTGCTGTGCTCTGCGCTCGCGCAAGGGGACATCAGCTCTGACACTGCTTTAATACCTGCAGCCCTGGGCTGGACACACAGACGTGCCTGTCATTTCCTAAGCTCTGCCATGGATGGTTAATTGTCAGTAATTGGCATCTGCCAAGAAGTCCCCCGAGACAGGGGCACCAATAGACTTCTGCCAAGGCTTACGTTTTGTATGAAATATCCCCAGGGAGAATCTTGGCTGTGCAAAACCCCAATATCTTGAATTTCTCAGAAAAGCCTCCAACACAGTGACTGACACCTAGGAGCAGCTATGTGCCCCAGCTAGCCAAACACTTATAATTACAAAGTAACTGCAAGGGTGAATAATGTATCACACATCATCCTTTGAACATATGGAGTCACAGATTCTATGTAATGAGCAATATTCTCTGTATTGCTGGGATCTCATATAGCTTAGGGAGTAGGTTATATATTTATGTAGTGTGATGTGGCAGTCCCTCAGCTTATATGTCCCCACAAAACCACAGAAGCTGCTGCAGCCCTGCAGTGATTCTGCTGGATATGAGGCTGGTCAGAAATGGAAACTGAAATTAGCAACCAGTTTTAGATCTTTGTGCATCTAGTCCCTGAGCCCATCCTAGAAACAGGAGTGCTAAACTGCAGCTACATAGTGTGCTCAAACAAAAATGAACATAGCTTATACCTCCTCCAGTGAAACAGGCCCAAGGCCCTGGCACAAGGAGTTTCATATTTTGCTTGGCATTGTCAGGCAGCTAGTAGGAGCCCTGAAAAGGTTTTGATGTGGATTGAATACTGTTCTTCCAAACAGTGGCCAGGGTCAGGGATGGCCATAGGTCAGACTGCTCTCATGGCTGCACAGCGTGAGGGGAAAGGATATCAGAATTCTGATTTATGCACCGGGCACTCCACATACCTGGGACCAAAGTGCAAGAGTGTGGGAGCATCACCTCCTATCAGTCCTGCAGCTCCTCCATTATCCAACTTATCCCACCTCTACCTCAAAGTCACTCAGAGTTTATGCTGAAAGGCCCAGGCATTAGTTTCAAGCCCTGGGAATCATTGGTTTAAGTCAGGGTGAGCCTAAGAGCTCATCCCACAAGCCTCTGAGGTCTTTACATTAATCAGTCCAGACTCTGTTCCCCGGTCTGTTACTTGCTCTCCCAATATAGTTATGTTTCCAGAACGTTCCACCCCAAGTGTGTACGTTGCTACTTCTCAGTTGTTTCTGGTCTTTGGAGCTAATCCCTGTACTGCATTTGGTTTCTGGGCACTGTCCCTGTTTTCTTTTACATGAAAGTATTTTCTTTTCAGGCTATTCCATCTTTCCTGCTCCTTTATTTTCACCACCCTCACTCTGAAGTCAGGGACCCAAGAGATTTGTCATAGCCACCCTCACTGCAACACTCCATCCCTACCTGTGCTTGCTCGCTGAGCTCCACTGCCCCGGGTCAGGCTGCTCCACCAGCACAGCAGAGGGCATTGCCTCGACTCGCTGACATCCCAGCAGCCAAAAAATGATCCTGGACCTGGGCATTTCCGGGCTCAAGCCCACGCAGCCGCACCCAGCTGGACCCGGCCGAAGCAGGTGTGCAGCCCCGGGCAGGCGCAGGAAGGCAGGGGCAGTGAGCTGCAGTGTCCTCAGCAGCTGTTTCTCTAGCAGGGCCAGTGTTTCTCTGTGGGTTGCTCGTGCTGAGGACAAGACGTGCACCTCTGTGTCGTGCACGGTCAGAGGGACAGCTGTGACAGCTGTGACCCAACCGTCCAGATCTCCCGTGGCAAGTAGTCCTGGCTCCTACCCCTGGGATTCAGGACTAGGAAAGCCAAGGTCTGAAGCCTTGGCAGTAGGAGCAGGTGGGCTTTCCAACATATACAGAGTTGGCTCTTACACATAGTAACCTCAAATATCCATTCTGTGGGGAATTCCAACATTTTCCATTCATTGTCATCATAAATGGCCCCCAGGTTTAAACCTCCCATACTGCAGTGTCTGTGAGGAAATATAATTGCCATCAGCTGGGAGATTTTGCTTCTGTTTTGATTTGGAGAGCTTTTTAAATTTTGTAATTTAATTTTTATATATGAAGCGAGCATAATAATTATTTTAATTATAAACAATATCAGATATGGTAATGCAATAATTCATTAGTATTCTAATTGGTAAGTGTTACTGTAACTGATATTTGCTTTGGTAATTGGTATTTTAATTGGTAATTGGTGTTCCAAATGGCCATTGGGGTAATTCTTATTAGTGACTGGTAATTACAATGGAAATTCATAATTGGTATTCTAATTGGTTTGGTAATTCATATTTGGTTTTCCATTGGTAACAGAGAAATGTGGTCATTTGTAATAGATAATTGGTTTGGTAATTGAATTATCAATTGGCATTGTAGAGAGTACAAAACAAGTGATCAAAACACACTAATTTATTAATAGTGTAAAATATGTAATATTTTGAAATTAAAGCTAGTTTACAAAACTGGCAATCAAATAATTTCAAACCAAAAATTGCTTACTAAAATATTTTAATTTTAGAAAAATGCCTAATTGTAAGAACTATTTTTAAGTCCTCTCCTCTCCTCTTATTAAGGTGTCTTGGCATGTGTGAGATCACATACCAGAGGATCAGTTCCACGACTCAGCTGGTCCTACTGAAACTCAGCCCTCACTTGGCACCCTGGACGTGGTTCCCAAAGGAACATTTCCTTGTTATCCTGCTTTGAAACACCTGCTCCTGAACTATCACCTGAACATCACATCAGCCTGCAGATATGGCAGATCTTTCTCCAAGATTGGTCATCATTCAGGATATTTAATGTTGTATGAGGTCAGATATGGTAAAAGCAGCTGGGTCATAAAAAAGGTTGTTCATCGTTTCCCATATATTATATATTTCTCATTATATTATATATGATTATTTTCTGTAGTGGAGGTCCTTTGTTTGACATTCTGCAATACAGGAAAGAGTGCAAGCTACTGGGTGGGAAGTCATATTACTTTAAAAAAAAAAGACTTTGGAGTGCTGCTATGCTAATGTCATCCACAAAAAGACAGAAAGACTAAGATCTAAAGGGAAGAGTAACTAAAATTGCTCACTACAGCCTTTGATGCAAAAAAGTACTTAGTTGCTTATATAATGGAGGGTACAAATTTTCACAGAGAAATATCCAGAACTGCCAGCACTATTTCTGTCCTATTATGGCCTTTGGAAAACTATTGATTTCCTTTCAGATGCATCAAGTTAAGCATCCAATGCACATTCTTCCTCTCCAAAATGCTTTGCCTAAAGATGTTTGAATATCTGGCTCATTAGACTATGTTCTTCCATGATCAGCATAGAAATCTGAGATAGAAAATACCCTTTTGGTCATCCAACCCAACCCTCAGCACTGTGGAATTGTTCCCTCTCCCTCTATACACTTTTGAGGGTTTTATTCAGCCCTGTTATAAATGATTCAGATAATGAATTCCCCTGGAAAACTGCTCACCACCAGTGACCACCACTATTATGGACTGGGACTGGGATTACATCCAGTTACAAGAAGGGAGAGTTCAATGTGATACTACAAAAGGAAAACAGAGGGAACAGCCAAAGAAAAACTATGAATTTATTACAAAGAGCCTGTGTTTTGAAGTAAAAAAACCCCAACACTTAGCAAGAGAGTATCATTTTTGAGGCTGTGTCTATTTCAGACAATTAGAAGTTAATCTGGACCTTTAACTACAAACCAGAAATTCCCCAGAGTCGGGTGAGTTTTTTTCCATTAGCCAAAGGTCCTTCAGAGCGTAGCAGGAATTTTGGTAAGAGTTCAGTTGTTAAGACTGGCATTTTGAGGGTATGACCTTCAAATTGTAAAAATTCTGCTTGTAGCTTAACCTACCTGGATTCCAGGAAAAATTTCCTTCTGTCTCATCCATTTCAAATAAGAACAAGAACAGGGAATTATTTTTAAAAGGCTCCCTACCAACTGGAATATGAGGATGCATTTCTAACATCACTTTTGAGATCACCTTTATCCTTCTTAAATTATTTTCAAGCTCTATGAGGGTTTCAGCAAAACAATTCAAAATGCTTGTCTCCACTAACCACTAATTCAAGGCTGATTTGTAAATCCTTACATAATGTTCACGGATTTTATAGTGTGCAATTACATTTTTCAAATGCTTCTCCTTTCTCATGTTCTTTTCCTAAGTCTTTTAATTTAGCCAATCAAAACCCATTTATTTCTGATTTGAAAATTAGTTAATGCAAATAAGCCTGGCTGACATTTGCAAGTCATTTGCAAATGCCCTTATAGCCTGATAGTCCCTCCTCTTGCCTCTTCTGAAACCACATTTATGCATGTCTCTGTGTGATTGATTGTGTGTATATACTCTGAGATACATCAAGAAAACATGATCTATTGCTCCCGGTCAGTATGTGTGCCACATGTTAATTATTCTTCACATGTAAGAGTTTTGGCCATGTCTACATTGGAGCTCACAGCAGAGGCTCTTTAAAAAGACAAGGATGAAGATACCTTGAGTTTTTCCTACACAGCACATGAAGTAGCCTCCGTATGCACCACTGTGCCTAATAAAGTCCACGTGCACTATTCTGGTTCTGTTCTTTATTACTGTACTGTATTGCTTCAGGATCCAATACAAAAATTAGCATGGGCAAATCACATTACACTCCTTTGCGGGAGTAGGCTTGTCCTTCATTCAGCTACAGCCAGTCTGGGAGGATTTGCTACCTTATTTCTGCCACCAAAAAAAACCACCAAAAGCAAAACAAACCACCCCAACACTATAGAACTACCTTTCTATCTTCCCTCATCTTTCATGTTCTGAACTAACCTCTGCCCCAGCATCACCAAACACTCATCTTCTGTGTTTTTGTATATACTTTTGAAGTTATTTTAAGCTTGAAGCTAATCTTAAAGCTGGTGTCCTTCAGTTGCCTCCTGCTGGGGACACCTTCCATGCTGGTAGCAGTGCTGGTCAATGATTGTCAATGTTACTAATTTGGCACCATTTTCTTTTGGTTTTTCATCCATCTCCTCAAGAGAAATTGCAGGAACAATACAGAACATTTTGGCTTGAATCCTGTCTTACATGTTTGATAGTTTCACCACCAGATAAGAACTTGAAAGGTTATCTCCTGCAAAGTGCAGTAATGCCATGATTCCAGAGAACGCTCAACATGCAACACTGGGCTGAGGACCATCACCCTTCAAGTGCACTCCATTGCAGACAATAATGCAGAATGAGGATATCACACAGGCTTAAACACATTAGCACAGGTACTGGAAGTTGATTTATTGCAGAGGCACAGAGCTCTACATGTACTAATTCAACTTGCTTCTCAACTAACAGCTGTGTCCTTGCAGTAATTGCTATGACTTCTATCGGTTGTTTTCTAGAGCCTCACTACAACTTTGGTGTGTACATGCAGCCATTTAGGTGTTAACCATAGGTGTCCAAGCCCCAAATAACTCAGCAGAGAGGTAGTCACTGCAGTCAGTGGAATTTTCGGAGTATTTCAATTTGCTCCCAACTCACAAACCTGTTCCCAGGCTACCATGGGAGGCCAGACAACACACACACGGCACCATCAAGTACTCAGTTACTTTTAGGTCTCTTAAAATGGAGGTGGCCACCCTGCCCAGTGTGTGATTATGAAGAACAGCTCAGTGATGAGCTGCTGTGCTGACCCCAAGGCATAGATGCACACTTCAGCCTGCACTGAGGAATCACACCGCTTGTTTACTGTCCTGGTGCACAGCAGTGTTTCAGTACACACAAGAAAAGGTACTCCACTCTTCCCCTTGCCTGTCCTCTCAGGCCCCCAGGATCCTTACCAACCTCATCTCTGCAAATGCTCACATAGTTTCAGGCTGTGCTACAGAAATATATAAATCCCCTAATGCGTTGTGTCCCTTCCCCCATCTCCCAATATCTAAAATCTCCCCCTCCTTCCTGATGAGCTAAGGAAAATTTTGCTTCATGCCCTTCATGTGTAACAGCCTAGGCTCTAAATAGAAGAGATGACAGGCAAATGAGGGTACAACATCCACAGGCAAGTGGGTAGGGGTGAAAAAGGACATGAGTAACCAAAAAACAATGATGCAGCACCTCCAGTTAGACTTGTCTTTGCCAGTGAGCCTCAGGGAGGGGGATCAGTTATTAGTGGCTTGTTTTCTTTCTTGCCTTTCTTCGGTGTGAGCTGTGGGGTGGCGGGGCAGCTGGTGTGCTGTGACAGCTGCTGGCCATGCTGTTCATAATCGCCTCATTGATACCTTGAGCTGCCTCTGGCTGTTTGTTGTATCCACCTGTTGCCTTTGGTCAGAGCTCCTAAGCCCTGCATTTCAAGGGCTCTTGCTTGCCAGGGCACTCTTCCCAACCCTGCCACGGGCCCCTGTGTGCTGTCACAGGGTGAGCATAACTATCTTTTTTTGGCCTTCTGGCTCGTTACTAATGTATTATTTCACCATCTCCCACTGCACTACTGTCAATGGAAAGAAAAAAAAAAAAGGAGAAAAAAAGAATTTATCATGATTTTGTGAGTACTTTTTTTTTTTTAAGCTCCTATGTCCATATATTCCCAATATAGGATTCTGCAACATTTGCAATCTTCAGATCCAAAGAGACTTTCATCTGCTTCTGAACACTGCCAACTCAATGGACAGATTGATTACACTTGGGACAGGCAATCACACTATAAAATGTTGTGTGTCGTAAAAATAAAACTTCACTTTTTTCTCCCACTTCAGCCAAGTTTTCCAGAGCATACTATCCAAAATTATGCAATAAAAGCAGTAACTGTTTTCTGCAAGAGATGTTGCTCCAGTGATCATTCTGCTTTGCACTCTCCAGTTTCTCAGAGAGGGAGATGTCAAAAGGAGGGCTTTTTTATATAATATGAAGCTTCACAGTGATTTTACACACAGTTTTAAAAAAAAATGAGAAAATAGATCTTCAGAAAATACTGAAGAATCAATGGAACAGCTCTAGTTTGTCTCAGACAGTAAAAATCTGAACCCTTTCATGGAGAAAGGTTTGCCCTTGCCAGCATGCATGTGTTTATCAAAACATCATGTTCCTGGAGAATTTGACCTTGACTGTAGTTGTTCCTGGGGAACAAAGGCCTTCAGAAAAGAAATCTAAAGTAGCAAGTAATACAGATGCACAGAAACTCTAGATAGGAATGGATCTCTGAAGGTCATCTGGTTCAGCCACCATTCAAAGCAGAGGTTACAAAAGTAGCTCCAGGCTTTCCCTAGGCAACTTTGGAGTATCTACATGCTCTCTGCAAGGGCTGTTCCACAGGTTCACCATCTTCACTGTGAAAAAATCCCAAAAGATCCTAATATTTCATATTCATTTCCCTTTGCCTTTTTTAACTATTTGTTAAAAAATGACAGAAAAATCTATATGTCATCTCGTGAAGCAGGGAAGGATTACCCACATGCTAGACTGAAAAACCTGGCACAATTTTAGGCTAATTCCACAAGAAAAAGAGATTCACAAGATCACATATTCAATGTCTTTATGTCTGGTCCCCACTGACACTTTTTGAACCTGATAATTTGTTTCAAGCAAGTATGATGGAGTACAGCAATCTCTCATAGATTTCTACAAGTTTGATGAAAACCATTTTATGGGCAGATGAGAGAGACCGTTGTCAGTACCCTCATTGACAAAAAGCTGCAATTTGAACTCAATTGTTATTAGATACCTGAGGATCCACATGGCACAAAGGCATTCTGAATGTCACTGCTAAAAGAAACGATGTGATCAGACGGCAAGCATTGTATTAGTCATCAGAGAATCCAACCACAGGCTACACAGATCCAGAGGGAACTAGGCTTCATTAATTCTGCTACTCATGAAATGCCTTGGGTTTTTTACCTTTACTCCTATGCTTCAGCTGAGCAGTCATAAATTTGTGCAAGTGAGAAAAAGCTCCTTCATATAATCTCCCTTTATATATCATCCTTCTCTTACATGAGGAAAAGAATGACTAAGAATAGCTGGTCAGATGATTTACTATTACAATTTTCTGTGGGTATATGGGATTTCTGGATGTCACTCAGCTGCCTTTAACAATAGCAAGGACACAATTGTTTCCATAGTAATACCCATTCCAAAGGGGTGAAGGTGTGTGTGTGTGTTGGGGAGGACAGTACAAAGCAAACAGAAGGCACAGTTACACAGACTTGCATATAGGACAAAAATCAAGCACAACAGAATTTGATTCTGCAACCCTTGCTATAGAAATTCCTTTTTTTGAGGTCATCCAATTACACTGAAATCAGCAGAAAACTGACTTAGCAAGCATGCAGGCAAAACTCTTTCACAGTTTAGACAATGTGTATAGGTGAGAAAGCTTTATGTCTTTTGTCACTCTTCAGTTGTGAATAACTTAACCACAATTGTACCACTGCTAATGAGAGAATACATCCCCTGGTTTGTGGTGACAGATAAGTGCATACTACTGCCATACTATTTCATTTCTTACTCAGTGCAATAGCTAAGTGTGGTCTTGCAGGACAGCCTCCTAAATAACCTAATGGGCTAAAATAGATAGTCTCTGTGTGGCTCCAAAAAAGAGTTAACCAAAAAACAATTTCCTGACAAACAAGCTAAACATGTCTCACACCTTTTCATCTAAAAATACCATCTGAACAGAGAAATTCTGCTGCTGCAGCATCTGTCAGGGCTTTTCTGTCGCATTCTAGTATTCTTGGTCACCATAAAGGAAACAAACATAGCAGAAACAAAGGAAAGCCAACTCTGAAGTAAACAAAGCACTTCTGACTCTTTTGTCTATGGTTTAATAGAAAATGCTCATCATATGGTCTCCCAGCTGCAGCAGGAGAAGCACCCAAGAAGGTTTAATAAAAATAGCTTCTATAAATCGCTGAGGGAAGGCAAAAAATTGAAGAATTTATCCATGATTTCATTTATCCAAGATGGCTCCTGGTGTTGGTGCTAAAAGCTCTGCTATTGACTCGGTCAGTTATATGACTGTTTGAGCTGGAGCCAATACAGACCAGCAGAAGAAAAGCTCAGGCCTCAGAAACAGGAACAGGGAATTGGATCATAGGTAATAAAATAGTTTAGTCCATGTCTTAGTCCTTAAATGACACTGTTGTTTTCTAGTATTTTGCAAGATGAACTGTAAATCCAAATATTTGGTAATTATAAAAAAACCACATTTAATTTCTAAATCTTCTCCCCAGGCTGGAGTTCAGAAGTCAGCTTTGCCTAGCCAACTACAGAGAATACTTCCAAGACAGGGCTCTCTTAGGGACGGACACATCATGCTGTTGATTATCCTTTTGATAAAACATATTTTCTTAACTTTTCCGTAACTTTTAAAGTGTTTTCTTCATAATGTGATTGCATAGAATGGTTTGGATTGAAATGGACCTTCTAGTTCCCACTCCCCCACCACGGACAGGGACACTTCCCACTAGACCAGGTTGCTCAAAGTCCCATTCAGCCTGAACTTGGAACACTTCCAGGGATGGGGGTCCTCCACAGCTTCTTTGGGCAACCTGTTCCAGCAACTCACTGTCCTCACAATGAAGAATTTCTTCCTAAAATTGAATGTAAACCTGCCCTCTTTCAGTTTAAAACCATTGATGGATCATCTTTGCTCCAGGTAACCATGTGCTGTTTTAGCTGTCCTGGCACCTGAAGCATATTGGAGCAAAGAGGCAGACATTAAGAGGCAGGTAACATCCCTGGTTTTCTGCTTTGATGTATTACTTCTTCAGCAATCATCTCATAAGCATAATCAAAAATACATGCCTTAAAAAGCAGCTGGAGAATCATTACACGGCACAGAAACCCATTCCAGGATGGAAAATGAACCTGTCTTACACACACGTTGGATTTCTGAGATGGCTACAGGGACACAACCCGTGGCAGGAACATTACTCAACCCCCCCTGCTCAACCTCAAAATGATGTGAGAAAATCTAACACTTCTCAACAGGGCTGCAAGATAGGGGGTGCCAAAACACAATTACAGGAGGATTTCTTTGGAAGAAACCCCGTCCCACCAGCTGTTTGTCCCATTTTATTCCTTGAGCTGAGCCTGGTGAGCTGCACAGATTGATCCCAGGCTGATCTGTGTTCAGAATCTCACTGCCATTGATGTGAATTTATTTTACCACAGATCCAGGGACACTGTAGCACTGTGAAATGTTAATGGTGTTCAGTCCCCTCTTGTCCTAGCAGAGACAATGTTAAACGGGCGTGAGCTTTGTGATTAGAGTTTTGTTGTTTAAACAAGCAGTTAGTTGTAAAGCACACACGTGCATCCCTCCTGCTTTAGAGAGTTCTAAGTGCCAATGATCTCTGTGTCACACAGGTTCCACGAGATTTCAGGTGAATATTCTGAAGTAAAAAAATCTGAGCTGGCAGCCTTCCTGTAACCAAAGTGTTTTATGAATAAAAATGAGCATGCAACTATACATTTGATGCTGTATACTGTATGACAGACACTACAACAATTTGTGGGGCAGGAAGGGATAGCATCAGCAGTCTTTGACCATATGAACAAATGTAGCCACAAACATTGTAATATTTGTAGAAAAGGCATCAAAAAGCTGGCAGAGGCAAAAGAAATAGCCAAACTGTCACTTGAGGACCAGATTATGATACATCCTGAGGACTGGCACTGGCAGAAGAAAGACAAGTTTGTATTTCTCTTTTGGAGTGACCGCATGTCCCTCCTGAAACACAGGGTTAAGTGGTTTCTCCAGACTCACTCTGCTTCCCTGTGCAGAACAAACTGAGGGGAAGATCCAGTCTGGGGAGGGAAGGGGACCCTTAAGTACAGCTGCACCTGTGCACTGAGCAGAGTGTGCCAGAACAGGGAAGAGCTCTGCCACAAGACTCTGCAACCTGTGGGGAGGGATGAGGAAGTAGGTGATGAGTGCATTTTATCCTAGCTGAGGTTTATAGTCATTACAATGGCAACTGAGCTCTCTCCCTCACCCACCAATAATGGCCTCATGTTATTAAGTGCCGTACAAACACATACACAGAAAAGGTGCCTCCTCCGCACAGCTACATCTCGAACAAACTTGAGCTGGAAAATGTGCAGTTCTCATTCAAACCCGTTATTGTTTCTCATTGCTGGAACTGAATATCTATGCCATACAGACTGATGTATACTGTCCCTATTTAAAAAATTACATAATGGGTTGTTTTCATATCTAGCAGGAACAAGGAAATGTGAACAAAAGTCAAGAGAGAAAACAAATCTGTATATTTCCATGAAAGAACCAATCTATTTTAGAGTCATCTTAGGCTGTGTTTTTAGTTGGGTTTTGTTTGTTTATTTGTTGGTTTCTTTTGCCATACTGATGAGTGATATTGATTTGCATCGCACAGAAGTTGCAGACACAATTCTATGTCTATTTCCATTAAACACAGCATTCAGAGCACCCAACATCACTTGGAGACTTTCCTGACTTTGATGCCTGTACGCCAGCAAAGGTAGAGCATCAGGAAAAAGCTTTGTCATCCTGTTTTTCTCACCACATAGTTTTGTTTATTTGTTTTAGCAACACACTTTTTTTTTTACACTTTGCTATGCATATTTATAATGAAAAGATTATTTGTGTCCTCATTACTGCTCTATTGCTCAATGATGAAAAAACAGTAACAAAGGAAAAGGATTTTCAGTCAGCTCATAACATTCTATGCAGGTGAACTGGAACTGCAAAGAGTATGATTTAATGAAAGAAGGTGAGAACATTAAAAAAACCCACTAATAAGGGTGTTTCTCTACATTGAAAGATCACTTAGGAGCAGAGCAGTGATTTCCTTTGTGTTAGATAAATACAATGCTAACGTTCAAAAGCAGCATCCCCAAGGTCAAAGAAGCTCATCCTCTCTAACACAGTATACTCACTCTCTTCCTCAACAACCTCCTTTTTCCACCTGTATCAGCATTTTGTAATTTTCAGATAGTGGAGAGAAAATAAACTCATGTGTCTCAGCCAGCTTTTAGTTCTGAAGGAACATGCAAAAAATGCCACAGAAGGCACTCGAAGCTCTACACACTATTAGTGGTGCAGTTCATGAACATCTACCTAGAGCTGCAGACGCAGATCCAAGCTCTGCAGAGAAAGAGACTCCAAAATCGCAATCTTTAAAACTCTCGTGAGGAGATTTCTGCTGTTGGCTGCGGAGACCTGCAAAGAAGAGCGAGCCAATACCAAGGCACAGAGAGCAGAGCACGAGGTGCCGAATGCCTCCAAACACAGAGCCAGGCAGAGCTGCTGGAGCCAAACGGTGCTGCTCCAAATGGGAGCACCGTGCCATGGCTTCACACTCAGCACAGCAGCTTCTGTCCAGCGTGCCGGAGCCGAGACTAGAGCAACACACAGAGACAAAAAAACGGAGGAGGGGTCAGTGGGCTTCAGCCCAAAGGAACATTTCTAAGGATCGTTCCCCAGGCACCACCAAATGTGTGACAGGCAACAGATCAGCCATTCCCCGCCTCTGAATCTGGAAAGCCTGTGTTTTAAAACAGAGGTTTCTCCCAGCAAGTGCTCACTAATCTTCTGCTCTTCTTTTCTGTTATCTTTGTCAGGAGTTGGTGAAAGGACCGTGACACAGCTGAGGATCACTGCCATTAGAGCAAAAGAAAAATCCTTGTTAGTACTCTGCAGTGCCACCCACAATAGAAAAGGCAAAACATCACAAAATATCAATAGAGTAGAAGATTAAGCTCAACTGCATTATGACTGGTATGGCTACCAACAGCTGCCAGCAGTAAACTGAGAATTTTTTAGAAACAGGCATTCTTAACTGTGTTACATGTTTCTTTCCTTAATTCATGGAGTTCATAACCCAAATTACATAGAACAGCAGCTAAATTGGTTCATCGTTGCTCAACTCCAATTTAAAAGGACAAAGCAAGAAGCTGAAAAGAATAATATTTGGGGAACTGGATAGCTTCAGGGGATAGTTAATGATGGGATAGAGAGACTTGAATGCCTGCATCACTGGTTTTAATTTGGTTCAGGGCAGTAGTGACACAAAGTCATTACTGTATGAGAGCTATTCATGGGTCTTTTGTGTGAGATGAGGCGGTGGCCTCTGTATTCCTAGTTGGTGGACACCTGCTTTACAAAACCCAGCAGCACATCTCTCACTCTGAGCAGCTGCCAAAGTCAAAAAGCCAAGGTCAGACTTGGGGAAGGAGCAGGGCTACTGTACTACCCAAGCAACAGGCTGAAGTGTGCTGTGGGGACAGCCCATAACAAGGACACTGCCATGCCTCATCAGTAACACAAACAGAAACTGTCCCCTGGAAGCTCAGCCCTTTCAAAAAGACCAACATTTGACTAAATATGGAGCTGGACAATTAACAAGGGCCCCGGGTAACACACTCACTTTCATGGGTTTTGTCATTTCCTGGACTGTTTTTTTTTATTTGCTGGATAGCAGTAAAGCTGCTCCTGGACAATGAAATTTCTGATTGGGTTTTTATTGTTATTATTTGCAATGTGTTAGTGCCTGCAGGTCACAGACAGGATTATGACTTTGTTGTGATAGGTGCTCACAAACCACGAGTAAGAGACAGTTCTCACTTCAATGACCTTATAGTTTAAACAGAAAAGCCTGAGAGTGAAGGAAGATAAAAGGTATTATTATCCTCATTTCATAGTGGGGCAGCAACTGTGCAGAAAGACAAACAGCAGTACGTCCCGAGGGGCTGAGCTCATGTTGCTCTTCCTGCACTCAGTGAAAACTGAGGGTATTCAACAGTACAGGAAAAAAGGGGCCAACATCACAGAACAAGTAAGGAGGAGAACCAGGGCTTGGTGGGTCCCGAAGAGACCTTGCTTGTTTAACAGCTTGCAGAGAAAATGTAGAAAAGATGAAAAATCATGTTGCCTTAGGAGTACTTGTTTGTGATGCAGCAGCAGCTGAACTTGTTGGTTCCTCAGGCTCTGTGGTTTAGGGAGAGAAGGCTACCACAGGAAATGGCCAAGGTTTAAGGCCTTGTTTTTCAATGTTTTGTTCTCCTTGTCCAAAAGAATTTGTGGTCCTCAAGGTGTGCAGGGGCAGGATTGTACTCATAGTGAAGACCCTCCTCAATCTCCAAAGACTGTATGCCTGGGAAGTGGTGGAAAGGATTCTGTGCACCCATAGTGTTCATTGCTATCATAGCACAAAAGTCCCCTAAAATGGATGGAAAAAGATGAGCCCTTAGGATAAGCAGACAGAACTGGGCATAAGAACAAATCTCTCTTGTTTGAAAATTATTTAAGAAATTGTCCCATAAAGCTTGTGAAAATCAATCTGCCTGTGGGCAGGACACCAGATAAGTGTGAAAAAACAGTGTACTGGCTTCTTTCATGAGCACACTTCCAAGTGCATCATTTATGTCTTGTTTGATAGCTGGCTCTACCTATGGATGAAGAGAGAAAAGTGAGCAAGACCTCTGAGTTTATATGAGGCAGCAGGAGGAAACAGTCTTGGCAAGAAATGATGGAGAAATCCTGAAAGCAGTCATGGTGCTGCAGGCTGTGCAAAACTAGGAAGCAAGTGATCTTTCTGAGATAACCAAAGCATCTAACCTGATTGTTGTACAGATTTTTTCAAAGTAAATCATCAAGGTCTCATAATGCACTTGTGATCAGCCTAAGTAGATAAATAAAATGTTTAATGGATGAAGGACAACATTCCTGAAGTGGGAAAGTTAATTTTTCATAAAAATAAAAAACCAAAGTGTTTGGAAAAAAAATCTGACTGAGAAGGCAAGAATTTGTGATTTAGAAAGAGCATAGGATCAGCTGGATTATCTCATCTGTTACCCCTTGCCTCTTCTTCCTGAAATAAGAACTGAAGGAAATCCCAGTTGCAATATGTCGTGGTTTAACCCCAGCCAGCAACTAAGCACCACACAGCTGCTCACTTACTCCCTGCCCCCAGAGGGATGGGGAAGAGAGTTGGGAAAAAAAAAAGCAAAATTCATGGGTTGAGATACAGACAGTTTAATAGGACAGAAAAAAGAAGGAGGGAAATGGATTTACAAAACAAGTGATGCATAATAATAACAGCAGTAATAATAAGAATACAATTAGAGTACACAAAACCAGTGATACACAATGCAGTTGCTGACCACCTGCTGACTGATGCCCAGCCAGTCTCTGAGTAACCCCCAGGCAGCTTTCCCCCCAGTTTAGAAAATGAGCATGACATCATACAGTATGGAGTGTCCCTTTGGCCAGTTCAGGTCAGCTGTCCTGACCCATGTCCTCCCAGCTTCTTTTGCCCTCAGTCTACACACAGGTGAGAAGCCAAGAAATCCTTGACTTAGTGTAAACACAGAAACAATGAAAACATCAGTGTGTTATCAACACAATTCTGATACTAAATCCAAAACACAGCGGTGTACCAGATGCTAGGAAGAAAATTGACTTTATGACAGCACAAATCAGGAGAAAATAGTACCTGGGGTGGTCAATCATGCACTTTAAAAGGCATGTTCTAGAAATCCATCATGTGGTTGAGAGGTCAGGAAAATTCAGATATTCTAGTTTCACTAGGTGTTTGCAGATAAAAATTTTGCTTCAAATCAGAATAGCAGAATTCTTACCTTGAGAAAGCTGAGGAGAACATTAATTTCAGGTTGACAGTAATAAGAGACCCAGCTTTCCAAATTTTTTGTATTATTTTGCAATATATAACATAAAAGGAAATATTTTGAAACCAAAACTGATTTTGAAGGAAGAAATGGAAACATTTAGCTTGGAAATGTCACAACGAGACGTTCTCACACTGTTGGAACATCCCTCCACCACTTACTCTTTTTAAAATGACATTTTCAGTGCAACCAACAAGTTTGCAAAGCATTTCAGTTTTGACAAGGTTGCATTTTCCAGTGGGAAGCCATTTTTTCAAAGGTTTTCAAAGCAGCTCCACTGGGAAGAGGTGTCACAGGATTGCAACAACCTTCCCTTTGCAAAATTGCTGAATTGCAAGTAGGATCCTAGAAGAGGGGCAGGGGTATACAAGGCTTTAGGGATCCCAGGGTGCTCCATGGTTATGAAGGCTGAGAACTTGCTGCTTGAATCATTTCTGGCTACCCATATGTCTTGTCTCATGTTGAACTTTTAGGCTGAACAGGCAGTAGCAACTGTGCAGGATTGCAAGTGGGGGAAAAACCCTCAGTATGCAGCCACAGCTACACGTTCTGCAATGTCCTTCTCTACCATCCAAGTTTAGAAGTGATGGAAAGAAGGATTATCCTGAGACTGGAGTTATGCTTAGCTCAGGATGGGAATCTTTAACAAGCCAGAATGTGGAGGTAGGATGAATAGCAACATGTGCCCTTAAATTCCCTCAGAAGGCTGATTTTGGTCTGGCAACATCCACTCGATGTGGCTTGCAAAGGGGATGTGTCCCTCCATAAACGCGGAAGAGAAGTTTAACTTGGTAGGTTCACATTGAAACCAAAAGTACACAACTCTTTCAAAGAATTTCAAAGAATTTCAAAGAAAAAGTCTCAGTCCTCTGAGAAGTCAGTACTTTCTGAAATGCACAGCTAAAAAAAAGTCTGATCTGATTTAATGCAGTCCTGAGTAGAGTTCTTTTTACATTCCACCACTTCCAAATGACCAATGGTATATGGTGCCCTAATACCAGAAACTCAAGCTGGGCACAAATGAGTTGGCCTTTGTTTTTCCTCTTCCACTTTTCTCATAGGGAGTGCCATTTGAAATTATCTCCTTTCTTGTTAATTTAACGATTACCATCAGAAAGAGCCAGCGGCTGAAAAATTATAGGCAGTAATTATGATCTTGCAGACTCGCTCTGGGAATCGATGCAGGGAAAACACTGGATTGTGAGAATGAGGCTATGCTCCTCGGCAGATGCACTTTGGTGGATGGAGCCTGGAGATTTTGGTTGCCTCAGACCTTGGGGGCTCAGCTTGAGAAGCCTTCAGGAGGAAGAGTCACTGTGAGATGGCAGGCATATCTTGAGTTGGACAGCCCTAAAAATACAACCACTCAAAACCTTTAACTGTCACTTGTGAAGAGTTGAGTGGCTTTTTAACCTGATAAACAAGGAAAATCACATATTCCTCCCCCGTGTGTGGATTTACCAGTTCAGGTAAATGGTAGATGGACCAGTTAATGTCTTTAGACACTATGTCAAATGATAAATATTTATCATGTTTCAGTATTAATTCGTGTGAAGACAAATACATATGTATGACACTGCAGAGGCAGAAAAACATGATCAAAGCCAGCTGGATATTACGGTGTTTAGGAACTGGCAGTTGAATAAAGCTCAGCTTTCCACTTTTGCACATTGCCTGTCCACCTTCGGAGCCATTTCACCCCTCAGAGATGAGGGAATCCCCGTCACTTCTGAGGCTGCCATGACGGCTATCGTGTAAGCCCGAAAACACCGAAGGCAGGACTCAGAGGTAGCGAGAAAAAGGGAAATAAACTATGTCAAAACCCCGGTGTTCCACAGGAAATACTGGGACGGGGAAAGGACGCCCCACGAGGGCAGCCACAGCCTCCGACCTGCGCAGCCCCCTGGGTGCGCCAACCCCGCGGCCCCGGGGCGAGAGCGGAGCCGGTCCCCGCTGTCCCCAGGCGGTGCGGGCGGGTGGCGGGGCCGGGCCAGGTCTCCGCGGCGGGGATGCGCCGTCCGCCCCCC
>VYXF01001073.1:33984-128692 GCA_013397295.1 Polioptila caerulea
GTCGTCCCCCTCAAAGTTTGTTGGCGGCGCGGGTGTGAGGGGGTTTTTCGGGGAATGACACCGCCTGCCCCGACGGCGGAACGGGCGGAGGGAGGCGGCTGCCTTCGGAGCATCCCTCCCCGCGATCCGCCGCTGCGTCCCGCGGCGATCGCGACCCACGCTGCTGCGGGGGCCGGGGACCGCGCGGGTCTCGCCTCTGCCCCGGGCACGGCCCCGCGCCGCCGCCTCGGGCGGCTGGGGCGAGTTGGAGGTAGCCCGAGGGCCACCCGGGGTAAGCCGGTGGTCCGGGGAGCGCAGTTTGGCTTCGCGATCCCGGGCGGAGGAGGGGGGACCCGGCGGCCGAGCGGAGCCCGGCGGCGGGCGGGGGTGCGAGCGGCTGGTGGCGTTATGGTTAACACGCGTCTATTCTTCTGTGCGCGGAGCCGGTAGCCTCCCGGGCTCCCACAGGACCTTATCTGACATCGGAGGTTTTTCCTCTCGTCCTGACCCACTGGTGATTTACAGCGGGTGGCATTCAGCCCGGCTTTCCTGTCCGCGTTTCCTCTCAAAACTCTTGTCTTTGAGGCTGTAACCGAAATGAAAGGCGGTTCGCAATTTTGTGCGCAATGATGTTTG
Organism: Polioptila caerulea; assembly: GCA_013397295.1. Lineage (NCBI taxonomy): Eukaryota > Metazoa > Chordata > Aves > Passeriformes > Certhiidae > Polioptila > Polioptila caerulea. The sequence continues at coordinate 34,600 of VYXF01001073.1, forward strand.
GTTAAAAAATGTCACTTAGTCGTCCAGCATCCTCAGAATATCAGTAGGGTTGGTTGGTTGGTTGGTTTGTTTTTGTCTGAAATTTGGAAGTCTGGGGGGGAAAGAGCTGAAAAAGAGTGAGCCTTTTAAACTTCACGTAGCGTTTGTCATGTGAAATCTTCATCTGTTGAGAAATAATTTTGAGTAACCAGATGGGCTTATTTCAAATGGGCATCTTTTTGTCTCAAAGACGTCTGCAAATCTCCATTGAGAACACCCCTGGATGAGGTATGTACCGAGCCTTTGGTAGGAGAGAGCTCATTACTGTGATTGCAGTTTGATTAAGTAAAATGGTGTCAGAAGATAAAGTCCATAGTTTTCTTTCTTTCTCTAAAATTGTCATCACTGTTATGCTCTCTGTGGCAGCAAATGATAACATTAGGAGTTTCGGCACATGTTTTTTTCTTTCAGAAGATAAAGGGACATATATAACATAGACCCAGATAGCAAAATTCTCCTTGAGTATCTACTGGGGTTTCTTAAAATAAAAAAAACAGTGTAGCATTTTTAACCTGCTAAAGGTGTAGTAATTTTTTTTCCTTTTTTTCTTAGATGTATCCTGTTGTTTTCATTGTTATTGTTCACCCTTTCTTAAAGGAATATGGCATTCTCTGCTGGGGGTGGCATTGCTGTTAAGGCGAAGAATCAGCGGTACTGAGTATGATGTTTAATAACAAAATGTACAGCATTGCAAAAATTACTTGGCCGTGCTTAATTATTTTCATATTACACCTCATATCAACCACCAGCATGGGTTTTTTCTTCTCAAGAAGAGAAAAAAGCCCTGTGACTAGAGTAGGAATATTTATTATGCAGGCAGAGTTTATTAAATCAGTCATAAAAGAAATGAACGTAACATCTTTAAACAGTTCAGAAGATGAATGTGTAATTCCTGATTTGCTTGAGGTTAAAATTAGTTTTGTAGCAACGAGTAACAGCTTTGCTTTATTATCTATTGGTCTTTGGAATAAGAGGCGAGAACTATTTGAATAAAACCATTTAAAAGCAGAATTCATAAAAGCAATAATTATTTGACTGAGCCAACAGGCACCTATTGCCATAAGGGAGTAAAAAAGTTGGCTAGGTAAAGAAATTGACTTATTTGCTTAGAATTTAGCTTGTTGACCATTCTGCGATACCTAAACTCACAGGAATGGAATCAAAATACCTGTAAAACTCAAGGTGAAGGTGGAAGCAGGTTATAGTACTGCAAGGATGAGCCGGTGGATGCCTTTGATCCTGGCTGTTGTTCTTTGATGAATAATGTGAACTCAGTTGCATAAAGGACCCTGTTAGAGGCTTTCATGCTCTATTGAAGGACTGACAGCTCTTAGCCAATGCAAACCTTTCTTTAACTTCCCCTATTACAAGTTTTTGATTGGGCAGCAGAAGTTTAGAAAGAGATAACTTCTTTTTTCTTTCTTTTTGAAGCCATTTTTTACTTTCAGCTTTTAATGTGCCCATCTCAAAATGCTTGCAGACTGTCATCCTACTGGGAACTTTGGTGCTGAAAATGCTACGCATTAGAGAGGGAGAGCTCACATGGTTTTCTTTTCTATTGAGTTGAGGTAGGTGAGGAGACTAAGAATCCAAATTCATATATTAATTTAGTATTGCCCAAGATTTTTATGAATACATTGCCATTCTTGATTCTGCAGGTCTCGTGCACTGTCTTCCGCTCACCTAGTTTCTCTACTTCTGCATGGTTTAAAGACAAATTGCTGTAACTTCTCAAATGCAAACTTTGTGACTTCTCTAGTCATATAGTCACCTGCCTAGGCATCTGCAGAATTGATTTTTCTCCATGGTGATTGCTCTTCATTTCTTTCCAGATGTCTATTTTGTCTTTATCTGACAGTCCTCATGAAACAGTAAATGATTCTTTTGCTGCAATTTCCCAAATAGTTTAGACTATGTAACATGATGAATGTTCTACAAAACCACTCATCGACCATTTAGATGAGAATTTGGAGATTTTTTTTCTTCTCTAGCAGCAAATTCACAGTCTGCTGATGATTTAAAATTCGTACTGTGGGCGACCCTAACACTGGGATTTGGCCAAGTTCAAAGCAGCTATGCAGATGGACACACAAGAGAGAAGGCAGAAGGAAATAGACCCTTTTAATCATAACAAGGCTGCTCTTGTTTTCTTATCTACAGTGCAAATGCATGCAAGTCCCTTGTACCTAAAAGCAAGCTTGCAAATATGCCAGAATAGACAGCGAGAGCATTTGTTATTAATGCAAAGTTAAAAATGTGACAACCTGTCTTCTCAGTACTGCTCTGTATGTCTCCATTTCTAGACTGACGCTGTACTGCTGCCAAAAGTGCACATCCCGTCGCTCTTGGAGGGATAAGGATTCCCCCCTAAAACTCACACCCTTAGAAAGTGTGTGGCTTTGTTAATGATTGCTGAAACCAGCTATGACCTGTCCTTTTGAAATGGCTATAATGACTTATAAATCAATTTCTCGTTAGGAAGAACTTTTTCCCCCCCCTCTTTTTCCCGAAGGTACCATTGTTGCCCATGAAAGATAATTGGGTTTACAACATAAGGTTGGAGCACATTTTACTCTGCCATTTGTGCCTCATGCAGGGGCATTACAGTGACACACACCCCAAACTTGGTTCTGCCTCGCTTCAGTAGGAGCATCCTTTCTTGGTGAAACCGGCCACATCCAAATTACAGACAAAATAGGTGTTACAGTGTATGATGCTCACTTCTTATACCTTGGCTGGGCTGTTGGTGGAAGTGGATTGATTTTTTTTACAATTCAGATGTTGTATTGTTTGTGTAGATTGAGGCTGGATGGGATCAAATAATACCTCATCCTGCATTGACCTCTTTTATGGCAATTATATATTCTTAAGAGAGGTGTGTTTACTCACTACAAAGTACTGAGCAGGAGCAGGTCTGTACTGTCAATTCACTTTCAGCCCTCACTGGAGTAATTTCCATCTTTCTGCATTTTAGGAAACATTTCAAAGTCTGTGTTTAGGATCTTGGGAGGCTCCCATCTTCCTGTTCTGCTGAATATGTGAAACATGCTCTCAGAAATCATTGCTCTTAGTCAGTTGTACCTCTGTTTTAGGGAATGCAGCACTGAAGTCCAGACTATGTACATGCCTGGAATATTAGGTAACATATGTGTATATGCATGCAAAATAACTTTTACAGGATCTCAGTGATAGATATTCTAGTTTTAGATTCTTGCTTTTAGCCAAAAAGACTGTGTATAAGGGAATTCAAAAGGATGTTCAGCAATCATCTTGCCTATGTTTTTTGTACCTACACTTGTAGCTTGTCTGCGTGTACTCTAGCACTTGAAATTTGAGTTTATGCATGACATACTGCAGGGTTTGTGAGACTTCAGTTCTTCCTTTAGGCATGTGGTTTTTTTGTTTATGTCTATTTGTAAGTTTATGCATAGAAATATACCTATATATATAAAGTCATAACTCATCCCTTAGTATATTTTAGCTATTTTTCCAAGTCTGATGTAATATTGGTTGGAGTCTCTCCACAATTTGTTGTTCTGGTACTTGGATATCAAATTCTACTGTAATTCTTTCTCACTTCTCCTCTTCCCTCCCTCTCTCCCTTTTTTTAAAAAAAGAAAAGCATCTGCATATTTCAAAGACATACACCATTGCCAAGCAATCTGGTGTAGTGGCTTAATATGCTGGCAAATAATTTCACAAGTTATTTGTGTGTGTGAAGGCAGTATATTTGAATATCATTATATTGTGAATGTAACTATGAAGACAGTTATCTGAGCTTATTTAAATCTTAGGAAAGGCTAGACAGCTTCAGAAATGAAAGAATGTTTTTAATTTTTTAATTGTGAGTGTGTATTTTTATCCTCTGCTAGTGCCGGTGGCACGGGACGTCGCAGTTGCCAAAAGCCTTTTTATCCTAGCTTCTGAGCATTGTCAATACTTGATGGCCTAAAAAAAGTCTGCAGGAGAAGCAGACTCCTGAAGGCTGAGGTAGAAAGGATGTTGCTTTGCAATGTGTTGCTGGCCTTCTGTGCACTAACTTTTTGTCATTGCCTGCGAACCTCTTTTTCTCTTTCGGTGTTTTTATCCACCGTATGGGTCACTCAGTGGCTCCTTTTGAGCACTCTCTTCCTTTCCGCTTTTGAAATCCATATCCTGTATGTCATTTTCCTTAAGAGGTTTGATTTGTGTTAATGTCCCTGGCCAAATTTGCTCAGCTAACCTCTCCTGAGTGTCCCCAGCCTGGTCCTGACTGTCGGTGTGTACAGTGCTGTCCTTTTCTCTGACCTTACCAAGGATGGCTTCTCAGAGCCCTTTGCATCTTCCTTCATCGTTTGAATACAGATCAGAAATGGACTTTCAAAAGAGCAAGTCATTGCCTGCAGAGCAAGCAGTGGATCTGTTCTTTCTTTATGGTGAGATCTGAAAAATCCCACTAGCTTTATCTTTCAGCTTATGGAGGTGTCTCTGAAGTTCGCACAGCTCAGAAGAGGAGGGAGGTTTTCTCTCGTGAATTTTCTCCTTCACCTGATCTGCTTTCCTCCAGCCTATCACAAAGGCACTTCTTCTCTTTCTCTAAAATCTGTATCCCTGCCTCACTGAGCCACATCCGCTTGGGTCTTCCTTTCTTACCTTCCTCCACTTTGCTCCTGTCTTGCCTGGAGATGTCTTATTCCCAGTATGAGGACAGTAGTTATCTTTCTTCTCTCCTACCTATCCTTAGCACACCAATAACTTAACACACATTTCCATTGCTCTCAGCATCTCCTTGCTATGTCATGATTTCTTTAATTAAAACTTGATACAGCCAGTTTGTTTCAGAGGGATGAGAAGGCAGACATACACTCTGTGCAGTTTATGAGAATTCTCCCTGGAGCCTGATGGTTTTGCTATTTTCTATCTCTAAACCTTACTCTTTTAATAAAGTTCACTAATATTTCCTGCTGCAACAAATTTGTGACCTTCTGTGTTCTGCTCATGAAAACTATTTTCTAGAAGTGGTTCTCTCCCTCTCTCTCTCTCTTTTCTTCCTAATAAACATGTTTTTCCTCCAGTTTGATCCTCTAGACATTACATTCTTCTGGAGACCTTTAGCATTTAGCATCCAATGGAGCCTGGTTTTTATGTCCTGCTCTGCTGTTTCAAATGAGTTCTCTCCATTAAACTACACATTGTGTACTAAGCTTCCATTTCTTCTAGGTGCTTCCAGCAGATTGAGTGTTCAGCCCCCTATCTCTTTTGCTGGCTTCTCTGTCCCCATTTAACATTTATGTCAGTTCTGCTCAGCACTAAGTGCCTGCACCTTTTGGCATTAGAGAATGGCTAGAGAAGAGGCTAGAAATGACAGGATTTCTGTTGGAATTATAAAATCCAAGATGAACTCTTTTGTGAAAAAGAAAAAATTTGAGAGTTTAAAATTAACCAGCTTCATGAGTTCTCTTCCATTTTCTTTAAAATGTAAGTACTGTAGCATTGTATCAAACTTTTCATATTATCTGTTTATTCTGCTTTATTGGAAAAGAAGAATAGAAAGTCCTTTATTGGGAAACAAGTTCCTAAACTGGAGCTGATTTTAAGCAAGCAACCAGGTCATGATTGCTTTAGTGTTTCCTTTCATCTGAGTCTTTCATACTTCAGCAAGACTCCTCATCCTTTCAAAATTCTATCTTTAGATGAAATTAAGACAATATGAATAAACTGTGAAAGATCTTTCAATCCTACAGTTTTACAATAGTCACCTCTGCATTCCGTCCCTTCTCCCAAAAGCTGGGCAGAGCAGGTAGCTCTAGTTTGCTGTTAATGTGACCCTGATGGTCCCATTGCTGGTTTGTGACGTCAACACTTCATCTTGTCTACAATTTGGTAGGAGGTGTGTGTATGAGGGGTTGTATTTTACAAGCTGAGGAGTTATGGGTGACCTCAGGAGTTCTAGAGATTTTTCACAGGCAGACGGGGGCAGCTGCCCCCACTCTTCCTCCTCTGCATGGGATGCAGGAGGTGCATCCCTGATTTGCTTAATTCAGAGAAAGGGCTTCCAGCTATGCCTCTCATCAGACATGCACCCTGCCTCTTGGACTATCAGTTGGTGCCTTTATTTCCGGATGTTTAGCTCTCAATCCAACATGGAACAACTTGAGCAGTTTAGAGATGGGCAGCAGGATGTAGAGGTTGCCAGCATGCTCACCTGGCTCACAGAGAGAAAAGTTCTGGTTCTTCCCCCACACCAGAAGGAGCAGGAATTCAGCCTTGCTTTTGAACTTCTGTGATCTTAGACACATGTATATGCTCTGGATGTTTGGGATGTAAGGTGCAGCCTCCTTTTCTCTGTACCTGCAAATTACCTGTGCTAAAACTGGTACAAATATCTCGCCTACTTTTGAGGGAGGAAATAATACTATTCCGTTTAAAAATATTGTCCATCACTGATTAACACCCTGTTTTCCCCCTTGTTTGGTTTTGTTCAGGTTGCCAGCTGCTGGATGCTGGGGGGTGTCACATAGGAGCCATTTGCCCACAAATTGGAACAGTGCAGCCCTTACTCTGCTAGAGTGCAAACGGTATGTAAATGAACACAAATAACTATGTAGCTGTGCCTTCTTGCTTGTTAAGGTTCAACTTACAGAAGATATGATCATGTTATATAAGAACCAAATTGGGTTCATTACTTGCATGCCCTAGTTTACCCCATAGCTGATAGTGCCTTGCTGTATCTAGAGGATAACATCCCTTATTTGCTCCTCTCCTAGCATCTGTGCTCCTTCCCAATCCCTCACTCAGACAAAATTCTGACTGAAATGAATGCAAGTTTTCCTGAATTAGGAGTGACAGCATATATGCCATTTTTAGCCTAGGTTTAGCACAGTTTTGGAGATGGAGTAGTAAACCAGTAAATAGGATAGGGATAACATTGCCTTCACATTCTTCTCAGCATGTGTTTTTTCCTTGCTTGGTGTTACTGAGTCTGAGAGTGCCATTTCTCAGTCTGCACATTTCCTTCTCCAAGGCTTGGAAACCTTGTTCTCTCCTCAAAGCTGTATTGTCTATAACCATATGGGATAAGGTAATTATTAGCCATATAAATTTTCATTTTATAGGACAGGTCTAATTCCTAGAGGCCAACAGTTACCATGGTAGATCTCATTTCTCTCACGGTTTTACAGCTGACTGCATACGAGTGTAAATTATTGCTGTTTCTCCTCTCGTAATACTTTGTGGACCCACTTTGGGAGGAGTCCCAGTGTATTGGGCACTATGCAAACTTATCAGAAGATAATACCCTGCTCTGAATGACTTAGAACCTTATAAGGTGTAAACAAGGAGAGTGCATGAATATGTATTTTATGCATTCAGAAATTGTTTGAATTCTTCCTACTTGTCCTTTAGCCTGTTCTTAATTAACTACGATTATCATAGAAGAAATGTATACACATGGAGATCAAAATATTTTCTAAAATGGAAGCCAGAAAGGTTTGATTGTGGATTTCTCTTTCTTGTTTTGTTTCCTTTTCTTGCAATGTCAACATTTTTGCAGCTATCAGTATCATCATTGTATTGCTCATAATTACTTTCTGAGGAAGAGCATAAATACTCACTCTTTCTATTCAGGCTGTTAAAATTGCTTTATAATTCATCCTGGTTTGAAAATTGTAACAAATTCTGCTCTTTTTGTAGACACTGATAAAAACTTTCCAGCTCTCCTACCCCAGAACAGCAGGAGAAGATAGGTAATAGCATTTTAATGAAGTCACGTTCTTGTTCCCCAAGTGGACTGGTCTTGTGGACCAACAAGAAGTCCAGAGGAGGTATAATTCTCCCTGTTGTCCTTGATGATGAGTTACCAGCCTCTTATGTACTAAATTTTTTTTTGTTTTACTGGAAGTGTAATTATATTCTGATACCCAAGTATCTTTTAGGGCTGTATGTAACCCCACAGCTGAGGGCACTAAGTAAGGCTTGCCCCCTCAACTCTTTACTAATTCTTTCACTTCGAAGGCAGAGCATTACAGAGTTGTGTCTCCAGTCTCCTGTGTTTGATCCCTGGTAAAGCAGGCAGGGAATAGGGCTGCAGGAAGCTGAATGCATGTCGCTGCTGAGCCGGGAGTTTGTCAAAGCCGCTCCATCTAGTGGCAGTCACTTCGCACAGCTGGTCTGGCAGTGCCCGTCAACAGCTCCCGGATTATGGGAGAAAGGTCTAAAATGGTGCTCAGCTATGACTGTTCTGGGCTGCTCTTCAAGATGAAAGAGCCTGAACTTTTTCTTTGTTGTTTAATTCTTATCCACAATCATGATTGAGTACTTGCTGTAAATTGCTGCGTGCAGTTGTAGAAATACATCAAAATTTTTGAGTGCCAGTGTTGGTGCAACCTCTCCTTCATATTTAATCAATGTTTCAGCTTTTAAAAGCTGTTTTAAAATGACTGAGGTAGTAGAGCTCATTTATGAAAGGAATGAAGCTGAGAGCTTTGAAAACTCAAAGAAGTTGGAAGAGTAGATTCTTGGAGGGCAGGAGAGTTCTTGGCAGAGCAGGGAGGGCTTTCCCCTGCTGCCACTCTGCCCATGAGGGGAGCTCTCTGCAGCACACAGCTGTCACTCCAGCCCCATGGAGAGAGGATGAAGTGTGGGGGACACTTCTCTGCAGAAGCTCTGAGAAGCCAGAGGTGCTCCTGGAGTGTTTCATGTGGAGATGGTCTTGGCTCTTGGGCAGGATGGGTTTGGATTGTGCTGAAGCCAGCTGCAAAGGGCAGTGTGGCTGCATGGCGTGGGATGTCTGTTTATCATGGGCACTGCCTGCTCACCACTCCAGGTTTGGACAGAAATGCTCGGAGCCAAAATGTGTGTGGCACTGGCACGTGCACCTGATCATATGAAAGGATCAAGAACACGACCATTGCTTCTACCACTGTCTCTTCTTTCTGTGTCAAATCGTGCAGCACCTGTGACCTGATATCTGCAGTGCCAAAGGTCCAGTCTTGTTTTCACTAGACAGCTGTGGAAAACCTCGCTGATCTCTACAGTGCATTTTAGTGTAGTGAGCTTATACTGGGATAAACTAGTATCTAAATTACAATAAATGAATTTTCTGTAAAGTGTAATTCCAGATCAGGCAAATGGTTGCTTTACTACAACTTTAATAAAAATCAACTGCAGCTTGAATAGGTGCATGCGCACATACTGCTAGAAATTTCCAATTAGGATATTCCCAGCAGCAAACAAAACCAAAATTAATGTTAGCAGCATCCCCCAAAGCCTAAACCACACTACTAATGAACTCCCAAGTACTCTCAAAGAAAACTCTCTTTGCAGAGACAATAAGGTAAAAATTACTGCAATAATCTCAATGTAAAAATACAGAGGAAAAAAAAACCATTGACATTCAAAGTAAGACTTGCCTCTCCTGATCCCATTAACCGTGTTGTTAGCATAGCATATGCATGCATAGTGATATTGTCACATAACTCACTGCCACCTTCAAAAGAGCACACAAGAATTCGTGTTCTTTCATTTGTATTTCAAATAAAGGTAGGGGTTGCATGGCACCTAATTCTGAGGAAGTCTGTACTTGACATGACTCCAGCAGGGACCAGCTACCTCATAACAATTTGTTTGTCTGTCTAGCAGGAGTGCTCAGTTGAATACAATTTATGAAGCTTTTCTCAGATGTAATCTTCTCAACATGGGGCTGTGGCTTTTCTCATTAGAGTGGTTCTCTTCTGTCAAAAATAAGCTTGAATACCAGAGGATACCACAGCAATCCTTACATATTTATGTACTTTTTTATTTAATATTTTTCAGTAGTTTTCAAATTATTAACACGTTCTTCACTTCTGGTTTTAAAATGGTGTTGCAGTGCCAAGCTTAAAGTTGCCAGACTTCCCCCAAAGCAGATTTGTCAGTAGAGTCACCTTTGTAGTGTGCAACATCTCCAAATTCTCTAGGAACAGCTATAAAACAGAAAAGTACCTTCCATATTAGATGATTGCTGTTCGTTTTTAATGTATGCTTCGGTGACATTTCCCTCCCTCACTGCTCACGCCCTCAAAATTAAATTCCTTAATACTGTCTGTCTGTCTAATAATTGTTATTTGCTGAGCAAACTGTGTCTGCAAAAGCTGACTCAGCCAGTATATTTTGTGTGCTGTGACTGTCCTGGTAAGGGTTGTTTGTACTCATACTTTTTTGCAACATTGGAATTGCAGTGTCTTCTGAAGGTCTAAGTTCATATATTCCCTTTAATACTCAATGCCCAGGCCTGCTTAATAAAAGGCAAAACTTTAAAGAGCTGTGGAAAAAGTCTTGAGTGTTCACATGCTATAAGGGCAATATAAATATGTCATAGGCCAAGTGATCTCTCCTGTCTGGAAGTGCTCACGATTTCACATATTTTTAAGTACTGCTATTGTTGTAGAGAGGCATTCTTTTCTTCTTTCCTATAGTTTTCATGGGAAAAGAGAACAGTGGTACCTACTGTGCAGGTCTTCTCTTTAAGAGTTGAGGTGATCAGTACTCTGATTTTAGCAGATAAACTCATGTAGCCTTTCTGACCTTTTATTGTCAGTTGTGGAAAGTGAACAGGTTAAGTCAGTACAAGCCTATGTACTGGCATCTGGGATTTCTTGAGTGCAACAATTTCCTCCATACTTAAAGCAAGAAGAAGCTTGGTTTGCTCCTGTTGCTGATTAACCATCGAGATGTCCCACAGCAGATGTAGAGTATTTGTAGCGCACAAGAGGAGTGGTTCTGGTTCTTCTTTGTATTCAGACCACTCTCCTCCATTGAGGTGGTGGAGGGGACCCTAAAGCAGATGTTCAATCTGTATTCAAGGCATTTTCTATTGGCAAAGTAATATAAAGGAGTACAGCATAACAAGAGCTGTAAGACTTGTCTTACATGTTGATGCATGCTCAGGTGCTGATGGGGTCCTCTCCCAAGGGAACCCTGACCAGGAGTTGTTCCCCACAACTAGTCACCATCCATGAGCAAAGGCTGTACTTGACAGATCTCAGAGACCACTGGCTACTTGGAGACCTTCTGCTGGGTCCTCCAGTTTTGGAGGGGACAGAATGTTTTTGAGGGTGTCCCCAGGGGGGACAAGTTCCATTACAATGCTTCTCGCAGAAGAAGGTCCCTTTTGCCTGGAATTTTGGCCACTGCTGAAACTTGGTGCCATGTCTATCTTGGCAAACTTGAACTGCCCTGACTGAAGCTTCTGGTGTGTACAGAGCAGATCACTGATTCTCTGACTGACTTTTCATGGCTGGTCACCTTTCCTGAAACTGTGGACAGAGCTGGGTAACAGCTGGGCAGCCCACCTCCCTCAACATTGCTCCAACATCCTAGTACCTTAGTTTGCTTAACAGAAGGAAGGAATGGAGTAATCTTTGTATGTGAATGTAATGAAGCTATATATTTATTGATCAAATACCTTGCTAATAAATTTGCAGTAGCAAATTCAGGATGTTAATAGACCTCAGATTGCTGTAGCAGGATAATAAGAATATACAGGCATACGGAGTGAACTGTGAAATCTGGAGTGCATGGCTCTGTCCCTGTAGCCTCTCTGTTGTCAATTTTTCAAAACCCTCAGTGCCTTTTGAAAGAAAAACAATGAAGGTGGTGACTCAGTTTAGTGCTGCTCCTGCAGTGGCACTTGGTATTATCTAAATGAAGCAAGCCCATGGAATATTGGTCTGCAAGGTACATTGCAATCAGAAGCTGAGAAAAATATCTTTCTGGTGGAGCAGCTCAGGTTTGATGAGAAATTAAAATTGCTTTCCTGTGAAACACTCAATTCCCCGTGCCTCTGTTTTTCATGTCACTTCTTAGTTTAATTCAGTTTTAGTGAAATCCTGGTGATTTCTTTCTAAGTGCTCAACCCACCCTGACTTCCCACAGGGGCAAAGTTAGACCTGCACTGAGTACTAGAGAGGGATTGATTTTGTTTGACACAGTTCAGCTCAGTTGTCCATGGAGTTTGTCTCCCTGCTTATGTTAATGAAGTCTGATCTTCTCCCCGTATAGGATTTCCTCCGATGCATTTTTTCATCCCCCAAGTGTCTCTGAAACCAACAAGACTGGGGTTATGAAGTCAATTCTAGATGGCCTCGCAGATACAACTTTCCGAACAATCACGACAGATCTCCTTTACGTGGGCTCCAACGATATCCAGTACGAAGACATGAAGGGCGATATGGCATCCAAGATGGGGTACTACCCCCAGAAGTTCCCTCTTTCTTCCTTCAGGGGTGATCCTTTCCAAGAAAAAATGACTGGAGGAGATGATTCCCTGTTGAGCATTATTCCCTCAGAGCAGGTCAACATCACAGAGTTTTACAACAAGTCCCTGTCCACTTTTAAGGAGAATGAGGAGAATATACAGTGTGGGGAGAACTTTATGGATATGGAGTGTTTTATGATCCTGAACCCCAGCCAGCAGCTGGCCATCGCCGTGCTGTCACTCACCCTGGGCACCTTCACAGTCCTAGAGAATCTCCTTGTCCTGTGTGTCATCCTCCACTCCCGAAGCCTCCGGTGTAGACCCTCCTACCATTTCATCGGCAGCCTGGCTGTGGCTGACCTCCTGGGCAGCGTGATTTTTGTCTACAGTTTTGTGGATTTCCATGTTTTCCACCGGAAGGATAGCCCCAACGTCTTCTTGTTCAAACTGGGTGGAGTTACAGCCTCCTTCACCGCCTCTGTAGGTAGCCTTTTCCTCACGGCAATAGACCGGTACATCTCTATACACAGGCCTCTAGCTTATAAAAGGATTGTTACCCGACCAAAGGCTGTCGTAGCATTTTGTGTGATGTGGACCATCGCCATCGTAATAGCCGTTCTTCCTCTGCTCGGCTGGAACTGCAAAAAGCTCAACTCTGTTTGTTCGGACATATTCCCTCTCATCGACGAGACGTACCTGATGTTCTGGATCGGGGTCACCAGCGTCCTGTTGTTGTTCATTGTCTATGCCTACATGTACATTCTGTGGAAGGCTCACAGCCACGCTGTTCGCATGTTGCAGCGAGGCACGCAGAAAAGCATAATCATTCAGTCGACGGAGGATGGTAAGGTACAGATCACTAGGCCTGATCAAACTCGTATGGACATCAGGTTAGCCAAAACCTTGGTCCTTATCCTAGTTGTTTTAATCATATGCTGGGGCCCTCTCCTCGCCATCATGGTGTACGATGTCTTTGGGAAAATGAACAAGCTCATCAAGACTATCTTTGCCTTCTGTAGCATGCTCTGTTTGCTGAATTCAACAGTGAATCCCATCATCTACGCCCTGAGGAGCAAGGACTTGCGACACGCCTTCCGCAGCATGTTCCCCACCTGCGAAGGGACCGCGCAGCCCCTGGATAACAGCATGGAGTCTGACTGCCAGCACAAACACGCCAACAACGCGGGGAACGTGCACAGGGCTGCCGAGAGCTGCATTAAGAGCACAGTTAAGATTGCCAAAGTTACCATGTCTGTCTCCACAGACACAACTGCTGAAGCGTTGTAAGTCAGAGACTTCTCCGCTTTGTGAGGAGTTTAAATTAAAAAAAAAAATAAAATTTAAAAAATCAACAACAGAGAAAACCAAACCCATGGCTTAATGTGTTTGTATCCTCCTGTAATATTTTTTGGTTTGTCATTGTAAGCTGAGTGATAATTGTGTTAAAAGCATTACCGTCAGCCAATTCTTCAGGTTTTACAATTAGAGATTCTAGCTAAATTTTCACAAGTTTTTCTCAAAAGGTGTTTACTGAATAATAATGTTTCCTGAAAGAGCACAGAGAAAATACCAGATTAGCAATCGTTCCTTTGGGGGCGTGAAGAAGAATTGTGAAACCTAATCGAAAAATGACGCTTCCTAAACCAATACCATCAAATAAGAAAAACAGCCTTGTAATCATGCTGTTCATTTCAATGTGAAATGTATTTAATGTCTGTAAGTAATAGAAGTTTCTGATTTTTTCCAAAAGCAGCAGTGCTGAGTTTAGAGGTTTTGTAAAATGTGTCGTGTCCTGTGAATTGTGTGCTGTTTTATTATGTGTTTTTGATATTTGTCTGATTAAACAAAGTGATAAGGTAGAATTCCGTGGAAATAATGTGAAACGTGATATGTAAACCCCATTGAAAACACTTACTGTATTTGAAGAATTCCTATGAGACATTTTGGAAATTTTACACTTTTAGTGGTCTTCTGTGGACTTAGAGGAGAGGCTTTGTGTTCTTCTGCTAAAATTGTTTCCCCACTACCTTTTACTTTCACATGCATATGAGACTAACAGCAACAGAGGAATAGAGGAGGAATGTGAGAAAGGAATGCACTGGTTCAGTCTTTTAAATACCACTGGGTTTATACAGAAGGATTATTTATGGTTGCACAGACTACTGCCCTGCTCTTGGGCATTGTGTGAATACGAACACTGAAAAGCAAAGGTCCTGGATATTGGCTCCTTTAATGGGCATCTGGTTTTAAGCCATGTGCTGGTGTTGGACCACTGAAGACAGCATGTGTCAGACTCAATGTGCGATGTTATCACTGTGCAGTCAACGTATACTTGAAGTGTGTCACATTCCTGTATACCAGGTCTAAGCAGATTCAGAGCCTGAGATGCCAAACTCTTGTCTTCACTAAAAGAGGAGGAAATATTGTCAGACTTAGGCATTTTCTTATTTTGTGAGCGTGTATATAAATAAATATCTCTGTGTGTGTACGTGTGTGTGCGTGTGTGTGTAAGTATACTAACCAGTGTGAGTCATGGTAGCATAGCTAAGATAGGACACTATGACCAAATGTAACTGTATTTCTTGTTGCACGCTTTGCACACGAATTCTGTTTCTAAAATTGAGTTCTTCCAATTGATTACTGGTGAAAGTACCGTATTGAGAACATCTCGATCCACACTGAGATGTGTATCCATGTGCTAGAGGAAGCAACCTTTCAGTTGCACTTGAGAAAAAAGGGAAACGAGAGGCAGAGAACATGGAATGAGCCCGCGCTGACAAATGCTGCGGCTGTTGATGGTGTTCCTGAAGACTGAGAAGGCCAGGAGTAGTTTATTTTAAGGCTGTGAGTATTCAAATCTGATAGCTTGCAATGAGGTGCTTCTCTCTGAAACCACTGACAAGGTTTGACACTACCAGGAAGAAATTACTGAAGGAAAATAGTGACTCTATTCCATGGTGGGACAGTTTCTGCAGCCTGGAATTGTCACAAGGAACATGCTACCAGATAGTCTTTGAGGCATGGATATTCTGTGATTCCCTTCTGAGTCATAAGGTCTGGGATCCTCTTCTCTGCTGCCTTGCTTTTTCAGACCGTTTCCACACCCTTCTGGCTGATTTCTGCCAGAATAGCTAAAAACACAGCTTAGTCCTTTAGCTGCTTGGCACTTAATGCACCAGGGGTGACTTTCTCTGTGGCACAGGGCAAGTGGAGCCAAATCCAGACTGCCCTGCCACCCATCCTTGTGCTTAGGTAGGGAGAGAGAGCAGCAGGCCAGAGCAGCTGGCTGAATGAACACCCAGCCCCTTTCAGCCACTGGTGCTGTGGGGGTGCAAGTGGATCCAAGTTTAGGCTGGTGAGGGGTGGCATGTTTTAAAGATAAGATTGGTGAGGTGCTGAGCTGGAAGAGACAGGGGTACTTTCCTCCTCCACTCACCTCCCGTGCAGCTTACCTGTGTGATGGGACAGGGCACTACGCTCTCAAGGGGCCCACTGCAGTCAGCCAAAACCAGTGGATTGCAGAGGATTCCCAGAGGATGTCAAGTCCTCCTGAAAGATCTTTCTTATGTCTGGGTCTTTCCCATCCTAAAGCAATCCTCTTGGAGGAGTAGGGGAAAGCCCATTTGAAATGTTAAGGGTATTTTAAGAGCCATTTTTGAAACTGTCTTCTTGTGAATTAAATGCAAACTTTGTGGAATTTTGTTGTGCATTCAAGTTCTAAATTTTACGATAAATCATGGGACAATGGGGCTGTCTTGGCACTTAACTTGGTGCTTACTGTTATAATAAGAAATAGCATCCTGTGAAATGTTATCGTCTGTCATCAGTATCTTCATTTGCATAATGAGTTTTTCTAAAGCTCTGGGAACTGCATCGGTTCACTTAGAACCATTTATTAAAGAGTTGGCAACAATTTCCTTACATGTTGCACACTAAGTAGAAGTATTCTTTCATCAGAAAAATCTGCTGCCGTTCCAAGATAAGCTGTGCTTATACTTCAGCTTTAGTTATTCCTAATTTGCAGTTGGCTACCTTCACTTAGTGATAGCACAGCCAAACGATACTGTGTTCCACTGCCACCCACACCATCATCATCATCACCATCATCATCCACCCACCACCGCTAGCTGCAGTTACGTGTGTATGTACCAACTCCAAGTGTCACGTATCTACCGAGAAGACCATCTATGTCACACGTGTGCAGAGTTAGATTCTCGACAGTCTAATTGTATATTTGTATGATACAATCTCCTCAGTGCTGTGCAATCACTATCCACATCTTGCACTGGCCTTTCAATGAAAATTTTAGTGTGTCTATTGTGAGATAGACAGCGCGTTCTACCTGCTGTTATTGGGCTGAATGTATGTAAATAAGTGGAAAAAAAAAAAAGAGTCATCTGTACAAGCAGTGGCCTAAAAAGTCTGTAATTGTGGGCTAGGAAAATTGTTGAAGTTGCTGTGACATCTCAAATACTACCTTTGAATAAACTATTTACAGGGTCTCTTGGGATGCTGTTTCACAGTGAAAGGAAAATTTTTCCTTGTGATAATATGAGGTAAAGAAATCGGATTACCTGATTTTTATTTCCAGTGTTTCGAAGTGGAAAACATAACTCTTTATTGTCTGTAAATCTAACATTATTACTTCCTCTTAGAAGAATATTGTATCATTAGATGTTTGTTTGAGCTGGTAACATTCTTGCAACTGTTGCAATATTTTTCATTAGCAACCTGTATAATAGTTTGTACACAAGTACTGTTCAGATTGTCATGAAGAGTAGCTTTGACCATTTACTTACCAGTAGCAGAATAGTATTTCTGTAAGATTTCCAGTGTATTCCTACCATATCATATTTTATTTCTATAATGTAATTAAACTGTTATTTATTCAAGGAGAAAAAGTATTCCTCTGCGTTTTTGTTTTCCAAATTTTGAGATAACTGAGGAAGCCACGTGATAATGCTGCCTCATCCCACGATCTGGTGCTCCACGTTTTGTTTATAAGTTTGTCTGTCAGATTCTGAAACAACTGCTTAAACAACTTGACAACAGGTTGTCAAGCTTTGTGGGTTTTAATTGTACATTGATATGTTTGATATGTTTGAAGGAGGAGGTAGATCATGTATTTTATATTTGTGTATCCAGTACTATGGAGACAAGAGAAATGACAGTTAAAACTGCATCTCCTGTTTCATTATGTAGGCAATTTCCCCTTTCCTCCATATTAGCCAAAATGCAATAAATTCCTTTTGCCTTTCTCAGATGCATGTTAGCTCAAAGATGTCGCATTAAGACAAACCCGTATACTTCAGAAAAACAAAACACGAAGGAACGGAAGAAAGGAATACAAATGAAAATAGTGCTGCCAAAAGCAGTGGTGACCTAAATTAGTTACTGGGGCTTGTAAATGTAATCAAAGATTTGAGACAAACAAAAGAGTTAGTCTAGTTCTGGCCTGTGCCAGTGGGGACAGAGTTCATGGGTGTAGGGAGTGGATGATAAAGTGGTCCAGGAGGGATTCATTGAAGCTGTGCAGAGAGAGCAGGCTCAGCCGTGCCACTGCCTATGAATCACATTAAAGTGCTCCCACTGCTGCTCATCCACATATGAAAGGAAGGGTTGAAAAAGCCCACTAAATGCTGTAGAAAGGTCCCTGCCTATTTCAGAGGATCAGTTTTCCATATGACTTAATCTCAGATTCACGTTACTTGGGCAATTTTCCTTCTTCACATCTGTGGTTTGAAAACATCCTTAGGGGATAAAGTGAGCATGTCACAGAATCATGGAATCATTTAGGCTGAAAAAGACCTCTAGGACCATCAAGTCCAAACGTGAACCTCACACTGCCAAGGCTTGGGATCATGGTCGTGTCACAATATTTTTACTTTTAAAAATTGGGTCACTGGTGAATTGTGAAAGTCTTGGCAAAGCAAAAGCAACTAGAAAGAAAAGATTAGCTCTTAATCTAATCTTTAGCTGCATACTACATTTAAATTAAATCTGAATACTTCTGCTAAAAGCTGTCACTTTCAAAGCAGCCAGGAGACAATTCCCTCTGTATTTCCATGGTCATTGGAAAACAAGGGTTATACTGCCCCAAACCAACAGCTCCTCTTGACAGTAACATCTGGCTGTGTTTATAAGTCTGTTCTGAACAACACAAGAGGAAATAATGACAACTTTCCAAGCAACTGCTTTCCCACATTGTACCAGCTCAGGAAGCATGCGGGCAAATGTGCTGTCATCATTTCAGCCCTTCACATTAACATCTCTTATTGTTTTTGCTTCTCTGACAGCTGTTTTAAGAAGTCACAGTATCATCATTCAAACACATCATCAATAAAATATCTTCAATTTGTTTGGTTTATCGGGTTAGGTTTTTTTAATGTTTTGTCTGCAATGAAAATCCAGCTTTGAGTTTTTGTAAAATTAAATCATATAATGGAACAGTTTATAATAGAAGAGAAAAAAAAAAATTTCCTGTGTTTAAGAAAGCATAGGGTGAGGAATGTATCTGACAGTTTAGAATATATGTCTTCCTCCATTCTGTTTTTGTCCATTGGTCTTTTTCGGTAATCAATATAAAGAATTTTCTTTAAATAGCAGCACAAAATATGAAGCACAATTGCCTTTAACAGAAGTCCTTTAAATATGAGCAGCCATATAATACTGATCTTTGAAGTTCAGTTAGGAGAAAAAGTGATAATGAGCCCAAGGTAATCTTAATGATGAGGTATGACATGTCCTGGCATTGCTTTCCAATAAATCATCTTTCGTATTTAGAGCAGCACTCACTTTAATGCTAAAGCATTTTAAGATATTGAATCCTGTCTCAATAAAGTCCCTCTGAATTTTTATCGTCTTCAGCAGAAATTGTACCTTACCCCAGGTTTTTGAACTATCAGTGTGCATTTGGAAAGTGCAATTTGTGTTTTCACTGACATTAAAATAAAGATGGGACAAAATAAATAACAGCTTCTATATTCACTGGGGGGTTTTACCTCCAAGAAAATCTATTTTGAATTTTGGTGGGTTAATGCAGAATCGTAAAGTCTGGCAGGAGTTGAATGGACTTGTCATGTGAGTGAAGGAATTTATTTATCCATATGTGTGCAGATGGGGTGGAGAACATCATGAACGAAGCTGCTCTCAGTAATGCTGACAGAGTTGCTTCCTGACTGCTCACACTGATACTGTTTTGATGCTGCATTCGTTCCTCCTCACATACGTGTATGCATGGTGAAAACAGGCTACACACATTCAAACTCCTTCCTCAAAATAAAGTAGTATCTCTACCTATTTTTTAAATTTTATTTTAATGATATTAGTAATATTTATTCATATTATTATGGGAAACAATGCCACAACCATTGATTTCATGAAAGGGAAGTCTCTCCTGCCATTTGAAAATATATCTGCCTGAATCAAGTCCTAACATTGTTACATGAACAATTTCTTCTGTTTTCCCATGAAACCCACTGAAAGTCCTTCCAGGGCTCAGCACAACGGGGATACTCCATTTTCCATCTAGCTGAAGAGAGGGATAAGGAAAGGGAGCTGGAAACTCCTTGGTCCTTGTTTGTGCCAGGCTGTTCCTGGAGCTGCTGTGTGCACAATGCAGTGAGGGTCTCTGGGGGCTTCCCCATGCTGTCTGCTCCCTCCAGAAAGGTGGTTGCTGTGACCTGGATGCCAGCAGAAACTACATCAAGAGGGATGAGGAATAATCTTCTCTAGTTAAAACTCTGAAGAGAAAGGATTCAAGACTTCACAGTGTAATGAATCAGAGATGGGGATCTGCTGTGTGTCATTTCTTAGTTACAGAATAAGGATTTAAGGGTATCATTTTAATAGAGGAATATGGGAAGTTAAACCATGAATAATCCATCTGGTAAACACTCCTCCCAAACCTTCAGATGGGTAGTAATAAATCCTGTAAGACCTTTCATCAGCTGCCTGAAAAAAAAAATATAATCATTGTCTCTGCAGTGCTTAACGTGCAATATAATTCAAAGTCATTTTAAAATGATACACCTACCTGCTACCAATGCAGTCTGAGTAGGCAAAATTAGTAACAGACATGCTCAGTAAACCCAAAGTTTAAAGCTTTAGCTAGAATGTTAATGTCTAAATTGAACAATACTATCAGTCATGAAAATTACAGTTATCTGCCTCCTTATCTTTTCCTATTTATTTGAGGGGTTTTATTTATTCTTATTATAGCACTTGCAAAACCAGAGAGCTCTGGCAGAATTAGAGACAATTTCTCTGCATGTGGCCACGAGTGTTGTTGAACTGCTTGCTGCAGCATGTTCAGGGCACCCAGGGAATGCGAAACGCTGATCTGGACAAGGAGGCAAAGAGAGAGGATTTGCTACTTCATAGCTAGCCTAGGAGCTGATTAAAAAAGGAGCAAAGCCTTCTGGGCTGCAGCCCCCTACAGCTTGGGTGGACACTGTCACAGGGGGAGGAAAGCTCCGTACTCAAACTCCTGCTTTTACTCCCTCCATGGCCGCAGTTGCTGGGCTCCTTGGCAGGGAGCCCAGTGAAAATTGTTGTACCCCAGGGTTAGAGCCCATGGCAAGGCACTTGGAAAGGGACCTGGCTGATTCCTGCCTGGGCTGAGTGTGAATTGTGCCTCGCTTGAAAGTTGGACTTTGGACCTCAGGCTGGTGTTCAAGAATAGCTTCCACTTTCACCTTTGGAGTTCCTCACTCATGATCCTGAAGATGACCGAAATATGGATATGTGCATACAATAAAAAACTACACATCCACTGTTCTTAGCAGATAGATTGCAGGAAGAATAGCTTAACAGCAAAGTGTCATTAAAGACTCAAAGAAGGCCACATTGTCCACCAATAAATTAATCATTTGGCCCAAATACTTTTCTATGCAAGTGATATATGCAGGTGAACAATTTATCTCATTTTCACCTGGGAAAGCTGAGGATCTACTTTAGCTTAGTTAAAGGCTGAGTTATCTCCCTCAATGCCAATGCAATTGGTTGCATCTGGTGCTAGGAAGAAAAATACAGGGACCAACAGCTGACCTCCTAAACAGATATATAAGCTGAGAATTATTGGGTTCTCTCATCCACAACATTTATCCCTGATTTGAAGTGAGTGTCCACAATTTCATTTCTTTTTAAACTCATTCAAAATAACATTGGGCCCTGCAGTGCTTTGTTTTATTGTTGCAGACACGAAGAAGCTACTGGCTGTCGATGAAGCTACTGGCTGTCATGAGAAAGGACAGGGGGGCATTCAAATTCAGTGCTGCTCTATGCTCATGCTTTAGCTCTTTGCCCTTTCTTGCTGATTACACAAGGTTTTTAAATAGTTGTTTAAGATCTAATCTTGACTGCTGTGTCAGCTGGCCCCTGCTGAAGCTTAAACCCTTCTGCTGAGCAGGAAAGTGTAGATTGCAATCTCAAAAAGGAATATGTCTCTTGCCTTCGAGAGAGAAGTGCAGAGGTGGGAATGAATAGGAAAGTATTTTTCCCAGAAAAGTGAACAATGGCAAGGCATGACAACATGGGCTGATGTACGTTTTCTGTGGTCCCGTGCCCTCTGGCAGTTTGTTCCTTCTCTCAATGCTGCCACCTCCACAGTGCCGACACAAGTGCTTGCATGCCTGCCTTGTGAGTCAGATCCAGCTGAACTGATCCAGCTAAAAAATATTTTTTTCTGTTTTGGACATACTATAACTGCCAAATCCTGTCCAGACTACATGACCTGGGTTTCAGAGGTGGAAACTGGAGCAGAATTTGTCACACAGGCAACTCAACAGCTCCATCAAACCTGGTTCCTGCTGTGCCAAGCATGCAATGGGACTTTGGGGATCTTGTTTTTCATTATCGGAACGATCTAAAAGTGTACTGCTCTTCCAAACAGGAGCTCTGGGGGAAACTTGAGTTTCAGAGCCCATTGAAGCACCAAAACTGTAGGGACTGCATCTATGTTCTTCATAGGCAAAGCTCCCACCAGGGGAACGGGCAGAACAGGCAAGCCCAGCTCCCAGCCGCATGGCTGATGGGCTCACCTTGCTCTGGGCATGGCCTGGTGAATCCCCATCTCCTTTTCACACTGGAACACAACGTCCCTGGGCAGGCAGGGCGAGCGTGGTGGTGCTGCAGCAGCCCTTGGGTCACAGGGTGAGCACCCCTTGGCACAAGTGGCCACCACTCCTGGGGCAAACTCCTCTAGCTGTGTGCTTCAGGGGGTCCCTCTGTGTGCTGCGGTATCTGTTCTGTGCTGTCACGGTGGGGAATCAAAGCAGTAAGTTACTGAGAACTGAAGCAGAGTGTTTCTCATCACTGCAGAGAGGCATGGAGATGCTTTGTAGGAGTTGCTGGCCAATTGGAGGGTAGTTGTGGAAGCAAACTGCATTTCAGGTGCATCTGCAGCACTCAGGCATGACGACCACCACAACCTTTTCAGCAGCATGAGCACTTGGTGCCTTTTCATTTCTCAGATTTAATTGAATTCCTATCAATGACATGAGCACTTGGGAAATGTTCACTGCTAGAAAAAAACAAGTCAAACTTTGATTACACAGGCCTGTAATGTTAGAAAAATGAGAAACTGCCTAGTTCTGTATCAAAAAATCGATCTTCTCTAAAGGCTGAATTGGTAAATAAATCAGGAGGGGAAGTTGCTGTAAGTTAGAAGAGCTCTACCACATTCACAAGCAGAGCAGTAGAGGCAAGTCATGCATGAGTCAGTCACACTGCTGAGCTGTGGATGTGTTTACTACCAAAAGTAATTGTAACCATATCCTTTCAGAGGAGGGAAAAGCACCCCATATTTTCCCTGGAGTACAGAGACTCACATGGGAGGCTGGTAGTCATCATCATCCCTGGCAGTCCAGACTGTACCTCTCCTCACACTGACATGTACCTTGTGTACCTTTGAGGCACCCTAGTCTAAACTGAGCCAAACATTGCCAGTAATGCATAAGCTTTCGGGCCAAAGAGGATTAGACTCATAATATTCTCCTTTGTAAGTCATGGAGTTAATGGTCTGGTTTTACTTGTATTGCACTCATATCTGGCAATTCATGATAATAGAGGCTTGAGATATTTGCAACAGCACAAAAAAAAAATCCCCAAAAAACCCAAACCAACCAACCAAACAAACAAAAGCCAAACCAAAAAAATCTCACCAAAACTACCAGCCTTTATCAAATAATTCCTATGAGAGAAAAAAACACATCATTGCATTATTAAAGCAGTATTTAGTCTGCAGCTAAAAGGCCACAGAAGCCTTTACTTCTCACTGCTAACTCGTGTCTCCTTAAGAGGCTCGACTGGGATTTAAAGGGTAAGTATTGTGGAATAGTCTACAGATGAGAGAGCAGAACCCTTAATGCTGCCTTTTCAGGACATTATTCTTTCCATTTGTATAGAGACAATTGCTTCAGCTAACCTGCCTGGCCTGTACCCTAGGCAACCTGACATATTAAAACTGCCTAATCCATCAAACAAATGGTTTGTCCTGGCTCCATCAAAAATAAATAAATAGCTGTCCCCCATCCCTGAAAAACAAAATGTTTCAACATCAAAAAAAGCTTCTTCCCTTCCTCATCTTCCCCCCTCCACATACCCAAAAAAATCTAGCAGCATAGCCACGAGGTCTGCAGAAGAGCAATATCTAAGGTCTATCACTTAGCACAGGGATTTCTAATATATCCTTGAGCTCAGAGATCTAGGGGAGAGTTGGTCATGGAACTGGAATATCAACCCCACTGATGTGGCTACAAGATTAAAATAACCCTTGAGGCTGATGGCTTGTCATCAGCCTCAGATCAGAGTCTTGCACAGCACTAAGTGTCTCCTCTTCCTTCCCCACTGTCTTCAGCAGCCTGCAAACAACATTTTCCAGTGCTCCTCACAGGATCTTGTTTTGAAAATCTGAATTTATTTACTACCTTTGATTTCCTGGCTGGGGATGCATACATGGAGTCCGCTAATGAAGCTGAAAGAGCAGAGTCAAAGCACTTTCTCAATGCTGGCTGGCACAGGTGGAAGAACACTGGCCAGTCACTATCTCTGCATGCATGCTAGAAGATAATGCCATGAAACACTGCACAGCAGGGACAGGGACAGGGCTGGGGCTGTGCATCCCTGCACAGGCAACTCAGCATGATCCTTTCCTTGTCCTGTGCTGCCATGAGCCATAAGCAGATCTAAATCCCACCATATGCCAGGCATCCTAAGCCTCATTAATTCAGCGTGGTTTGACAGCATCTAATTTCTAAAGGCACTTAAAATCTTTACCAACCACCATTAATACCTCCATTATGGAGCATAAAGGCTTATATGCACCTAAATAGGAGCTCTGAGGTGGCACCCTGGTCCTGGGCTGAATAGGTGGACAAGGGACAGCTGCCTTAGTCACCTACCCTTTGTCTGAGGCTGCAGGCAGGTCTCACCTCTTGCAGCAGCTGCACTATGTTCTGCAGCAGGCACGATGATGGGTATCACTGGCTGGCCAGGATTTAACTAAAACCAGATGGAACTGAGGCAGCCTGAGCCTGATGCAAAGTGCTTCAAGCTCTCGCTTCTCCTCGGGGTCCAGAAGCTGCAAAACCAACAGCACTTTCCAGTTTGGTGATAAAACTTCCTTAAAGCTGTTTGCTGCTTGTTTTTTTGAAGTAAAGCTTTCATTATCTAGAAGAGACATTCAGAGACACTCACAGCAACTTATCACTAATAAAAATAAACATTATGCCTGGATAGGCTAGGTACATCAGTGCACTTGTTCAGTAGCTGCTTCTGCCTTGCCCAAGCACAAAGTGGGAATGGCCACTCAAAAACTTCTTCTCTGGAACTATCATTATTTGCAGAGATGTTGCCAGTTCATGGCAGAGAAAAATGCAACAACAAAAAACCAGAAGAGGCTCTCCATGATGGATACCTGCCACCTCAGCCAAGGGACCATGAAGCATCATGACCCTCCTTTCCAGTCTCGTGATGGGCTGGGAGGGCAGGAGGGAGGATATGCATCTACATAAAGATTGTGTTACTGTCCAGAGCGTCCTTGTCCTGGGAAGGATGGAACTTAATTTTCAGGCTGTGCTGGACTGATTGAGAAAGCTCACCTCCCAGGACTGGGCCCAAGTCTATGTTTATTCATGACCATGTCTTGATGGCACCTGGACTGAGGAGAAGACAGCAGGGTTTCCTCCTGCAGATCACGACCAGACATACAAATGTTATTTCTTGTGAGGGATATTTGAAAAAGGTTCCAAAAAAGCCATAGAAATTATTTAAGAATTTAGTGCCTTGAGAATCCATTTTTCTATAGATACCTAGCATGTAACATTTATCAAAGAGAATACTGAAAGATAACTGTCCTGGAAATATCAGCTACTATAAGGCTCTTTAACCAGCAGCAACATGTATGGCAAAAACCAGTGACTGGAAGCTTAAGCCAGGCAAATTAAGATGGTAAATAAGCCATATATTTTTAAGAGTGGGATTAATTAACAACTCTAACAAATCCTCAAGGGAAGCTGTGGATTCCTATCTCTGGAGAGTTTCAAATCATGGCTGGATGCCTTTTTAGAAGATGTACTTTAGCCAAAGAAGCTATTAGGTTCAATCCATGGGTAATTGTGTGAGATGTAATGGCCTGTGATATACAGGAAATAAGAACAGATGCTTTAGTGTTTCTTTCTGGCCTTAAACCTAAGAAGCTATTCATCTAGATGGGAGCCCTGTGCCTATAGCTGAGAATTTGATCCAAGTCTCCAACTGTAACATTTATAAACTGGTGAAAAATGAGTGTATAAATGCACTAAAGAGAATAGATCAAACAATGAATGGGGAGCTAAGGATGAAGAAACACACCAATAACATAATTTATTTCTATTTTTTAATGAATTATGCTGGAATGCAATGACACCTATAGAAACCAGGACTGTGAGGTAGTAATTTACACTGGAGAAATTTAAATGAAACAGGAAGATACGGGACTATGTTTGGAGACTGCCAGGTTTCTGTGATAAAATTATGTTAGTAATTAATAATCTCACAGAAAAAAGGAGCGAGAAGAAAGATCATCTGCTACCATGTGTCTATTAGCAGATAAATCCAAAGTGAAAGATATCCCCTGTGGGACTATTTGATGGATTATATTAAATTTAATGGTAATGGAAGGAATACTGTAATTGGAAGATGCTGGAGGGAAAAGATATTGTGGGAGCAAGAGAAGGAGATGCACTGCTGGTACAGAAAGCACCATGGTATAGGAATGGGCTCAGTTCCTGCCAAACTGCACCAAAAGAGCAGAAGATGCTCCATTCCCCATTAGCAAGGATCAGAAAATGTATAGGATCATGTTAGCTAATATGGAAGCCCATCTGTAATATCCCCAAGGGAGGTACTTTTGGCAACTGAAGTGTGGAAAATAAATACTAGAAATGCCAGAATTTTTTGAATCTTTGAGTACATTTCAGAGGAATAAAATGACAAGTTCAATTAGGTTCCTCGAAGCAGAGGAGAGAAACTGATTAATCAGGCATGGAAGTTCCTAAGTAACCAAAACAACTGTGTGGGCTTTCTCCTCTTGACTCATGTTACAGAAGGAGGGTGTATCTATTTGAAAATGGAATATATTTCCACATGCTCTATAAAGGAATGTCCAAACACATCTAGATAGAAAATAGTCCCTATTATTTAGGTCTCTCCAGAGTATGTTGTACAAAGCTCTGGAATATGTACTGGATTTCTGGGGTGTTTTCTTTGAAGATGAAGTAGCTTTTAAAATAATTTGTGGACTCGGTGCTATCATCCCAAAACGGCAATATAAACTTCACAAGTAAACTTGTGTTGAGCACAAAGATAACTACACCAAATGGCAACCTAGATTAAAATAAGACAATGTTTATAATATTTGAAGTCCAAAGGCTTCTTGGAAAAATTGCCACGTCAGTCAGAAATGCACAATGTGTAGAGCCATATACCTGCCAATTATCAGCAGAATAGCGGGAGCTGCTGTCCTCAGCCAGTGAAACATCACATTATTATTGCATCTGAGCTGGCTCTTTCCCAGAGCATTGGCTACCATCTCTACCAGCCTCAGAAAGCTGCCTTCTGCAGATGGGCTTTTTCGGAGGTGTCGTACACCTCACCGCTCACGGGAAGAGACAAACAAAAGCCAACGCATGTGACACACAGCTGAACCAGGCAAATAATATCATGCAAGAGGGTGCATCCTGATCATAAAGCTACAGGGTGTCTGCAGAGAAATTCAATTTTCCTGTAGTGCTTCTTTTGCTCACTTTGGCTAAATGCTGAGGGAGGGGGAAGGGAGCCCCCGCTAGTCTCAAACACCTCATGTTTTGGAAGGAGTTTTGGGGTCGTTTTTTATGTAATTTCTGGAAAAAGCTAATTGAATTTGATCACGACAATGAGTGGGAGGGTGACCAAGGTAGGGCTGTACTCTTTGGTCATGAGCACAGCAGAGCACAAAGCCACTGCCACAGCTGCCACGCTCATCTTGTTTTGGGCTTTTCTCCATCTCCCAGCACCCAGCCCTCCTCTGCACCATGCTCTCAATGCTGTGACACCCGGATGCTCCTGCCCACCACTGGAGCGTGTGGGTGCGTGGCCTCCCGGCGTCACAACACATTCGTGGGTGTTTGTGTCATGAGCAGCTCAGGCAGCGCCGCTCAGATCTGTGTATCTCCTCGACAGCACCAGTCACTCCACCCTGGGGATCACTGGTTTATTTTTAAGGAATATTCTGTTCATATGGACTCATAGCTTCTTCCCACAGGAGAATGTCTTGGAATAGGAAACATAGGAACAAATAAGTGAGGAACTGGGGAGAAGGGAAAGTTAGTTGATGAAGCATAAAGCTCAGCAGCAGACTCTCACAGTGCTTAGCCCTGGCTCCTCTGCCCATGACTTGCTGCCACAAGCTTTTTAGCTAATGCCTCTGCCCCCTGCCCCCAGCAGTTATCATAAGGATGAAATATTTAATGTATGTACATAGCTTTGATGTTGTATGCACCATTTCATATGTACGCAAGTGCTAAACATTGAGTGGTTCTGTCATCATTTGAACACAACACATGCATTTCTGGGCTTAATAAGGTGTGTAAAAATGGCTGTACAACACAGCCACACTGGAAAATGTGAGTCCTGATGTATAAATAATTGTGAGGCCATGGCAGAATAGGTCTCAACAAGGGAAAGCCCATCTGGATTTAACCTTGGCCAAAGCCTGCTAAAAGTACTCCTAGGGGCCTCTATGTTCCTAAGGTATCCAGAGAGAATTCCCACCTCAGTCCTTTCCTGATCTGTCCAGTGTGAGTTTGAGCAGAACCGGATGATTAGATTATGTACAAGAAAAAAAAGAGAAAAGAAATTAAACAAAAACTTGCCCAGATGGTTTTAAAGTATGAGCTCAGATCTTGGGCTTATCAGAAGTTTTGAAGAGACTCTAGGAGGAAAGGCTGTGGGCTGCGAGTCACCTGGCCCGTGTGTGAGTCAAGCCACCCTGAAGCACATTTCACAGCTTGACTGTCTTCTCCCCTGCTTTGCTTCAGGTGTGATATGTCACATCCAAACTCGTGCTAGCCACCAGCCTCTAGCTGCCCTGTAAACATGCTCCACTTGCAAAGCAAATATATTGACACTGGCAAAACCCTTTATGCAAGTCACAGAATCATAGAATGAGTTGGGTTGGAATGGACCTAAAACATCCTCTAGTCGAACCCTCTGCCATGGGCAGGGACATATGTCAGCAAGGCACAGCAGGCTCTGATTTACATTTGTGCAATTTACTGCTCTTTGGTGGCCAGCTAATCTCCACCAGTGCAAATAGCAGCTTTGCCTGTGTGCACTTGGGGACAGTGCTGACAAAGCTCCATCAGTGGCTGTCACCAGTGGTATAATATAGCAAAATCCCCAAACCAAACAAGACCTTAATTTCTCATTGAGTTTTGAGTTTCCTCAAATCTGAAGTTGAAAGAGGCTTCATCCCTTACTCAAAAAGTAAAATCCTCTGGTGAGAAAATGTAAATAAAAGTTCACAGTGCACAGGCTTTCTGCAAATAAACGCCTGAGAATCCCACCAGTGGGATCAGTGTGATGTAACTGCAACTGCTTCTCAGCCTCATCTGTGTTGCAGGACCTTGGGGAAAGCAAGTTCAGCTTTTTCTGATGAACCTGTGTTATCACAGGTATGTTTTCAGAGTACATTTTTCATATGTTAATAGTTTCCCAATTATTAAACTGGATCTAATTATGCTTTGTTTGCTAGGAGTAGCAAATCATATTCACAATAGTGTTTTCATTAAAAAAATTATTCCATACAAAGATTTCATTAAGATGTTAATTGCTACCAGAATTATATGCACATACATAATAAACAAAAATACCTACACTTTACTAAAAAAATAATTTCCACATATACCAAGCCATTTACTTGAATTTGGTTTAGATTTTAAGTGGGAAGCAGTGTGCCTAATCTACCCAGCGCCAAGAATCAGCAAAAGATTCTCTGTTATGAAAACATGGCTTTATTTCCTTGTCTGCAGAGTGTGACTTTCCAGACTGTGCTAAAAGAATAGATGATGCCCTTTTAGCATGAATAAAATGAATGTGTGGATCCTGTATGTTAACCAAACAAGATGAATCTCTGAACCTTCAAAGATGTCTGAATGGGACAACCACATTTCTTGCCAGAATACCTCTGAATTTGCTGGTCTTTCTTGGCAGAGAATTCACTGAGGGAGGTAAGTGAAACCCCTGATCCGTGTATGACCACCAGCTCCCAGACAGGAAGGGCAGCAAGGACACAACTATGGGCAAAATCCTAACAGGACACCCTTCCTCCACAGAGGCAGCAGCAGCTCACACACGTGAGTTCGGTCACATCACAGGAAATCAACTGTGCTTGTCCCTGTTGGTCTCCAGACGTAATGACAAGATGGGGTTTACTTTTGGCCTCTAGAATGAGAATTCCTTGCTCTTGCAGAGCATACTGGACACTGAGATCAGAGATGCCCTATGTAAGGTCTGATAACGTGCCCTTTTGGGCAATAGCCACATTTGGTGGCACAAAAAGAAGAATGAAAAGGAAAATACAAAAACTCTGTCAGGATCAACAAATTCTCCTTTCTGTGCCTATCCTCTAGCACCACAGGCTGACTAAGTGTGCAGGAATGGAGAGCTTTCGCTTGGGAGAAAAGTGGAAAAGAACAAGAGGAATGTAAATGCCATGTGAAAACA
The DNA here is from genome assembly GCA_013397295.1 of Polioptila caerulea. NCBI lineage: Eukaryota > Metazoa > Chordata > Aves > Passeriformes > Certhiidae > Polioptila > Polioptila caerulea. Next base: position 65,096 of record VYXF01001073.1, read on the forward strand.
CACTCAGAATTATAATAAGTGTCTTCCTCAAGAGGAGCCACAATAGAAACCTGAATGCCTGAGCAATACAAACTAGGAAATAGAGAAAGGAAATTAAATTTTTAAGACCGTGGATGTTTAGATAGTGTTATCTTCAAGACAACAAACAGCAAGGGGCCAGGAAATTCCAAATTAAATCCAACACTCTCCTTATTTCCTGATTTTCTCTTGTTAAGGATAAAAAGCACAGCCAGGACCAAGTTAACATTATATTTCCTGCCATATGACTTTATTGGCATAGTTCTTGTTGCTAGGCATACGTGGACTGACCTACTCTGAAATTAAAAAAAGTTCATTTCCTTTGCATGCAAAGAGAGGTAAGACAAGAATTTCAGAGCTGTAGTCCACAAGAAGCTTAACTAGCCCAGCTGCTGGTCCCACAAGGCTTTTTGAAAATCCAAGGTGAATGTCTCATAGATGGAGGTTAGGGCTGATGACAGATTCTTTTGTTATTAGATGACATTTATTGATTAGTGTGAGGTGTTTGACAAGTGTTTATCCTACCAGAATTTAAATCATGGAGCTCAATGGTGTTCCTGCAACACAGCCGCCATTTTCTGAAGTGCAGGAATTCCCATGAGTTGACTACAAAAGACCAGAGGAAAACTTCATTAATTCACCCCACACTCCTCTGCACCCACCAGCTCACCAGGGCTGTTGGTTACTTGAAGCTCCTTATATGCCCTCTTCAGGGAGAGATCATCTGGCTACAAGATGATGATCTGAGTGGCAGTAGGAACTCCTGCAGGGAAGGACTGACACACCTGACCCCAAAGAGGGGTGCAAGGAAACCTGTGCCATCGCCAGGCTCATCCTTGGCATGGGGTGAAGAGGCCAAGGACGGAGATCTGCGGCTGTGGCCTGCAAAGCTCAGCAGTAAGAGCAGCATATGGATGACAGCTGGGTGTGAGTTAGTGCCAATGCAGCTTATTTGACAGGCAAAAGGGATATGAAAAGCAACTGAGTGGATTACAGACCCCCAGCTTGCCACACACTGTTTGGCACAGGCTTGGCACAGGCAGTAATGTGCCAAGTAACAGGCTGGCACTGATCCTACCCTACTCCTCTCTCTGCAGCCAGGGTCCTTCCAGCCACCAAAGCTCAGCACAACCTCCCAGTACCTTCCTTGTTATCTGGAAATAGTTTGGACTCAGACTTCATTAACAACAAGGTTTTGCCCCCATGGGCTGTGGGGGCTCAGCAGCCTCCAACTTGTGGGCTTTCGTCAAGTGCTCCCCTGCATTAATGCTGACACTGAAACAAGCCCCTTTCTTTTCATTTTGAGCGAAGTCCATGGCTGGCCCGAGGGCAAACAGCAGCCAGGAGGAGTTGCAGATCCCACAGGAGTAGCAGAAGGTGCCTGGTTCCTGCCAGCTTGACCTGAGCCCTCTGTCAGCACCCGTACTGCCAGCATCCAGAGGCATGCAGGTCCAAAAGCACAGCCCAGAGACTCAGCTGTGGCTTTCAAAACAAAGAATTGGACTTTGATTATTACTTTGAGATTATTGTTATGGAGCGGTTTTAGTCATCATGACCCAACTTTTCACTGATATCAATGAAAACTGGCCTAAACTTCTGAGCTAAATCTGTGCTTTTAGAAACTATTTTTCTGATCCTGGAATCCTCAGAACTGAGACAAAGAGGTGGCATGACTTTGTCCTTTTCCCTATGCCAATTTTAATTTTAAAAACTGCCCCTTTTCATTCAAAGTCAACTGTTCTGGAAGGGAACAAGGGAGGGAGGGAGGAAGGCACAGAGATGTTCAGGAAGGGATGAAATGGGGAAAGAGGGAAGAAAGAAAGGAGGGGAAGAGGAAGAAGAAGAGACAGACAGAAAGAAAAAAAAAAGCAATAGAAAAAAGGAATGAAGGAGGGAAGGTGTGGAAAGTGCGGAAGAAAGCAAGGAAGGAAGGAAATTAACTTTGTAGCCAGCAAGGTTAGGGGAATTACACTTTATTTACAAGTCTATACTGTGTTCTGATCCTTAAAGTTTACTTCCCATTTAATATTTTTTCATTCATCTTGGAAAAGTCTAGCAACACAATTTGAATTTCAAGCAACACTCTGAATCAGTCTACCAGAGACAGATAGATATGGTTCTTTCTCTGCTAAGGTCTGGCATCTCACTTCTTGATGAACCAATCTTGCCAAAGACAAGCTGAAATTTTAAGACATCACTGGAGGATGTGGAAGTCCTTTCCAGGATTTGCAAGGAAGCTTTATCACAAGGATTAAAAGTTATAAATAAAAGCCTCCAAAGTTGATGGCATAGTGCTACTGTTAGTGATGCCTCATCACAGCCCTGCTGTGACATGCTGTATGAAAACCATCATCGAGAAAACCAATGTAAATGAGACAGTAAGTTTGTAATTTTTTAAACTTTAGTTGTCTCTGAGCTTTCTTTTGTCACTCTGTCCCGTCTCCAGTTAAAAATGCTTGAACAAAAAAAAAAAAACGAAAAACAAAGAAAGACTGAGGGGACCACAGTCATGGACATTCATCCATTTCTTTGTCCTGGAGGGACAAAGAGAATGGAGAGAGGGAGAGATGGAGCTCAAATTTTGTAGAAAAAGTTTGGATTTCCTTATTTAAAATGTTGAATATTAATTTCACACTCCTTAGAACAAAATACAGTATGAAGAATCTGTAGCCCTAGGCAGAGGCAGAGGAGAACTCCCCCAGATGCATGCACTGTGAGGTATTTTGGATGAGTTAGGGAGCAAGGGAGTAAAAGGTCTCCAGCAATGAGGTGATGACAAAGCACCCAAAAGAATTTTTGCATGCAATTTAATGGATTGTCTTTTATAACTAATCTCCTATTCTGCTCAGCTTTGCAGTGACTGAAGGCCAGGTCCATTTTCTCAGCTGAAGAAAAGGAAGACATACATCTCTCAGGAAAGCACCTCATCTACCAGGCTAGGGATTAACACCCATGATTTCTTCCTGCACCCCACATTCCACCCTTTCTACTCAAGTTCTACTAATTTGTGTAGAAACATGAGAGATTCCTAGGGTGTCACATGAAGGGAATCAGGGACCTTCTCTTGTGTGAGCCTCACTGCTAAGGGGCTATGAATGGTGAAACAGCAGTCTGTGCTCTTATTTTATGATAAAATAATGCAATGTTTAATGAAAAATGCAGACAACAGGTATCTTCTGCAAATGGAAGAGGATCCAGGGTTGTGTTCTTACCAGCACCTTTGTACATCAGGTCAACAAACCTTGAGTTCTCTGAATAGTGAAGTGCTCCTAGTGAAGACAAAATGGATGGAGGGCAGGAAGATGGATGAAGCAGTGAATGAAGTTGGGAGAAGCATATGAATTAATTAGGAGCACACAGGAACAGCTCTTACCCTGTGTGATTTGCCAGCGTCAAATGAGAAGTTGGTTCAGGAACAAGGAATGCAGTTTGTATCTGCTGGATGACAAACTGTTTAATAAAAATGTGACTTTGCAAAGGACTTAGGATGGAGGCATAGCAAGCAGGTGAACACAGACATTAGTGTCATAGGGCATATATGGTTCTTCATTGAACAAATAATGCTGAAAAATTAGAAGCTGTCAAAAAGAGTTAGAAAAAATACCCAAACAAGACAAAAGGTTGTGTGAGGACCTTTAAGAAGCTTATTCATAAAAGAAGACTAAAAAATAAGTGACTGGTGTGTTGGTGGAGAAAAAAACATTCCATAAAGAAAAAATACAAAACACTAAAATACTGCTGACTTTAGCAGAAACAGAAACCAGTGGATAAAAGGGGAATGCAGATGTGTTCATGTTTTGAAAGAGGAGAAATTCTTGTTTAGCATGGAAGGCAATAAAGCTATGGAAGAAATCTCCAAGGAAAGTTCTGGACTTCCAGTCTTTCCATGATCCCGGAGGAGATCTGGGTGCTTTTCTGGCAGACCTTGTTAAACATAGGCTTCAGCTGAGTTACCAGACTCAGCACAACAGTGATAGACAGACATGGAAGAGAGTCTCACAGACACAAAATTGACCAGATGGTCTGGTGGATTCTTTTGGATGTGTTCTCTCTGGACATGCAAACTTAAAGGTCTTTAAAGCTTTCTTAGAAAATTACAAATACCTTTGCCTCAGATTAGCAAGTGCAGTACATGGACAGCTTGGATAAATCAGTGCTTTAACAATAAAAATAAGAGATTCAATTATGCATGACTTGCCCCTACACTGTTCAAAGGATATTGGCATTTTTGCTTCCTCTGGCTGAGAACCTGCTGTGAATACCACTTGGACTAGGAAGACTGATGACATTTTGAAAAAATGCATCATTCACCTGATGAACTTTTTATGAGACAAGGAGTTTTCTTTTATCCATTTATCTACAAAGATAAACATCTGAAGGCTTTAAAACTGAAAAACATGTTGAATCCCCTGTCTTTTCAGGATCTTTTACAATGAAGTACATACATACACTAGTCTGCCAGTTTATAAGGTTTGTCTCTATTCATGCTGCCCCTTTAAAATCCTCAGGGGCTTCTCTTTCTCCTTTTTCAGGTGTTTGGATGAAGTCCTAGCCCCATCTCAGTCCACAGCCAACTTAATTTAGGAAAAGGGTTTTTTTTTTTATTTCCCAGGTTTGTCTGACCAGCACTGTTTTATCCTGACAGCTTTGGCTGGTCCTCTACTCCCTTCTGTGTGAATGTGGTGAGGGAACAAGCCTGCACCCTACTCTGTCTTCAAGTGCACACCAGAGACAGTGGCTGGGCCACTGCTGTATAGCCCACATGCACACAATTGTTAGCACTCAAACTTGCAATTCCTTTCAAGTTTTCCGTGATTTCTTAAGCTCCATACCAACAGTTCAGGTGTTCCTCCAGGTAGTACCATATTCATAACAACAAAAAACATACACAAGGTTGGGACTTGCAGCTGCAGAACGGGGCTGTGGATGCATGAGCTAACACAGTGAAGTATTCACCCTTCAAGCTAACTATAAACGCAGGAGCCAATACACATAGTTTGCTGGCAATTTTTCTGGATACTGGATAGCAGCAGAGAAGAAGCTCAGAAAAAAATGTCCCTAATCCAGGCTCATGATAGAATAGTATTCAAGAAGAGTATTCACAGGTACCACCGAACAAATTCTCTGTTCTGACCTCTTCCTTATTGTCTCTTCAAAAACTGTGCTACTGTAGTCTTATATCTCTCTTGCTCATTATTTCAATCTATTCTTGCCAGCGACTTCCAGCCTCCATTCTTTAGGTTTCTCACCCCAGGTTCTGTTTTCTTATCCCTTTAACTCTACACTTTCCCTCCAGCTTTGTTCTTAATCGCTTCAGTCCTTTAACTCTCCCATCCCAGCAACCAAGGTTGTTTCCTCATTTTCAGTATCTTCATTCTGCCTTTATCCTCTCTGTCTGCACATTGTGTTTGGCTCCCTGCTTGATCTCTCTCTCTGTTTCTCAAGGTGTCACAATCCCAGTCTCTTGCCCCATGTTACTCACAATTCCTGTCTGGCTTTCTATCCATTCCGCTCTTCCCCTCAGCGAAGATCCTGCTCACAGGCATCTCTCTTTTCGTAGTATCTGCTCCTCTTTCCCCCTCCCATCAGGGTTATAATCACAGTCTCTTTGTCTCACTAAGTTCAAGATGCTGCTTAATTTCTTTATTCTTTTCAGTCTTTCTTCCATAACCCCTTCTTTAGTACTCCCAGTCTCTGCTCCCTTCCCAATTTCCTCCCATCCCACCCTACTCTCACCAGTCCCTCTCGAAATACTCACCCAGCCTGTTTTAGTCTTCTTGCTCTTTTCTTCTTCTCTTCCATCATCTCCAAGTCACAGCATAATTTCTTTCCTGTTCAATCTTAGTCTTATCAGCACAAAAGTAGAACTGTGTTGATGGAAAAATCTGCTGGGACAGGGGGAAACTGGGATGGAATCAGAAACTAGGAATGCAAGAGAAATGGACAAGATGGGATCAGCAGCCTTTTTTCACTAAGTGGGTCCTCAAAAAACCAAACAAACAAATTTCACTGCACTTTCTGTACACTCAGAAAGAAAGATAGCATCTTGAAGATCACATATCCACAATGGAAAAATTCTGCTTTAAATGCAAAAAATTTGGCAGTTAAAGGTAGCAAAAATTTGGGTCATTGCAATTATCAAGGGATCTTAATTAACAATTTGCCATTACTACATGTGTAGTTCAACTTAATTTTATCCCAAAATAGTAACGGTTTCATCTGCATGACAGGTTCACATTATTATTTTATTCTAACGTTGTGACAACATCTAATACCTTCAATGAGGATCAGTATGAAGTGCCAGAAGGCTCCATAGGAAGACATACTACAGAACCATTTCTTTATGAAAGGGCTTACAGTCCCAAATAAAGATTTAGTTGGCTCAATTCTTCCCATTTCACCCAGCAACTTTCTGAGGATAGAGTGCAAAAGACAACAAAGTTAAGTAGTTTTAAATACCCAATTACCCATATATGGCCATGCTGGATGTGGGGTTTAATTGTTTCAGACATGCAAACTTTTTCTCTAGCTGACTTTTCACAGCCCACAAACACACAAATTCCTGCAAAAGTAGCAGTGTTCTGAAAATGCACCATAATGATTTTTCCAGTCTAAGCACTCTGGACCCAGTTGTAAGTCAAAGGTTTTTCTATACAGGTAAGTAAAAAATCTAGTAAATGATAAGTGAACAACACTGGCCTACTATAACAAGATTCTTATAATGAAGTAGGAGCTGAATAGCCAGCTCCTGTAAAATCTATCTCCATATTTTACAGAAAAACAACTGGAAAATGCAGAGCTCTATATCCAAAACCCATACAAAATGTGGTACATTTGGCTTAACATTTAGATGTACCTTTCTGATTCATAAAATCATAAATCAAATTCTTTTCTTATTTTCTCCCTATAATAGCTGCACAATGCTGAAATTTTTCCACTGGCCATGCTCTGGTCACGGAGCACTGAATCAGGTTTTCAAGGTTAGCAATTCTTCATTTTACTTTATAAAACATCAGGTTAAAAAATTGTCATATTTTTCTATCAAACTCTCTCCTCTCTGCATAACAACAGAGAAAAAACATAAGTACTGACTATTTTGTAAAGGCTGTTTGACAAAATGAAGTTACCGAAAAAAATTTAAATCTCTGAAATTCATCATAAAAGTTTCATTTCCGAAAAGAGATAGTAAAGCTGACAAAGAAAAAACCATTAATTTCTGTAATATATACTATTAGACCATATATAAATTGAACTACACATGCATCTAGACTTAAATAACTATATCAATGCATCCTAAATCTCCCAAGAAAGATGGTAGGTCACATACAGACAAGATGAACATTCTAAAATAATTTTTCTTTAATAGGAATAAGAAAGGGAAGATGAAAGTACAATGGATAAATTGTTAAAAGGCTGTTAAATTACAACAAAACCCCCAAGATTATACTGCAGCATTAGACAATGCAAAGCAAATGAAACCAAGGGATGACACAGTGGTTTTGCTCTTGATTTGGAAAATCACTTTAACATATGTCTGAGGACATCTTGTTTCAGGAAGGAATGTAAGTGCAAGCTTAAATTTAATCATGATGAGATTTTCACCATCAGTCTGGCCCCAGTATCCTGGGTCCAGCATCTGGTGTAGTGGGAGGAGGTATTTGGTATCCTCTGTAGAGATAAAACAAGTGAAAAGGTCTCCTGGCAGATGATCTGAGCTTCATGGCCCTCCAAGGTGTGCTGGAGGAAGGCGTTTGAAGGAGGGTAAATAGATACTCCCTATGAACTCCCGAAGCACTGGGGTTTCTGTACAGATCACACTTTACAGAGTATAATGAGAAGGCTGCCTGACCTGCAGCAGCCAAAAACTCTTGTGAACTCCTGAGATCATGAAGATGTACACAGCCAATAAAGAACAAAACCTCCTTGGTCTGCTCTAAGGTCCCCACACTCGCTGTTATGGAGTAGTTCAGCTGGTTTTGAATTTAATTTCTTGAGCTACTCTGCTAATGTATCTATTACTTTTTGCCAGATTTGTTAGCAGACCATAGAAATTTAAAATCCTCAAAATCAAAATATCAATCCAAATGAGACTGGAGGCTCTTTGAAAATGTTATTAAAATACAAAATAGTTGTATAATACTTTATATTTGCTTCAATATGGAAAAGAATATTCTACTTCCCTGTCTTTCTCCCTCAGCTATGCTATGTCCTAATTACAACATAAAAAGAGGAGTTCAAAAGTGAATTGCAGAACTGATGGCGGGGTTTCATATTTATGACACATTCAGTGGAAACCTTTTCACAAGTAGTGAGACCTGATTTTGCTATATTTTTAAGACTGGCTTTCAAAATTTAGTCACAGACTCACCACAAGACTTTCTCTGATTGCATGGGATCAAAAACTCACCTTGAACCTGTAAGCTAGTTTCATAAACTGCAGAATTTTTGTTGTCTGCTTTTTCCTCCTGTATACATCTTCTTCTTAATGTCACAAGACTTTTAAACTTGTCCAGCAAATGATATAAAATGAGATAGCTAATAATAGTGCTACCAAAAATATAATTTCCTTTTTCAAGAAAAGATATTTTTATAGAATTAAGTGCACATAATTTTTGAATATGGTATATTATTTGTGAAAATGTAAATGATCTTTTCATTAAAAAGCAAACAAAATTATGTATCTCTGAAAAATATGATAATGCTTTTTTGAGGATGTGCAGATGGTGTAGTTAGAACATCTGCAGCAACAGAGGATATGAAGAGAAGGGGAATTTTTTGAGAGGATGAGTTACTTACCTCCAATCTATGGTTTTGCAATTTTGCTGCAATATTCTTTACTGAGAAACATTCTCTACCCTGGAGCACTCAGTATTTGGCCTCTTTTCAGAGCTTCTACTGGACTCCAGAGAAATCTTAATCATAAAATCTATTCAACATTTTATTCAGTCCATAGTTCATTTTTCAACATTTCACCAGCTCAGCTCTTTTAGTTTGCGTCAAAAAATCTTTATTTACACAAAGCACCTTCATCAAAAAAAAAAAAAAAACATAATGGAGAAGGGCTAGAGAAGGGTGGTCAGAGGTATGGTAAGGTTTCAGGATGAAGAGTCACTATGTGGCCCTGCACTTTTCAGTCCAGAAAGAAAATACTCAGTGAATATGTTAGTGTTCCCTTTCAGGGAGACAGGAGTGTGGATTGACATCTCAGTGTCCTTTTGAGAAGGAAGGTGGGGAAAATGAAGGAAGGTGGTTCAGCTGGGATGAAGGATGAGGTTGGGCTGTGGATCTCCGTGCTCTAGGGTGTTTCAGGTGACTGGAGCTTACACAGGTCCAAGGGTACACTGAACAAACCCATGGAAGACAAATCCATTCAAGATTGCTACTGCTCAGAAATTGCATCTGGTTTAGAAAACTTGCAAATGCCTAGAAGCTGGAGGAACACGTGGAAAACATACAGCCTTGTCTTGTTTTTATACTCTTTCTAGGCATCCTGGCTTTATCCACTGATGTTTATTATAGAGCTAAATGAATGCTTGCTCTGTCCCTATGGGCTTATTCTTCTGTTCACATACTTTAGTCTCCTTGATGGCAAAAGAGGTTACACGTGCAATTTTGCAGGTGACAAATTAATGAAACTTATGAAGTAACTTTTAATGGTCTTCCCTACCATTAAACATCCTTCCACGTGTCAAGAAGAAAATGAATTATAGTCATTACATAATAGGTGTTGTGCCTGAAGACCATTGAAGAGATGAGGAGCATTTGTAGTCTCTGCCTAGACTATATGTTTAGCTTCATCTAGTCTGGATTAACAGTTTCACAAAATTTAGAGAAGTTAAATATATCATTTTCAATATCCTCACAAAAATCTGGCTTTGGTTCTACAGCTTAGAGGTGCTCAGACTTTTAAACTACATTGGGAATGATGTCCACCTTAAAGTACAAGCTCTTTTACCCACTTCATTAAAAGTCCAGTAGCCCAAGATAGTGAATAAACTGTAAAAAAACCCAGTAATTTAAACATATTTTAAACTTCTTTATATCATATTTCTATGCAAATTCTTTTTTTTTTTTCTCTAATTCTGTTCATTTTCAGGTCCTGGAAGGACTTATGTACTTTATTCTCTCTCATTTCTTGTATTATGGCTAGTGTAAATGGTGAGAACACAGTAGCTTCAGGCGGAGACTACGTCATCTTCAAAGTTTTCCTCCTGAGAAGGAGACTATTTTTTTCCGTGTTACACAGTGATCTTTTTTTTGGCCAGCTTCTTGTTTGTCTTGCTCAAATTTTGATTTTCAAGTAGATTTACAACAGCTCTGAAATGGAAAAAATAATTGAACAAAAACATATTTTTAAGTAGGATTATATAAATTGCTCTGAGTCATTCTCTTCCCAACCACCATCACTGTAACAGCTTTGCAAAGTACCTCTTCCCAATCCCTAAAAGTTTCTTCCTATTTTCTCTAGTGGCAAGACAAATATTAAACTACAGAGAAAGCTAAATAGTTCACCTTAGGTCATGTTTGTTAACAGTAAAAGCATATTTTGATCAAATAAAACATAAATCACATAGTATGCTCTCCAGCTACCAGTGAAGAATCATCAAGATCATAGCAAACATTACACCAACAGTCACAATTATTCCAATTACCTGGAAAAAGACCAGAATGACATTTCTTCTGGTTCTTCTTGATAGCCCTGATTCTATTCTCCTTGCTATATTTGTTTGTGTTTCGAAACAAAAGAGGTTTACAATCATTATTATGTCCATATTTTCAAATTAATTGAGTATTTAATCTGATGAACAGGACTGAAAAGGAGCAGGGCTTGATTATTTACTCTCTGACATCTTTCACAGCCTTGAGGCCTTTACTGTATCAGCAGAGGTTAGAATAGTAAATTTTTTATTGCAAAGGTGTATTTAATGAAGGAAGACGCAAAGAAAGAGATCCACTCATATGGAGTGGGAAATGTCACTTCAGCAGCTGTAAAACAGAAAGAACTGCAGTTCCTAAAGAGAGGCAGAAAATATCTGTTTGGTGCCTGTTAAGAATCACAAATATAACAACTTTTTTGTTTCAAGCAATGTTGTAATGAAAGATTTCAAGATATGTCAATGTAAGATATGTGAGCGATACAGAAGAATTACCAGAAGTTGTCTTCCATTTGATTTCTTTGTTTTATGCCTGGTACCAGGTGCTCTGTCAGCCAGGTCTGAGGCACCAAGGGACTACCCTGCTGCAGAAGAATTTTAACAATGGCAATTGCTGAGATAATAATGATAATAATGAAGACAAAAGAGAGCATGCCAATAAAAGACTGAATTCAAGGACTCAAGTGCTGCCTTTCAGTTCTCTGTCTCTATCAAGGTCTGCAAAGCCTTTATTTAAAGCAAATAACTACTAGGCATGGAAAGGAGTTGTTTTGCACGGCCCAGAAACACTGTAGTGAGGAGCAGCTGCATGAGTCTGAGAAGTGAAAGCCATAGCAAGGATATCAAGTAGGAGTACATTTTTTAATGCTGCAGCCTCTTGAACCATTGACATAAGGAAACAGAGCCATTACTTTGGCTGTTTCTCTAAGACCATACTCATCAGTTAGAAGATGTATCTAACAACCCAGGAAGAGTGGAAAATGCTGAAGATAATCAATCAACTTCCCTCATCTGCTTTTTGACCACGAATAAAGAAATGCCTGCCATCCAAAACCAGTCACCTTGTTCTGAAATTTAATTGACCTTATTTGTCCAGCACCATTCAAACAAATCAGGGAATTGTCAGGCATTTTCACAGATCTCTCCAGCTTTGATAGTATTACACAAGCCAACCCTAATTTCTCTTTCATTTTCCCTTATATATAGATTCTAAAATTATAATGTACTATTTTGTTGCTGACTGGTATGCAAAACTCACGTTCACCCTGGTATGAATTCTAAGTAGCAGAATGACTGCTGGAAAACCATTTCTATTTATGCTTCATTTCTACTTCTATATAAGATCTCGTGCCTCTGTCATCACTGTAGTATCTAAGCAACTCCTCCATCATATCATTTGGATTTCATTCTCCTGCATCACAGAATTTTCATTCAGATATTCTTAACCACAATCCATCTATAGGATTCTTCTAACTTTTCTTCAAGATACAGGACAGGTAAGAATGGTGAACTGGCTGAGAATAACATACATAGTAAGTCTGGATATTGGGGCATTCATACAATGTAGAGTTACCTGCTTTTAGACTAATTCACTTCATTGTCTGAAATGTGTCTTTTAAGAATTACATGCAGTTGTGGGGAATGGAGGTTAATGAAAATTATCTTTGATTTTTGCAATTTCATTTATGCAATTTATTATCCCTTGGCTAGATGCAAGTTTGGAACTCTAAGAACATGTCTATTTATGGGCTGTAGTGAGAGCCTGACCAAGAGAAAAGCAGGTTTTGTTGCTCACAGCTAATCTACTCAAGTTTTCTTTCTAGGCAAGAAAATCTTCCAATAATCAAGAACCAGAACTGCCCAAAAGACAAACTGATCATACAAAAGGATGCCTTCCAAGCAAACAAGCAGGAAGCAGAGAAAAGCTGCTTCCCAGCTGGCTGGTTCACAATGAGCAAAGACAGACTCACATCAGGTACACTTTTAAGCCCTTGACTGCACTCCTGAAGTCCAGGCAACACTCCCATTAGCCACAGCCAGAACATGCCTTTCAAACACCTTCAGCTTACAGACAAAGTTACAAAGATGTATTTATACCAACTTTAAAAAATATATATATTTAGCTGAGTAAAAGTAGAAAGAACAAGTCTTTTATTGAAACATGCGAAGTCGAGTCCAACGACTTTCAGCTTGAAGTCTACTGCCCACTACAGATCTGTGCCCTACTTTACAGTAAAGATGATGACAAAACCATTATTCTATATTTTACACAATTACATTGTAAAAAACCCAAACAAACAAACAAACAAAAACCCACCAAAATTTTATGCACTCCGCTAGAAATTTTTTAAGGTTCTACAAATAAAAAGGAGATTGACAACGTATCTGAGAGTTTCAAGTAGATTGGCTCCAACTCTGCCCAAAACACAGCATATTTACTTTACCTGTTGACTATCTATATTCATATTTGCTAATAAGGGAGTGCCTATTAATTAAATGCAATTCCTCTTCATCCTTCTCTTCCTCAAGTTTTTCACTGAGCTGGAGCTCCTCCTAGATCATGTCATGGACTGTGTAGTAGTGCTCTGTCTACAAGGAGATGCTCAACCAAATGTTTATAAGGTCCAGCAGCCAACAGGAGGTCTCTCCATCAGTTTTCAGATCCAGAAAATATGTATCACCTTGGCAGAGAGGAAAAAGATTTTGCCTGTGCAGACTGTTGGGTTTTGACTCTTAATATAATTATGACGCATAGTTCTTCTGCCTCCCTTCAAGATTATCTCTAATCCTTTTTCTATGGCTTTATATGTATTTAAAAATAGATGGAGACAAGCTAATGGGAGAGCAGGATACATATACACAGAGGAGTAACCTTGGGCACTGGGATTCCCTCTTTAATTTCCGTGCAAATGCAAGGACAAACATGGTTTTGTTGATCACCTGTTTGTACAGTAGCCAGTTACAGAGATGTGCCTTTCCTGTCTGAAGGAAGCTTTGGCCCTGGGGTCAGCAGCAGGAAAGGGACTCAGCAGAGCTGGGGCTACAGTGGCCTCTGAGGCACAGCGATGCTGTTGCCTCCATTTCTCCACAGAGGTGCCCCTGGACACACACCACAGCTTGCTCTCTCACTCAGGAGAAGTGTGGAGCTTGGAGCACAGCTGGGGTCTCAGTAGGCCATCACCCTTCACGTGGCATCCTAATGAGGGTTGTTCTCTGCTCTTGCATTCTTCACTTGCAGAGTTGTCCCTCCTCACAGGACCATTATTAGCAAATAGGAACAAAACACCTTCCAGCTCTGAAGTCTTCACAAAACACTGAATGATACAATGGGCAGGTGTGTGGAATACCTTCCTGTGTTTCAGTAAGTTTCAGATTTAGTGAGAAGGACATGTAGAAATGTCAGTCACTAAAAAAAGCAGATTTTCCTCTCAGAGATCCCAATAATTTTTGATGAAGATAAATTTTCTTTTCCTGTTATGTTTCTCTCGCTATAAAAGACAAGAGAAACCTTAGGTCTGAGCAGCTCTGAAAAGAAAAGAAGAGACAAATTACTAAAGACCACTCACTTATGCAAAAAGATCATTATGCCTGTTTATCCAAAAGTCCAGGGGGAGCACAGTGATCACAGATAAAAGACGCATGGAAGTTATTAATGCATAGATTTAAAATTGACTCATACAGAGTTCCAACACATGGAAAATCCACACACATTCCTGTGAGGTTTTACATGACCTTTCGCAATATCTCTTCCCTATCTCCTTCCCACCTCCCACACGTTAAAACCTGAAGAACAAAGTGTCACATTGTGTATTTTCAAGTGTTGGCTTTGGGGACAGGTTTGCAGATGGTGTTGCTGAATCTGGCCACTGCTGCTCAAGTGGCAAAACATCAGAGCCCAGTAAGAGGGGCAAGGATGAGACAAAAGCAAGCCCCCTCACCCTTATCAGCTGCATTGAGAATGTTTAGCTCTGTTGAAGACTTAAGGGCTCGCTCTCTCTCTAGGCAAGTGCCAGGAAGAAAGGCCAGCCACAGAGCAAACACATTCCCACTTCTTGCCCCATCCTGTAGCTCTGGCATGAAGAAATGTATTTCTGTGAAATAGTAAAAGGAGAGATATAGGTGATGAGAAAGACAAAATATACCATCTTAAGCTTACTGACTTGAGTGAGGCAGAGAGATGTTCAGAATTGATTTGATTTGATTAAAAAAAAAAAAAAAAAAAGGAGGTAAGAGAGAGGACACATTCTTTTCCAGACTAGGACTGATTTGTCCATATGGCTGGTTGAAAGACATCTCCCAAAATCTTTGAGATCCCCCCCTCACAGACAGTGTTGTACCAGTTGCCAGGGCCCAGGTAGGGAGGCTGCAGGGCCACTCCTGTGGACAGGGGCAGGGGCTGCCCATGCTGGACACAGATGGATCAAGTCAGCTCCGACTGACCCAGCCAAGGTCAGCCCTCCCCACTGGCCCAGCTTTTGCTGATTAGAGATACCTAGTCAGCCAGTTTTGGATGCTGACAGAAATCCATTTCAGTCCTTTAGATTACCTGAAAGAGGAGATTTTTGACCTTTCTCCTGATACTAATTTTGTGATTATGACTTTCTTTCCATTTCAGCTCGTAGATTAGATAAGCAAATGGCAAAGGAAAATATGGTATCTTGACAGAAAGGCTTAGATTTTCTGTAATGCGTACAGAAATTACATTGCTTGATAGGTGTGAAAAAGCTGTCTCACATTCCCCAGCCCCCATTACAAAAAGACTTTTAATGAAGAACTGGGAAAGGCAGCATTGTACCACGGACCAAAACACTATCCCTTTCCAGTCTGAGCAACACAGAAAGTCATGCTTCCAGAAAACAAAGCAAGTCTGCAAAATACAAGGGAGCAGCTATACAGAACTACATCCAAACACAAGGAATCTTGTTGCATCCACTGATGCTGTCAGAATGATCTTTCTAATTTCCTCCTGACCCTGGAAAAGTAAATACAGTCTTCTGATCTGGCTAGGCTTCTGACTATCCACAGACAGAAAAACTAGAAATCCTTCAGCTGGTGATGCCTTCTACATACATAATTAAGAGTAAATAATTTTTAAAGTCCAAACAATTTCACTCCTGGGGAAGCAAAGCCCAGAAACTCCTTTGGGCATCTCTGTACAAAGCCAAAGGATACTGATCTGGCACTGAGCAGGATAATTCATTCTTTCTAATCTACTTAATACACCTTATCACTTGTCTTTCTCAGATTCCTGTATAATTAAAAATATTTTCTGTGCCAATAAATCTCAGTCCTTGTGAAAATTTGTCAATGAGTTTGTTGGGTGGTTTCATCTGACCACTTTTCACCCAGTCTACTCAGCCACAGCTTAAACACAAGCAAGCAAGTCGTCCTATTGCTGACTCACTGACCCAACTTGAAGGAACAATTTTCATGCTTAAACCTAAAAGAGATTAAGTGCTCTGCTTATTCAGGTCTCAAAAAAAGAAGCTTCCACTATACAAAAAGACATATACAGACTGAATAATGGGAGAAGCAGGGGAGAGGAGTTTTGGGTGGTTTGTGACTGCCATATGGATTTAAAAAATGAACTAGCAAATTTTATGTTACTGTACAATGGCAAAAAGGGCCACCACAGAAATACAAGAAATAGGCTATCTTACTGAAGATACAAGAAATAAGGCAGGATTCTAGGCCAGTTTTACTTGGTAAACGACACAGAGGAAAGAAACATGGGGGGATATCTCAAAGGATTTCTTTCTTTCTAGTCTGCCATAATTTTGAATAAGACCTCAATTTACATTATTCAGGAAAAAAAAAGAATATTGATAAGCAAGGCATTTTTCATGGTTTCTCTGATTAGGACAGATTTCTGTGTGGTTGTTCTCCTGTTTTGAGAAAATCAGCACACTGCTACTGCCTTCATCATGAAGTCAGCAAAATCCCATTAGCATACGAGCTGAGAACAGTATCACTGAACTGCTTTAGGATGCATTCTTTTTAGTGTTCAATGTCAATATATCTATTGTGCATAAGCAAATTCCAAATGGCCACTAAGAGAAAATTTCAAAAGTTTGTTTGTTTTCCTGCTTCAGTATTGAAGTGTAAAAGAGACAACTGTAGAACCAGTGCTGCTGGTGCTACCAGACTCAGTGAGAAAAAAAGAAAATCCATGCTAACCAACCTTGGTGCAGTAAAAAACAAGCAGGTAATAGAAAGCCTTCTTTGTTTTAGTTTGAATTTTTACAAAGAATGACGAAAAGACTCATTCCTACCACTAGGAACATCTTCATTTCTATTCTGTCATTTCCTCTTATATGTCTCTTTTACTGGGCTGCATTTCATGACTGTCATTATCACAGCACACAAGCTCCTGCCTATATAGTACCACTGACACACAGCCTTACAAAGATTGAGTACTACATAAAAAACACAAGGCCATATCAATACAGCACTGCTAGCATCTCTATGAGCTTACCAGTTGATGTGTAGACTGTGTATTTAACAGAGGCAACAGCATTTCCATTTTCTTGGTTTCACACTGGAAAGTGACTGAATGGGTATCACTGCAAAATTCCATAATAGCCAAACCCTTGAGAAGAATGTGTGCTTTATGGCCACATATAAAGGAAAAGGGAAAAAAAAACAACTTGTTTTTTTTTTAAATAGAGCTGCAAAGACAAGTTTTGTCGTGTCTGATGCACAGAAATGTGCTTATTCTACCGCAACAGCTTCCAGTTGGTTGGCTGCTGGGAAAATTTCTCCAGTCTCTTAATCTCCTACTTGAACAATTAGGAAGGGCAATGTGGTTGTGACTTTCTGCACATATGTTCTTCAGGCACTATGCCCCGTTCTTCTGAAATAACAGTAAACATTACTCTCCAAGATAATTGTTTCCCTCACATAAGCAGGAAATTGAAGCTGCATAATGGAGCAAAGTCATGTGAGTCCTTGTATTACCAACCCACCAGCGAGAAATCAAGGCTTAATTGCATTATGACAGCAAAGGACATAATTGCCCAGAAGTCTGCACAATTCATAAGGAGAATGTGGTAAATACATGCCGTATCAAATTTTTCTGCACAAAGTGTAATTCAATTACTGACCTTGTTTGGAATTTACATCTTCCAAACATATTTAAATCAATATTCAGGAGGTATAAAAGTATGCGACACCTTCACCCAGGGAAGGCCCTCAGAAAATTGTATTTCCCCTACATGAAAATCTTTAATAGGTATATCATCAACTATATGAAACATCTCTGTATAGATCATAAAGTTCATAGTCCTTCGAACCACAGAACGTTACTTGGAAATTATTCTTTCCCTTAAAATTACTCAAAATACACTTTGCTTGGTCTAATGCCTAGAATGTAGTATCTATCAAAAAACCCAGTGTTTTACAGGGACTTGAAATCAAGACTATGTCACTACAATAAGGAGATCTAAAACATTACCGAATTGATTAACAGGGTAATTAAAGGGGGAAATGCTATCACTTCATTCCACTTCCACCACTCTAACAGAGAACATTTCCTTTAAATCAACTTATATGCTCTCCATTACTGTATCACAGTGTTTCACTTATATCCACTATCACCTGGCCTGCAACACTCCTCCACAGAGACAATAATTTTTTCCTTCAGTCCCAGGGCAACCACTAGTTAACAGAACTTCTCAAAGGCCAATCCCCTTGAGGGGAAAAGAAAAATCTTTCTTCATTTCCTTCATACTCTGTTTTTTTGCTTTCTCTTTCTTTATCCTGGATGTTAATATGATGTTTCTACCAAACACCAGGCAAAACAGACTTCAGACTGCCTGCTAAAGCTATCCTATGCTGCTGTCTAAGATTTCAACACAACAGCCACTTCTGTCAGACTCTGCACCCTACAGAGACAGATTCTTCAAATCATCATGCATCAGAAGCGGAACTGAAAATTAATTCAAAACATTTCTTACACCATAAACGCTTAAAAGAAACTAATATATGTTCTACAAAACAGTTCATTCACTTTAAATATCAAAGCATTCAGGCTCCTGGCCTTTCAATGCTCAAATCAGATGGCACAGAGAATACTGTACAGGTTGCCAACTCAGTCTGCCTCTAGTCTTGTGACTGTCTGAGTCTCTTCAACTCCCACCAAGGCCAACAGAAACCAAAGGCACTAAAATCCTGAAATCCTGAAGGCACTGGAACTGGGTAGTCTGAAGTTACTTAACAATGCCCAAGAGTGCATGATACAGGAATACCACCAACTGCCTCCAAAATGAAGCCTCTCAGAGCACAGAGGCTGTGGTTGGTAATAAAAAGTTTCCCATGAGAAACAGGTGAAATTAAGTGTTGACCACCCAGACTACATGGAGGGTCTTACTGAAGACAACAGTAGGTAACCTATGACATGTGTTTGAAGCTAAAGAAAATTCATACAAAACACAGAAGGAAGCAAAGAAGTGTTCACTCTCACTAGCAGGATTTCAATGGGAACATCCTCTTTTTAACAATTACACATATATTCAAAACAAGTGCTATAATTGTTTTTGCCAAACAGTGTGTACACAGTTCATTGGAATGACATAGCTTGTGGGGGAGGCAGGAATAGTATGCTTAGGCCCAGTAAACACTGAAGGTTTTGTCATTTTTCCAGAAGCATTTTGCTTACTAATAGGCATAGAAAAGGAGAATTAACCCCCTCTTGCAGTGGAATAATAAATAGGAACTTGGTTTGAATATTGCACTTACGATGCATCTGCCTTCCTTAAATGTGTATTATATAAATAAATTTCAGAATGTTTCAGAGATGCCACGCAAATCATGTGACACCAAACTTCAGGTGACAGAGGGAGACACCATCACTTACTGAAAATGACATAGAATGAACAACATTTTCTGTTCCAAAGAATGTCTCATAGATGCAGAGACAGAGGTGTAGATGGCAGTGAACCGACATCTTTATTAAAGGCATTCCTCTTTCTTCACTGCCATGTGGGTTGTTCTAACTAAGAAAAATACAGGAAATCTATGAAAAGACAAAAGGCTGTCTTGATAAAATCTAGGCTAGCTAGTAATGGGCTAACTGTAGTCACACTCACCAGGAAAAAAATTTACTGTGTCTTATCCACGGGAATATTAAAATTTGAGGAGTATATCATACTCAAAATGTTGATGGAAAAAACTCTTTTAATTAGATCTGCAAGATCTTTTGGTACTTCTCTCTGCCTCCTCTTTTTGGACAGCTTTTTCATTCATTCCTATGTTTCATTCTCCCACCTCTTCTTAGCTGCTGCCAATGCTGAGAAAATTAACTACTGAGATGCTCTAACAAATGAAGTCTTAACTTCAACAAGTCATACAATCTAACCTAAAAGAAAAGTGGCCATACTGCATTAAAATGAATTTCCTAAATGAAATTCACCCTAAAGAAATGTAAGCTAACAGACTGCAAGAGGAATGGTGAAGAGGCATGACCCACAAAGAACTGAATAATATGCAATACCAAAAAGGCAGTTCTGAGAGAAATCTAGAGGTAGGAGGGCAAATAACAATTAGATCACAAAGACCCTAAGGCAAAACTGAGGAAATCATGACAAGAGACCATTAATATATGTTTAATTATGCTTTAATGCCTCTGTAAATCTGGATTATGACTAAAGAAACAATTTTCAGCCGCAGCATTGCTGTGAAAAAATTCAGAAAATTGAGTCAGTTGAGAAATCAAGAAATATAAAGGGTTGGATAGATGAATCTGGGGAGTAAGAAGGACTGTGAAGGAGAAAAATAGTTCACAATATTACTGGAATAACCAAGAAACTACCTTTCAGCCTTTCAAAAGACAAATACAGAAGAATAGAACGGTTTGAGTTGGAAGTGACCTTAAAGATCTTCTAGTTCCAACCCCTCTGCCATGGGCAGGTATATCTTCCACACTGACCATGTTGCTCAAAGCCTGATTCAGCCTGACTTTTAACACTTGCAGAAATGGAGTATCCATTTCTCTGGGCAGCAAGTTCCAGTGCCTCACTACTCTCATAGTCAAGAATTTCTTCCTAATACCTCATATAAATCGACACCTTTGGCCTATGCCCTAGTAAAATTTCCTCTCCAGCTTTGTTGTAGTCCCCTCTAAAGTACTGGAAAGTGCTATTAGTTCTCCCCAGAACCCTTTTCTTCTCCAGGCTGAACAACCCCAGCTCTCTCAACGTGTCTTTCATAGGAGAGGTGTTCCAGCCCTCTGATCATCTTCATGGTCCTCCTCTCGAGTCGCTCCAGAAGCTCCACATCCTTCTGATGCTGGGGCCCCAGAGCTGGATGCAGTACTCTGAGTGGGGTCTCTCAAGAGCAGAGTAGAGGGGCAGAATCACCTCCCTTGAAATGCTGGTCCCTTTGATTCAGCCCAGAACATGGCTGGCTTTCACAACATCACCCAAATCTTTCTCCTCAGGGCTGCTCTCAACCCATTCTCCATCCAGTCTGTGTTTGTGCTTGGGATTGCCCCGACCCAGGTGCAGAACTGTCACTTGGCTCTGTTGAACTTCATGATGTTCACACAGACTCACATCTCAAGCCTGTCCAGGTCCCTCTGGATAACATCCCTTCCCTCCAGTGTCTTGACTGCTCCTTGTAGCTTGGTGCCATCAGCAAACCTGCTGAGGGTGTGCTCAGTCCCACTGTCCCTGTCACTGACAAAGGGGTTAAACAGCACCCAGCCCAACACTGACTCCCAAGGAAGGCTGCTCATCACTGGTATCCACTGGGGCATTGAGCTGTTGACTGCAAATCTTTGAGAATGACTATCCAGCAAATTCCTTATCCACTGAGTGATCCATCCATCAAATCCAGTTCAGAGACAAGGTTGCCATGTGGGACAGTGTCACAAGTCCAAGTAGATTACATCAATTGCTTTTTCCTCATTTACCACTGGTGTAACCCCATCACACAAAGCCACCAAATCTGTCAAGTGCAATTTTCCTTTAGTGAATGCCACTAATCATCTCCTTATTTTCCATGTGTCTTAGCACAGTTTCCAGGGGGATCTACTCCATGATCTTTCTGGGCACTGAGGTGAGACTGATAGGCCTGTAGAATCCCAGATCTCCCTTTTTAAAAATGGGGATTATTTTTCCACTTTTCCAAATAATGGGAACTTTACTGGACTCACAACTTCTCAAATATGATGGACAGTGGCTTAGCAAGTTCCTCCACCCTCAGGACACACAGATGTGTCTCATCTGGTCCCACAGATCTGTGCACCCTCAGATCTCAAACCTGATCTAATCCCAGAATCCCTGACTTGGCCTTCTTTGACATGGGTTGTGCAGCTGGAGAACTTGTTGGTAAAGACCAAGGCAAAAGGGTTGTTGAGTACCACAGCTTCTTCCATGTCCTGCATAACCAGGTCTCCTTTCTCCTTCTGGAGAGGACCCACATTTTTTTCTAGTCTTCCTTTAATCACCAAAAAACCTATAGAAGTTTTTCTTGTTGTCCTTGATACCTCTGACCAGATTTAATTCTATCAGGGTTTTAGCTTTCATAACCTGAACCCTAGACAACTTCTCTGTATTCTTCCCAAACTACTTGTCCTTGCTTCCATCCTCTGTAGGCTTCCTGGTAAACCCACCAAATCATTAACTCTGAAGGACCAAAGATAAAACTGAGACAAAATTTAGGGAAATTCCCGTAAAACGCAGCACATTTGAGACATGTGGTCACACAAGGACAAAAGGAGCAGATTCTCATTATCCAAAAGATGCACGCATTGGAGAAGTGAGGTTATTAAGAGTATGAGGATACATATGCTGCATTGTTATATGGAACACATAAGCAGAATTGAAATTATGAAGAATGAAAAATATTAAAGTAAGTAGAAGTAAAATATATCTCTGACACCATTTTCTCTCTGTCCTTTGAACCATGTGCTTGGCTGCATAGAATCATATTGAGTGGGGGGGAAGTGTCCCCGCTATTTTGGGTCTCTCTTTGTTCTGGGGAGCCCACAAGATTTAACAGGTTTTGTATCTGGTGCTATTTGCTGTTATTTCTTGACTATTGCTGTTCTGATTGTTAGCAAACTGTTACTTTTTCATTTACATCTACTCATAATCATTCCTTATTGGTGGAAAGGGATCTGTTGAACCTATAAAGGGAGGCAACTCATTCCACAGTCTTCTCCTTTAAATTGTCTCAAAGCAAGACTATCTCTCAAACCCATAATGTCCTAAGATGTGAAATAGGATGGAATCAAGCAAGTTCCATTGATGGAAATATGAAAAACTGACTGAATAAAATATAAAGGCAAATGCTAGAAAATATCAGATAGGTGGGGACCAAAACTTGTCTCTTTTTCTTTGTTTTCCATGGTCTTAAGAGAAGCTGAATTTGTTTAGGAAAAAAAAAATAGCATTTCTGATTCAAGACTTCTTTCTAAGTAATATAATTACCACATCACAGCAGTTTCTATCACCACGCCAAATGCAGAATTGGCTCCTTAGGGCTCACCTCATTTTTCCTCTCTCCCTTTCTACTCCAGAATGATACCTCTCCTGTCCATTGCACGATTTATAAATTGTGTAAATGTGGAATACAGAACACGCTACTGCAGGAAAGCAATTTTTTGGCAATATTGTATGTGGGAAGACATCTGTGAGAAGCATCAGAAGATCTTTCATCTTCTGAACATCTCACAGATGTTCACAAATAGCGAAAATTGTTACTTTGGAGAAGACAGCTCATGTGCCAATAAATGTAGGGAACGGGTTTAAAATAGGAGCTTGCAGGCTGTGAAATTATTAAAACAACAGATCTGACCTAAAATCCTAATGACAATCAGCCCAATTGTTTTTGTTAATTATAGTTATTGGCATTTGAAATCAATGAGAGGTGAATGAGGGCAAGCAATTTACAACTGCTAAATTGCTTCAGTTAGCACTTTTTTTTTCTTTTTTCCAAAACCAAATGACAATATGTTTTATTCATCTGCTTTGTTGCTTACCACATGTAACTGCATTCTCCAAATCCTACTTCTGTGAACATGGTGGCATTCAGACCTGCACACAAAGTCTGAAGTTACATATGGAATACAATGACAGGGGTTGAAATGCCCAATTAACAGTAAATTCACTCCTTGAAATCTTCCCACTTTTAGTAAAAATATGAAATTGGCCAACATTTTTACTTTCACTAACTAGACCAGAAAAAGAAGACGTTTATGAAATTTATTGTAACATCTAGTGTGAAGAGCATTCATGTTTAAACCTTGAGATGATTCTTCAAAAGAAAAGATGTATTTTTCTTATAAATGACTCTATGATGTTAAATTAGCCTTCTGAATGCTCTCGGAAGTGTAGTGTCTAGGTTCTATGCAAATGATATGCCTTCTCTGAAAAGACTTGAGAAAAGTTTTCATTAAACAATATTCAATTAGCTAGTTTCCTTGTTCTTTCTGGCTAACATATGCCTTCCCACTTGATTTTTCCTCCATCACTATTCAAGGTCAGGTTTACACAGCCAGCACAAAGATGAGTCAACTAGGTACAGTATTTTAATTAGGGACTGAGGTTTTAATCACTGGGATTGGGTTCCTTCTGTTTCTAATGGTATTTTGAGGTTCCAAATTGCACAAAAGCAAAAGGTTCTTATCTCCATATGGGGTTCAAATCTGAATTATATATCTATTCCTAATAGCATACAGTTTGAATGTCTGCTTGTAATCATACTGAGATACAGTAACTGTTCCATAGAGAAACTACCTTAGTGAATCTCCTGTGGAAATTATTAATTAAATAAGCAGTAGGTCTTTTCAGTCCTTCCAAATGCAAACACAAAATCTCTATGACTGTTTTTACAAGTCTACACAGCCAGTCCCGCCTACTCAGAATATTTTTTTTCTGATAACAAATACTTAACACTGTAAAGTTTGCTTTCACTGTTTCTCAGTTTTTTATATTCAAGATTTATGTTTACAGAACATTATTTCTGTGCAGCAATGCAAGTTTATATATCACTTCTTGCTACTAAATCTCTGAGTAACATTTACAGTTTTCACATACTATCCCAAAGTTTGAATTTCTCAGGTTAAAAGAAATTGGTCCATTTCTCTTTCAGTCAGTGATACCCAAACATAAAACCTTTCTTCTTCCATTGTAAAGAGTTTACTGTACAGCAGCATGGTGCATTCTCCACTCTTTCTCTCAACATTATAAATGAGCCATCAAACTCTTAATCTTCTGTTATCTCTGTCTCTATGGCTTTGACATTTACTTCAGCATATAAGCTGTGCTTGTCAGACCAGTCTTCTGGTGTACCCACAACAATCCTTAAACTCTCCAGCTGAATGGTGAAATATCCAGCCTTAGCCAAAACATAAGGAAAAATGTTGTAAGATTAAAATCCTACGAAAATGGAGACAACCTTTAAAACAGTATCCTCTAATTAGCTAAAAATATAACAACTTCTTTAGAAAATGTACTCACCATGGACATTCTATCATGTTTCCCTTAGCTTCCTTTAAATTGATGGGAGAGACTTTCAACTGTCTTGTCTGGTGACAACAACCACAGTGCAGCAGAGAGATGGAGAACTTAAGGATCCTGCCAACAGTCTAAAGATGGTCCTGTTTAAAAACACATGTTTTTAAACTTGGTATAATGGGGGGTGCTCTTGTTTCCTTGTGCAGAATAAACAAACATACAAAAATGAATGGGAGAGAGGACCAGAACAGCTTCAGATGATGTAAATTCTCAACACAATAGACTCCTGAGAATTCATATCAGATTACAGTATGCCCCAAACATCTACCCTGAAAGTGGGCATTATGGTAATTCAGTTTTGAGGTGACAAGCTGATTGTAGCCACAGCAGGGTGTCATCATATCAGAAAAGAGAAGATGTCATTTCACATCCAGAAACAAATTTAAAAAAACAAAACAGAACCAAAAAAACCCCAAAAACTTTAGAAACAAGAAGAGACCAAAAAAAAATCAGATATTACTAATAGGAAGTTGAGGTGCATTGCTAACAAGGGAAAGCAAACTTCTAATAATAGTTGAAGATACCAACCATGATATCCTTTCAGGGTGCTCCTGGCTGCAGGTGCAGCATGGCTCTTTTTTCAGAGATTCATAATGATGAATGGACTGTAGCTCTAAATAAAAAAGATATTGCATTTTCTAAGTAGTGTTACTCCAAATAAATGCTTAAACACATCTAAATATTAAAAGCAAATTCTAAACTAACAAGTTAATCAGGAAATCCCAATCCTGTAATGAAATTTATTTTAAAAGCCACTAAAAGAAACTTTGAGGGAAATAAGGTCATTGAAGATAACATAATATTTTTTATATGAATGATATGAACTTCCAAGTCTTGTATTGCTTCCTCCAATTGCATTTACTCCATCCATTTTAATTGAACCAAAATGTTAAGAAAGCTTCCGGTAAGAAACTACAGATCTTTCTACTTATATAAGATGTCTGGTTCCAGTTGCATCAGGTTCAGATAAAAATATAGTGTTAGCCTTGTGCAAAAAGAATTATGTATATAAGCTTCCATTAGCATTAATAGGAGTTATATATGTAAATCCCACACATGCTGTGATAAGAATGTGCTAAGAAACTGCATTTACATTCCTGTCAGGGGGCTGCAATTAGTACCAGCACAGCAAAGGCAGCCTGTATTCCTCTCGACATTTGGAAGCCTTGTAAAACCTGTGTAGAACAGAAATCTTTGCCATTATACCCCTTTTTAATTACAAGCCACATCACAGCATACGTGCAGAATATTTTGATAAACACTTTAGAAGCCCACAGAAATCCTGCTAAAAATGTTCACTGAGAGCATTCAAAGTCATCGTTGTGAACCTGATGGGAACTCACTCACTCCTGAGCTGGGCTTTTCTTTTTTTTTCAAGCATTATGGCCTTAGGACTTTGGGAATCCTGAAAGTCAACATGCAGAGGTGAGAGGGAGCAGCCCAATTCCAGCCCCAAAGAGGTAAGACAAGTGACAGGGAAGGGGATGTGGGTTTCCCAAGGTGGAAACCTTTCCATGGGCAATTGGCTTTGCACTTGAGAGCACATCATACCCAGAGCGATCCAGAGCTTTCCCTGTGTCCCCAGCCTCTCCCTTCAGGAGTGCCCTGTGAGGGCTTAATAATACACCCTGACACCTTCCCACTGCCAGCAGATGACAGCAGGGAGAGATTGCTGCATCCTGGCTGTGATTCAGCCTGGCTCAGGAAGCACAACACCAGGCAGCCTGCAAATTGCAGCTCGACAGGACAGAGCACGGCTCTCCCTGCAGCCCAGCTGTGCAACCCCTGACTCCAGAGGGGCAGGCTCCCCTCAGTGGCAGTGGGGATCACCAGATCTGCAGGAGTATCCATGGGGCAGATGTGCAGGCAGGTCTGTGCCTCTGTGCCTGCATGCCCATGTGGGCTGGGGGGTCCAGGGACCATGAGGTCGTCGGTGCATGCTGGCAGTCAGAGTGAGAGCTCTTGGTCTGTGTCCCGCGTGCTGGAGCACGAGTCCCATTGAATAAAATGGGGGGCAAACTGAGTGGCACCAAAAGGGCCTCACTGCCTCACTGACGGTCAAGGATAATAACATTTTGGTTACAGCTGAGGAATTTCTGTTCTTCTTCAAAGCCCAGAAAAGGCAGGTTTAGATTCAAGCTTGTGTAGCTGACTCCAGTTTCTAAAAATACTACCCTAGGATTTCCACCGTGCCTTTCAACCCCCCATCTACCAGAGCCCTTTGCAGACCTAAGTGCATCCACGCTCAGGAAACTGACTCCTGCCTATGATGGGCACATCAGACAACAGGATGCAGGATCAGCAGGAGAGAATAGAAGAGACTGCTTTCAATAAATTCCCCTGCTACCCCAAACCTTAGTTTTTCTAAGTGATATTCCCACATTTTACACAGAAGCTATGTTGATAGGCTCTGCTTTGGTGTTCAGAAAGCCTTTGCAGATATCCTAGGTTATCTGGG
The DNA here is from genome assembly GCA_013397295.1 of Polioptila caerulea. NCBI lineage: Eukaryota > Metazoa > Chordata > Aves > Passeriformes > Certhiidae > Polioptila > Polioptila caerulea. The sequence continues at coordinate 92,746 of VYXF01001073.1, forward strand.
CTAGAACTTCCTCCTCAGTGATTATGTCTTCCTTCAGCAATTGCATTTCCCCAGGATACAGAAACAGAGCCAACAGCCAACATGGGATTGTTTGTGAGTGCAGAGCTGGGCCTGGGCTTGGAAATTTGCTTTCATGGGAGTTGAAAATGAATAGAGCTTTCCCTGCCTTTGAGTCTCCTCATGTATTTTATCTGTTTGATTTAGCCTTTCCTTAAAAATTTGTTGCCAGTACACCTACTTTCACTTATGCAACAGAAAACATGGAAGAAAATTCCTTGACCTGACCAAGCTATTTCCCTAAAAGCAAGAAGAAAGGTTGTTTCTTTTATAAAATGCTTGGTAGGCTCTCAGATACTCCAGGCAGAGAAAGCGAGATAAGTGGGAAAATACTATTTGATGGGTAATGAATCATCATTTATTCAATAAAGTTCATTCATGAAGCTGTCAAAGATGATGTTGCCAAAATAATAATTATATCCTTAATAATAGCTCCTATTTCAATACCTTCAGGGTCCAAAATCACCTAGAAATAGGGGAAAAAATTAATATTGGATAAAACCAGTGTGTCTAGAGAATGGAAAAAGAGTGATCTAATAGTTAAATCCAAGTGTGTGTTATAGTTTTACTTTCATCATGCTTTCCTGTCTATGTGCATGTATGTGTTAAATAAAACTATATTTACACACAGATACACACATATTCTCCTGATGTTTGTGATGGGATGTAGGACACAGTTACCATGAAGTAAAGATGAATAATTTCCAGGAACAGCAGGGTTAAATATGTCTTTATAAGAAATAGGATTTTGCCATTTATACAGAATGAGTAGGAACTCAGCTTTTTAGGCTGGGACCTAGTAAATAACTTGTGGATGGCTTTTTGTACAATTTTTTCCAATATTACCAATTAGTAGCAACGTCTTTCCCATTACTGTCTTGCACTTCACATACTTGGTGTTAGTCTTGGTCTCTTTCTACAGTCTCTCTTCAGTCTAGGTTCTGCCTCCTTTTTTTCTGATGCTTCTTGCCTTTCTGCTTTTATAAAAAAAGGGGATAAAAATACTAATGGCAATGGGCAACACCCGCTCGGCTTGTGCTGTTCAGTGGCCCTGTGGAACTGTGCTGAGCTCCCAAGTGGGCAGGGCTGTTCCACCTACTGGTGTTGCCCTCACAGCTGGTTGTTCCACAGGCTGCCCAGAGAGAAGATTGGCAAACAAACAGCTTGGAAAGAGCTTGCAGCTGCTTGTTCCTCTCCCCAGGCTCAGGACAGCCATAAAGTGTTTCTGCAGTGGGAGTGCAGATTTGAAAGCTTTCTTCCAGGCTGCTCCTTTTCTCTCCTCGTTTGGCACCATCTCCCACACAATCATTCTTCTCAGCCACTTACAGGAAGAACAGTCTGCCTGGACTTGTAGCCAGTATCACTCTCCTCCCCAGAGTTAGGAGAGGTGGGCAGAGTCACATACTTCTTAGAATAACCCATATGTGAAGCTGGGGATGAGAGATGCAGTTAGGAGCAGCAGACAGACCTTCTTCAGTGTTACAAACATCTGGAATATGATAACTCTCAACTCTGCCTTTCAGCCATTTGGGATATGAACTTTCAATTTAGCCACTTGATGCAAAATACTTTCTTACTGAATTTATTTGTCCAGATGCTAATTAATAGACCAAATAACACCATTACCACAATGCCAGCAGATTTTTACTTTAGCCTGAACTCAATGCCAGCAGATTTGTACTTGAGCCTGAACTCACTGTCAGTAAGAACACAATGATATTAGATGCTCAATAGTTTTCTGACTTAATAGCTGTAGTTGTGAAAGGTTGAGTGCAGCCAAATGACACAGACAACATTTAGAGTGAGCCAGAGTAGCCCTGTCTTTTTTATTTACACCAGTAGCAGAGGATGTAAAAGAGGTAAGAAAGATGTTTGATGCTTCTAGAAAAGAGTAGTTCCATGCACTGCTGCTTTTTGTGTCAGGACTCTGTTGGTCAATAGAATTTCTTTATTCTCTGTGCATGGACCAATAAATAATTCTGTAAGTCGTTTTTCGTTTAAAGCTCCTGCAGCAGGAGCTCGTGCCAGAAGGTCAGCACATCTGTAGTGGTCAAGGGGAGGTGGGCACTAGTTCTGAAAAATACCTCCTCTTGTTTTGTTCCTATGCACAGATAATGGCATGCTCCTTCCACTGGGTAAGAATTGTTGCCATAGTAATGTTTCAAGCACTCCTTTGGATCAATAGAAGAACAGAAGGTTTTTCAGGTATTTCTGTTGCTTGTAAGCCTGCAGTCATACCCCACATATATTTGTATTCGCTTCTATAAAACAAGTTTGTCCAAAGATCTTTCAGCACTGTATAATTAAGCAAAAAAACCAACATAAACATGGTGTACAAAGATCTCGGGTCAGAATCAGTCCTCTGGCAAGCAAGTGCAATTCTGTCTAGAGAACAGATCCATATTTGCTTGATCAAAGCCCTGAATTTGGCCCCTGCAGTCCTATCAACCCCTCACCAAATGCAGGAACAAACTGAAGTTGCAGAACTAGTTGCATTTTTCCCCTAAGGATCCAGATGTACTTCCATTCACAAATCATTGTGATTTTCAGTTGAATTAAAGTTCATTTGCTGTTTCATGGATGCTAGGTACATTTTGCTACAGTTTGTACATATTTGTACATATTGCTACAGTTATAGTCTCAAGCTGATTAGATAGTATTAATTCTACGATGGAAATTATGAGTGAGTTTACATAAATTCTTATGGGCTGAATCTATAAAAACACAGATTTAGTCACTTAATTGCCCCTTTCAGCAACCACCATCAACACATGGATATTAGAATCTGCCTGTCTTCTTCACACATCAAAAGATTCTGTATATGTTGAATACAGGCCCCTACACTTCCCCTACAAAACCTAACCGTTAGGATACACCTCAGCATTTGTGTTGAGCTGCCTTAGCTCTTTACTGGGAACAGTCCCATTCCCAGTACATAATTTGCAACAGCCATGTGTTTTTAAGGCAATATGAGCTGCCCATGCTAGCTGACCTCAGTGCTGGGGAATAGCTGCAAGCATGGTCAGTGCAAGAAGACAGGCTTAGCTGAAGATGAAGAATTGACTTTAATGAATGTTTTTGTAAATGTAATTTGAAAAGATAAGAACAAAGTTTTCTGAGGTAGAAAGTTCTGCTTGCCACATTGACATGCAATAAGAACACGATTTGCCAGCCTCAAACCTCAAACTCAGATTTCTCCATGGGATAGTGACTCTTTTACTGCAGTTTTTCACTTCAAAACCTTACTATTCAAAAGTATATGATGCATTTTTCTATGCATAAGTTCCTTTACAAAGAGCCATATTTACCTATAAATGATGCACAAGGTTCCTTCAGGTATTACAGTTACCCACTTCTAATTGGAATGGGAACATGCTATCTTCCGCAATTATGTGATACATTTTTTAAACAGTGACTAATATTTCATTGCCTGATGAAGACATCTCCAAATCATAAATACTGGAGACTTCTGAGGGAACAGTGGTAATCAGCATCATAAACACAACTCAGAAAGATTCATTAGCGTTCCTCCTCAATTCCTATGCTGGTGTGTGCATGTATATATCATCACTGAGAAGAAAAAAAATGGACAGTATTCTTATTCTTGTCCTGGTATCTGACATTTCTCATTTTATATCTATTTATTCTCTCTGTTCCTTGCTTCCACCAAAACTGGAGAAGTTTTCCTTCATCTCCTACAACTCTTCCTTGCTAACAGTGAGGCTCTTTGTCCTACATCAACATGTCTGGCCTTCCAGAAAGGAAGACAAGAGGAGAAAGGAGTAGGAGAGGAGGCCAAGATATGTGCCATGGGCTTTATTGTGAGATGGAGACAGGATGCATCCAGGCTGCTGGACACTGGAAAACACTCTCCTATTTCTTGTAAGCAATTCTTCACCTTTGTGGCTTTGTGAAGAGGAAGATGTGAGGAATTCAACTGAGATTTCTGTCCATGGAAAGCAGTATGCTGCAACTATATTATTTTGCCCAAGTTATTTAGGAGGTACACATCCTCCTGACAACCAGCCTTTTCAACATCAGTACTTGTTAAATATTTCATGACAGAAATATCATGACTTTCTGATATAGCCAAATCCATTTTATTGTTACTCTGGACAGACTTTAGTGAGAAAGGTTAAAAGTACAGTAACTCCATGTGAGGACAGAGAGACTGAGAACTGTGAAAATCACTGCTAAAACAGTACAAACCAGAGGTCACATTTTGCTTCCACTGTCACAGTCCCTTTTGGTCAGAGTTGTTGTTCAGATGTAAATAAGGACTGAATACAAGTTGAATTTAAAAAGTTTACTCACATGAAAAACAAAAGAAGTTTTCTTAATAATATCATGGGGATCAAGATGCAAGCCCTGAGCATTAACAGTGATGAGAGGGCGTAGTTTTATCTGTTGCTGGCTTGCACTCAGTGCCAGCGAAAATAAAGTCTGCATTATAAAAGTGATCCCAGGTTTTACAAGTAAATGGGTGAATTCATGGGCTGGCATTTCAGAACCAAAATTGTAGACTTAAAATACAACTGCCAGCACATGCATCACCTGGTCAACCAGGCCTTTGTGTTGAAAGTCTGGCTGATACCCTAGAACAGTTTCAGAAGCTAATTGCTGTATTGAGGCCTTACTTTCTGTCTCGGTTGCTGTTTGTTCCCTAAGGGAATGCCCCTAGGCTACCCCTGGCACTTCAGCCTTTCTGTTTACCCACTCGCTCATCCAGAATTCACCCGCCTCCACATGGTGTTCCTTGGCATCCTTGCTAGCACAGAGCTTGCAGTAGCTCTAGCTTTGCTTGTCTCTGCACACAGTGAGAAAAACGCCTGCAAAATATGAGCCAACACGCAAATGCCCTGCCACCTGGCCAGAGGCTGTCTGCAAGGCACTGCTAGAGAGGTGCCAGAGCTTCCACACTGTCCTACTGGCTTTTCCCATCAGGCAGCCCACCGCATCAAGGAATCACGCTGGTTTCCTCTGCTCTCGTCTGCTGTCCCCTGCAGTTTGGCAGAAGCATCTCTGAAGAGACCTAGCAGAAATAATGCTTATTAACTCCTCCTCAGATATCCTTGGGTCTGGATGCACTGAGGTGCCATGGCAATGAGAGCAGTAAGAGTGTCTAGACACTCTTGCTTTCTGTCTTAGAGACAGACAGGCAGTAGTCCCACAGCTAGAAGAGGAATTTTGCCAGCAGATATTTCACCAAATTAACTGCTACATGTTCAGAACAAAAGAATGTGGGAATATGCAACCCAGGTTTATGGTGAACCTAAGGAATGCTTGCTATGATAAGTTTCATCGGATACCACAGAGACTCTGACAAATACAAAATTAATAAAATATTTTAAAAATTAAAATTGCCTCTAATATTTTACAAGCTGTGTTATCAAAAGGGCTTCTTCAGTACTATAGGGTTTTCTTGGTTGTTAGTAATGGGTAAAGCCAAACCAGTCTTCCAGACTGCAATTCTTAAAAGGATGGAATTAAATAACCTTAAAAGTCTGTCTCTTACACAGCCTATACTTAAAATCACCATAACAATTTCTGATAAGGATTTCAAAGTACAAGATCCATTTCTGTTATAGATGTTGATCAGCTGTGCACCATTGCCTTCTGTGCATGTGCCTTGATAAAAATAAGTCTTGAATTGACTCAGGTGCAGAAATCAGGAGCTGCCTTGAATATGTTTGTTTGCTTGTTCTCCAGCATAAATTATGTTTGAACAATAAGGGCATGGCTCTCAGAAGGGTTGAGCACCTGCAGCTCACATTCCACTCAGCTGGAGCTGTAAATGCCAAGCAGCTCTGAAAAGCCAGGGTTGTAACTGTTCCTTTGGATGAGATTTATCCAAACAGTATTGATCCACAACTAAATCTCCATGCAAGGCTGGCTTTCCCTTTCCAACTTACCGTCTTTACTTAGAGGCCTAGATGCTGTGTAAGGCATTCGGAATAATTTTGTTTAATTAAGACTGCAGTGAAAGGAAAGAAAGGCAAAGATGTGCCTTGTTCTGCAGTACAATAAAAAATTAGTAAATACAATTCCAGTTAATCATCCATCACTCAATGCAGAGACTTCTACTTAATCTAATCAGTGTTTAATTAGATTGTCTGTTTTGTTTGATCAAATCTACTGTAACAAAATCATCTGCATTTGCATTGTCCTTTATTTTGATGATTTTCTATTATTAAAAAGGTCATTGTCAGGTCAACATATTTTGGTTTTTTGTGTTTGTTTTTTGTATTTGTTTTTTAGTGCAACAGAATTTCACGTTACATAAATATCTGTCTCTGGAACCCAGTTGGAGGCCCAGACTTTTAGAGCTATCAAAGAATTGGAGTATCTAAAATCCAAGATTTTCAAATTAATTACATGGCTCTCTGGTTTATAAGCAACATCTCTCACAACCTGTGCTACATTCAGTGAGGTATTACTCAGAATCAACAAGGTATTTCAATGGGGAGTGAGGAACCTAAATGGAAAATACATGTAAGAAAGTGTATAGGTTCAGTATTTCTAATTTAGAGCCAGTTCCATTTCCACGTGGTGATCCCAAGGCAGGCCATGCTCGTGAATGCCGCTGTGCCTGCAGCTGAGCTTCTAAACTGGTGGATGGTAACGTGTTAAGTGGGGTGATTTGGTTGCTTCTCTGACTCTCTAGAGAGTAAAAGTCCTATTTTGGCTTTCATTGAGATTTAGAAATGTTTTACCTTCCCTTAAGTTACAAGTATGCTTACTTGATGTAGCTCTCTATCCCAGCTGCCAAAAGTGAAGTGGTACACAGGTTAAAGCCAGCCTAAAAAGCAGGCTATTCCTGGGCAGTTTAGAATGGAAAATAGTATGGGCTACTGTTGAAGGGATTATGATGCCTTGGTCCCATATTGACATTATCTTAGTCCACAGAGGACACCCTCAAGCTACTCAAGCTGGGATAACTGATAAGCAACCCGACCAGAACTGGGACATTGAAGGGTTCAGAGGACCTGAAAGCAAGAATAGCAATGACTCCCTAAATTTTCCCATGTAAATGTGAATACCGTGGCATTCACCGCTTCTCTCTAAAGTCCTGTTCAAGACCATGGTAAGTACATGAGAGAAATTTCCTTATCTTGAATTTGTGAGAGCTGGAGTTGGTGATAAGAGCAGGGATAGTATAATAAAGTGTGCTAATCTCATCACAGCAATCCTGCTGTGCATACTGCTCACGGCCAGCTCTAGGTATAGGCAAAATAGGCAGTTGCCTATGGCAACAGACTGCTGGTGAAACCAGAGTGAGTTCAGGCTCCTGCAGTGCTTTTGTCAGTGTGAGTGCCCTGGAGAGCCAGCCTGGTAGCTGTTGCTGGAGAAATCAGGACATGTGGGGCCATGGCTTTTAATAGCAGTAGTAAAGGTCTGAGGATTCCCTACTTGTTTTCCCTGCTTGTTGTCATCCACCCTTAGCTCCTCTGAAACCCGTGGCACAGCAGAGTGGAAAGAGTGACTCTCCAGGACCCTTCTGTGGCTCTACTCTTTTGTTGCTCTTTCCAACAAAATTCAGTCTTGCCAGCACTTCTGAGATGTCTGGAGCTGCTCTGGTTCTGTCTGGGATAAAGCTAACTTTATTCCTAATAGCTGGTACATTGCTGTGGTTTGATTTAGTAGGAGAATCAAGTTGATAACACAATGATGTTTTTGCTCAGTAGCACATACCTTAAGAAAAGATCTGCTCAGTTTCTCGTGCTCTGACATCAAGCAAGTGCACAAGAAGCAGGGAGGGAGCGTGGCCAGGAGAGCTGACCCAAACTGGTTGAAGGAATATTCCATAAAATGGAATATCATGTTCAGTACATAAAGTGGTGGGCGTTGGCTGGGTTCTACTGATTGCTGCTCGGGGATGGGAATCTGTCAGTGGGTGATGAGCAGTTGAATTGTGCATCACTTGATTTTCTTAGGTTTATTCCTCTGTTTTTATTAGCTTGAATTTTATTTCTTCTTATTAATAATTATTATTTATTAATTATTACTATTATATTTCAATTATTAAACTACTCTATCTCAACACGTGAGTTTTACCTTTTTTATTTTTCCTACTCTCCTCTCCTTCCCATTGGAGAGGAGGGGAATGAGTGAGAGGCTATGTGGTCCTTAGTTGTTGGCTGTAGTTAAACCACGACAGGAGCTGACTTGTATCACCAGAGTCCTGCAGGCTTGAGTCCCTGCAGGGATTCCCTGGGGCAGCTTGAGGTTATGCAGACTTATGTCTTTGCTTTCCTAGAGCAATGGCAACACCAACACAGGCAGAAGTCAGGAAAGTGTCATGCAGCAGCAGGAGAAACAAGTCAGACCTTGCAGAAATGTGCAGGTGAAGTTCCAACAATTTTTCATGAAATCATGCCAGAGAACCAGGGATGTTTCTGAGCCAAAATAATGCAAACATGCTAAATGAAGAAGAATTGTTGCTGGGTCATTCTGGGAGCTGAGTCAAAGCCAAAACACCAGTTTCATATTTCTAGCCCTCCCTGCTGTATCTTTGACCCAAGCAGAGCCTGAACATAATTTGTGCTGTAAAGTAAAAATTATATCTTCCAGTGTTTTTGCCTTATAAAACAATTTCTTAAAAGTAATGATTTCTCACTCCATCCCTGGGAAGCATAGGAAGAAGTGTTTTTTTGAAGAATTTTATTCCAAGTCTCATGTGCAGGTGTGTCTGTGTGCATTCCTGCTTACAGAGCACTGAACTCTATTTGCTTTGCTGCTTCATTACTAGAAATATTATCTTCCAGCAAAACAATGCATGTTTAGGAAGGGCTTTGGTGGTGGGGTGAGGTTGCTCAAAGTTTATTTTTTGCTCTTGTTGCCAATTGCTGCTGATGCCTGCTGCTTAAGCAAGAAGGGTGATTGTAAAAGGCAGCTTCTCTTTTCCATGTCCATAAGTAATTCACTGCTTTTGGCAGTGGACTGCAAAGATACAGCAAGGGCATAAAGTTAAAAGCCAGACACGTACTGACTCACACCTCTCTACAGAGAATCTCCTTCTGGGCTCAAACAAGGTGAGGTTCAGCTCTGCCTCAAAGACCTACTGGTGGGTGTCTGGGGATATTGCATATTCCCTGCCTTACTTAGCATGCTTTCCATAGCTGCACAGTCTAGGATTCCTACTCCTTGTCTTGCCTGAACCACACCTGCACATAATGTCCTGATGTTGTTTTTTCTTTTGGTTTTGTTTTTTTTTTTTGCTTTTAGCTGTAGATTACTTTGAGTTACAATGTTAACCCAGAGCCAGCAGAAATGAGCAACTCCAAAACTGGTGGGAATTTAAAGGAGGGTCAACAGCTAGTCAGTCAATAATTCAAAATTAATCCATGCTGTTCAGTATTCCTGTTTGTTCACTCCTAAAATTGTGTGTAGGGAATTTGATTCCTTTGTGTCACCACTTTGGAATCAGTATTAGAGCTGTCATACCTCCAGCTTAGTTAAAGTGATATTTTTCTAGAGACATCATTTTCCACCTCCTCAGGTAGATGAATTCTCCCTGAGGTTTTGCCTGTTCATTGAAAACAGTTATGCCAAGCTTCAGTCCTGAAGAAGACTTCCAGCAAAACTCCCACAGCATTCCTGAAGCAGTGACTATAGACACCTTTTCACAGAGATACTTTAAAATCTGCTCTTATCAATATTTGTAGACTTAGGGATCGAAGGCTGGGAGGAACCATCGGATCATCTCTTTTGACCTCCTTAAGCCCTTAAGTGTCATCACTTACCCCTGCATGGAGCCCATGTTCAGCTGTGGAATGTATTTCAGCAGGAAAGGCAAGTTGCCAAGAGAACCCAGCACTGATTGTGGTGACCCTCCTCCTTGGTTCCAAGGAGTATCCCTGCCTTGTGGCAGTGCCTTGGGGACCTCTGAGGCCCAGTTATGCTGGCCCCACTGTGCATAATTTCAAAAGACAGCTGCTACCCCAGAGAATTTGGAGACTGTAAAGTATATGTGAGACTTAATGTCAAGTAGAATATTGTGCAGTTGGTTTCAGCTTGCTTGGCCAAGTGAGTAAAAAATTAAAAAATATAGTGGCCTGAAATAGTTCACAACTAAGAGCTGAAACACATCAGGCAGACATGAGGCTTGCACAAATGTCACAGGCACAAGAGGAATCATTCAGAGAGGATGGTTGCCCTTAGCACGGTGGTATCATTTATAGATCTAAATAAATAAATAGAATATGAACAAGAAATATAAAATAATAATAAACAGAAGAAAATTCAATCAGGTCCCTGAGGATTAAGAAGAAAAAGTAATCTTGCGGAGAGCTGGACTCTGATCTTTTTCTCAGCTCCACATGCCTGCATCCCATTGCAAAATGATAAATTATTGAAATAAACAGCAGACTTAAGGATTTTCAAAATGCTGAATAAAGTAATCTCCCACATATACAAAATTTTAATATAAAAATACTAATATTTCCTAGTATATATATTTCTAAATCTGAATAGAAAGAAATGGAACTGTCTTTTCTTATTTTAAATTCTCTTTTCTACAAGAAAGAAACAAAGAGAGAGAAAGAAAGAAACAAAGAATGGATTGAAGAAAATAACATAAACCTGTCCTTGAATACAGACTTGAAGGTAACTTAGGGGTTTATATCAGCTCATTTTTCTGAGCAATACTTTTTCCTTCTGCATTCTGGTTGGAATGTTTACATATTTTTCTCTTTCCCCTAGCATATCTATTGGATTTTCAAGCAGTCTTTTTCCTTCAAACTAAGAGAAAAGTTAAAACCATATGGGTTTGTGATGAGATTAGCACACTTTGTATGTGCCTCATACTTAATTTTCATTGTATTTGCACCTCTTAGGTGAAACAAGTTCACCTAAGCAGTTGATGGACTGCCTTCTTCATGATTCCAGTCTGAGACAGAATGAGGCCTCTAATTTTCCTGGCTAGCTCACCTGTACAAGCTGATAATTGCTGGCTCTTGGTAAGAGCTGTGTGTTATTGCTTAGGGTGAAAAGCATTCAGCCTCTTGTGTTCTCCCCTTGAAGTAGCGCATTTTGCTGAATTTTAAGTTGGTGTTGGCCTAGTTAATCAGGGGCCTATAGCTATTGCAGTAAGGTTTAAGCCACTTCACTCTTGGATCTTCCCAGGACCTGGGTTGGTGCTGATAAAGACATTATTTACCCCCACCGCTTGTACTCTTCATCACTACAAGTCACAACACAAAGATCCAAAGTGAGGAAATGATGAATTAGTTCCTGAAAAGCATCAGTAAAAAACTAAATTTAGTGAAAGATCTTCAGATTAGTACACATGTTGTTAACATGGTCATACACAAAGGATTTAAGCTTCTTGAGCTGTTTCTGCTTGGATTCAGCCTTCAAGACTGAGATGTGCATTTCTTGGTACATCTCTGCTTGCTCAAATTGCTTTCCCTAAGTTCCCCATGGCTTGGCAAATGGTCTATGTGTCCCTGTAGCAACCCCAGTCAGGCAGACACACACCCTTCCTGCCTTTGAGGCAGTGCTGTTGAGGAAAGGCAGGCAAATGCAGGTAAGTGGGGAATATCAATGCTGATCATAGTGTAGGCTAAAGCAGGAGCTTCAATTGAAGATCTCTGGCCAGCTGCTAGGTAGGAGGACAAGCTATTCCATAATATTTCTTGCTCAGATGTGATGGATTTTCAAATGCTTTTACCTATCTTTTAAGTCAGAAACAATATTTAGGATAATCTGTAAACCGGCAGACGCAAAAGGCTCCGGGAACAACCAAAGGAAGGAACTGATAGATCTGCATTATCCAGCACAACACAGTTCAGGAGTCTCATTAGTGTGGAGGGCCTACAGGAATGATGCCTCTGATTAAATGCCACCAGCTGTCAGTTAACCTAAGATGAAGATTAGCAGGGAGGCAGAGACATCCCAGATAGGTCTGGAAAGAATCCATCTGGGCCTGTCAGTCCAGGCACAGCTCTGCCCAGCCCTATGCACCCTCCCTGGCCATATGCACCCTACCCAGCCCTTTGCAACCTTTCCAAGGCTGTCAGTGTGGCTGTCAGCATGATAGATTGGCTTTGTAGAAAAGCAGCTTGGCTCTGGAAGTACCTAGCTGTTTGCAGTCATGCTCTCTTCAGTTCTTCGTGCTTTTTCTTAGCATGTCGCAGGCTCATTGCCACGTGCAGTGGATGGGGGAGAGGTCTGTGCTGACACATCCCTTCCTGGGCATGGGACAGGGGAGCTGGAGCAAGGACTGAGGGACAGGAATGTCATCTCTGGAGACTTTCTGTGCATGCCGAGGAGCTCCAGGGAAAATTCAGCTGACAGGAAACCAATTTCCTCCCAATGCTTGCCACTGCATGAGAGGATGAGAGAGTGCTTAGGAGGCAAGGCCAAGATCATTCTGGTTGTGTTACGTGGCACACAAGAGACCTGAACAATACACTTGGAGCTCCCCTTCTCCTTCCAGATGCCTTTACAGCAGTGTAACTCTAAAGAACTTGGTGGAGCTACGCCTTTAACAACAAGAACAGTCTGGACCCCTTGAGCAACATAATGGGGGAGCATTAAAGAGGCAGAATTACCAGTGTCAGAGGAGAAGACAGGTTAGTGGTCACCTCTGACAGTAATAAGAGAGTAAGAGGCTTCTGCTGGGACTTTCTCCCAGGCTTTCCTCATCAGAAGGGCAAGGGCTGTATCATATAACCTTTGAATATACAGAAGAATTAGAGTGAAATTAAAGGCTCTCAGTGACCTGCCAGATTTTAAGTATGACTCTTGGAGGGGAAAAAAAAAACTAGGGAAAAACTCCTTTCCCCTATAAAATTGAAATATAGTAAGTAATGGTATATGTCAGTCCCACCAGAAGTCATTTCCCTTCACACTCAGACTTCAGCTTAATAGGCTCCAAACATAGACTGCTTTAAACAGTCAGTATTCTGACATCTCTTGGTGTTATCTAGAAAATGTCAGCAGCTCAAATGCAGAATGGAAATGTGGCTTCAGTTTTTCTTTCAAACAATTTTTTTTGTCCTTTGACGTCCAGTAGCTCCAGGGGTGATGCCTCAATTTGAGAAGTAGATGCATTAAATGAAATGTAATAAAAAGAGACATCCAAATTCCAAACAGGTTTCAGATTAAGTTTTTGAATATGTAAATTTAGAAACATAAATTTAAATTCAAACCACAGGGTAAAAAAGAAAACCGAAAAAGAGCAGCAGCATTTTGGCTGCTTGGAAAATTTAATACAAGATGTTTTCTTCTTTTTAAGGGCTTGCAAGTTCCAGGCAGATGGAAAAATCATGAATATGATATAGGTACATCATGGTCAAATTTAATTTAAAATAACGTAAAATAAAATTTAGTGAGGTACAGACTTTCTGTACATATGATACATGAAAAAGTTTTGTGACTAGTTAGAGGCAGCAAATACAACAACTTAGCATATTCTGCCCCTTTGCTTTTCAAACTTCATTTCCATGTGTTCCTAAAGTCCTGTTTACCTTGAGGCTTTTGCAACAGTCTTTTAATGGTTTTCAGCTTTCCTTTGTTTTGTTGTGGTCCCCTCCTACTTCAGTGGTTTGCATGGGTCCAAGAAGGACCTAACTTTCTGGCCCATCTCCTACTGTCTCAAGTCTTGCACACTTATAGCTACTTCGGGATGAGAAATTTCAAGAGACAAAAACAATCCAGACATCTGAAGAAAACCACACCTTTAATATTCTTTCTGACTTATTTATTGCATAGCTGTAATCTTAAATCCAGGACTGCTAAACTGATGCTTGTTTTTCCCTTACATGAAACTCTGATTTCTTCCCACATTTTTCCAGTAGCACGAATCATAGAATCATATGGTCTGGAAAAGACCTTTTGGGTCATTTAATCCAACCATTAGCCTAGCACTGCCAAGTCCCCCAGCAAACAGTGTCCCTAAAATGTCTGCGTGTCTTTTAAATACCTCTGGGGACAGTGACTCAGCCCCCTTGCTGGACAGCCTTCTCCAGTGCTTGACAACTCTTTCTGTGAAGAATATTTTCTTAATATCCAGTCTAAAGCTCCCCATGGCAACCTGGAGCCATTTCTTTTTGTTCTATGTGTTATCTTTGCTTCAGTCTTCCCACATCACCTCTAGATTTTGGCATTTTCATCATTGTAATACTTTTTCCGGAAGCTTGATTTCTTTTGCCACCAACACTTACTTTCTTGTTGCCTTTCATTTTGGCAGTTCTAGCTCCCTGAAATTAATTTAAAACATTTCCTGTTCAGGTCATCTTTCAGACTCGCCTCTGACCACAACCCACTGCTCTTCATGATTTGGTCGTAATTTCTCACTTCTGCATTTAGGGCCTTTCATTTCTTAACTTGACCATTTCTATTTATATGAATAAATTATGTCACTGACCATGCCATGTCTTGCAGAATGGTTCCAGCCTATTCTGCCCATCAGTCTACTGTTCTACCTAAAAGATCCATCTTTTTTTCCCATGTTTCATTTTGGATTTTGGGAAAAGTTCCATATTCTCAGCGGTACTAATATCCACCTCTGCATAATATATTTTAAAAAACCAAAACACTGCTGTTGCTAGTTGACTCAGTGATAGTTTCTTTTCCTATGTTTTGCATTCCAGCTTTCATGTTCCTGCCATTTCTCTTCATTACCTCTTTGCCCCAAGTCGTTAATAGTAAGATCAGCAACAAAACCTGCCACCAAAGAAATCTCCAAATCCTGCACCAGATACAGCATCATCAATGGCAGGTTATCCTTTAAATCATATCACAGACGCCTCTGCATCTGTGTTTCTACCATACAGCCTCAAATCTGAAAGAAACTGCCATCACAGAGTGGCATCACCAGCTGCTACCAAAATATAGATTCATTGGTGACAAATATCAGTATTCTGCTGAAATCTGACTTTTAAGAAAGAGGAACGTGTTGGATTTTTTCTTTCATTTAGACCCATTAGGAAAAAAAAAATTAGTTCCAGTTTTGTACATCTACAAAATCTGAGCATTAGTCATAACGTAAAAAAGCCTCCCTACCAAGAGATATGCAAGACTTCTCTAAAAATCCTCCCAATGAATGCTTAAGTCTGTTTTCCTTTCTTATTTTAACAAGGTCATTTAAGGTCATTCAGTCTTTCTCTCCCCATTAAAATATTGTGCATGTTACCAAAATATAACTGGCACTTAAATACTATGCTGCTCTCGCCTTGAGTCAAACAGATATGCAAAAGGGGCAGCAGGAGTATGTGATAAAGCCCATTTTGGAATGGAAACTAATGCTTTCTTTAGCACTAGTCTAACTCAGAGGGCATTTTGGATTCAAATTAATGGACTGTCGGCAGCTGCTTGTAAAATTGGGTTCCAAAAGTATAGTGCAAATCTAAAACTTTAATTGCTTGCAAACAGCTGCAAGCAATCTCTTACAACTCCAGTGCTGCATGGAAGTGGGAGAAGGTCTGATTTTTATTCTGTAAATATTTAACTTTTCTACTAGGTTTATCAGTATACTTTTTTTTTGGATTAAAAGATTTTGAAACCAGAAAGTTATTGCTGAAGAATTATAACCTAGCACTCTTATGTACCCATCAGAAATGTGAATTGGCTCAGTAATACAGAAAAATGGCCAGAGGGCAGAGACTTAGATACTAGCACCCTTATTGGAGAAATCCAGAACAGGTTTTATTATTTATGATTGTCTTTGTGCGTGTGCATAGGAGACTTGGCAATGCCATAATCTTGGAAGGCTTTTAATCAGCTCAAGAAGCTTAATTTAATGCCAAAAAATGTACCAAGGCAAATGTTAAAGAAGCTGGCCTGTCAGTCAGCGAGCAGCTGAGGAGCTGAAGGACAGCACACGACATCATTAGGCAGTGAGTGCCAGGACTAACAACTGCCAAGGTGAGGGCTGCAAAAAGCCCACAGGCTAATAACTCACCAAAGGTAACGAGCAGCTGAGGATCCCTCTGCATTCTGGTCCTGCCCACCACTGTTACTGCACTCAGAGACTAAGTTAGCTCACAAGCCAGGATCCGACAGCTAAGCTGCATTCACACATGACTAAAGGGAACCTTAGTGGTAAGGATGTGACATGTGTAGCTTAAATTTATGGTTCATCTGCTATGTGAGTGGTATCTTGAACGAAATCCAACAACTCTTCCATCAGCTGCATCCATATGCTATGCATGTGTTCCCTGCTAAGCACATCTTTTAAATTTAGTCCTTGTGGGTGCATGTTCTACACTTTATCCATGTTTGTGGCTTTCGTGTGCATTCTTTAGAAAAATACTCCTGTTCATTCAAAGGCTGTCCTGAGCTCTTCAGTTGCTCTCCAGCCACTCTGCTGTGACTGCAGCAAGACACCTCAGTGCATTCCCTTCACGTTCCTTCCCTTCTGTGCAACAGCCACTAGTGTTCCTTGGGCTGCACTGTGAGTTCTGAGCTCCTTGGGACCAGATAGTTCTCCCCTGCTCCTTTTTCCAGAGGTGGTGAACATCCTGCTGCTGTTTGCAATGATGTTTGCCCCCGTTTGAAATTTACAGACTCCTAGACAGAACGATCTGAATGTTGAGACAAGCATTTTCTTTTCTGGTGGATTTTAAGCCTCATTCATCAATTTTTAAATCAGTGTTTAGCATCAAAAATTTTTGTCACATTTTTTGCCATGCAGGGTAAGGAGTGAGTGTTTGTATCTATGGAAGAAGTAGTTGCCCTCCATGGTTCTCTCCCAAATTTCCAAAGTGAAAGGAACTTTCCTAGACGAAATTGTGAGCCAAGCAGAAATAGGTGTCAAACTAGCACAATGGCCCTCATACAATAGATTATAAAAGCCTTTTCTCTGGCAGGCATTTGTTCTCAAGTCTTCTTCTGGAACAGAACATACTGCTCTACACATCATTGAAGAGCTGAAGACTCAAGTAAAGTAAGAAAATTAGAAGGGAGACAAAATATGAAACACTCCTCTCAGAGTCAGCAAATGGGAAGGGGTGAGGCTCTGATATTAAATACTGGTGCCATTCTTCAGGCTTGAGAGTTCAGATTTATGAAAGAAATGCATAGCACTTCCCAGAGGAGGGCAGGAAAGGCAAAACTCTGAAAATGTAATGAATCTGGATGGAAAATCATATTTCACATAAAAATATTATGAGGAAGAATAAGAACAGTGAAGTGCTAAAAAGTATTGTCTGCATATACAGGAATTAAATTGTTAACTAAAATTTGAAAATTGAATGGTGGTAAAGCTTAAGAAGCAGAGGGATTAAGAAATCTGCTGCAGCTCACATGGTAATCTGTGCCAGAAAAAAAGTACAGAATTTGGATGTCTTCTGGTTTTAATGACACACACTGTTTCCTCTTCCCACAGATAACCCTACTGATGTTGTTGTCTTGCAAGGAGAGGGTGAATTAAAAAATAGCATCTATTCAAATATTTAGCACTTGCCCACAGTAGAATTCATGTTACCTAACTTCAGCAGACTGAAAGTTGGAAATGGTAGTCATCTGCCCAAATTTAGATTCCTACAGTACAAACGTCAACAGCGGAGCGAGTCACACTGAGTCCTTTATAGGCAATGGAGAGAAACAGGCACTTCTGATGCGTAAGCACATCTCAGCCTAAAAAATATGTCTAAAAGAGATCCAGCGAATCACATGTAGAAATGGCTTTTTCTCCATCAACCATAAAGAGAATCCAGACTGTTATCATTATGATACATGCTTTTAAAGTCCAGCAAGATCCATCTCTCTCCTGGTGTCTCATCTAAACTGGTCATTCTTGTTCCCTCATCACACTGGCAGAGAGAAGCTGTCACTTCCAGAGGTCTTGAGCTCAGATCTCCCTGAGCTACAAAAACCTAAGAGAGCTGGTATGAGCTGCCTTCCAGAGGTATTTGCTGCTGGGGGGTGGAAGCCTCTGGGATTGCTGAGGAGGGTGAGCTGAGAGGATTGACATTATTTCAGCCATTCCTCATTCCCATGTCTATTTTTGTGGGTTTAAAATGTTGTCTCCAGAGATATGGAAGGACAGTATCAGAGGACAAGGGTACATCATACTCTGAATCTGAATATTTTTCTATGTATCATTTAAGCCGGTGCCTTCCCTGAAATTTTCCCCTTCCTCTGTCAGTAGCTACTACTGTTGATGTTGGTTAGGAAGAGTATTTGTTCTATATTTTCTTAAGAGGTTCTGTGTTGTCCACAAAAGGATTGGAGACCTGTGCCAAAGCCAGTTTGCTTTCCTCTCCCAAAGTCAGAACATTGCTTGATCAATGCCACAAACTACACTTGGGAGAAAATGCAAAAAAATAACAAAAAACCCCAAACAGCTGAGGAGGCATAGGAAGGCACAACAATGAATAGGATATTAAGGATAATAAAACTGGAAATAGCTTCTTTTTTTCCCTCCATTTTGTCCTGTATGTGAGATAATCCCTCAATTCACAGTTATTTCATCCCTCTTGGATTCATGCAGGGATCCTTGGAGGATGTAAATGGTGGGCTGCAGGTTTTTCTGGTAATTGCACTGCCTTTTGCTGCTCCATGCCAAGTGAGGCGTGAGGTCTCCTGCCAATCTCTGGTGTAGTTTTCTGGTGTGGCTGCACACACATATGTGAGCACTCTCACACAGAGATCACCATCTCAGGAAGGTGCAGCAGCATGGGTTGTGAAGGGGCTCATTTTTCATCCTTCCAGGTTCTGGTGGAAACAGCTGGCACCATATACACCTTTGCCTTTGTTTTGCACTGTCTCTCCAGAAAGCCCTGTTCAGAGGCTCACATCTCTTTTTTCTGTTCAAGCATATTTTAATTACCTGCTACATGCAAAATTGATCCTCATTAGACAGAATTTTTCATAAAACCACCCTGATTAGCAGTAGCAATTATTGCTCATGCCATTAGGCTGAGTCAGTCACCAGGGAAGCTTTGTGAGAGCAGGAAGAAGATGGGGATGTCTGCTTTCCCATGCAGGGACTCTTCTTTTGGTCTGTGTGTGCACAGTCCTCAGCCTGGGGACCAGGGAGTATTATACTTTGAGTTTACAGATGGCAAGGGGCTATTTTTACTTTGCTCTGTGCTCCTACAGCAGCTCTTTGGGCTACCCCCTGACCCCTGCATGGGGAGGTGGCAAGGCCAGGCTCCCTGAGCTCAGCAGCACTGTCAGGCCAGCAGGTGAGCTCATAAGTCACACGGCAGCCTCACACCTCTTCTCCCCAGTCCTGTTTTCACATGCAAGCCACAGCAGCCCTGCATGCTGGACTCTCCACTCCAGAGCCATGTGAGCCGTCCCTGGAGCCTCCACTCCTTATCCCCAGCTACCGCAGGCTTGCTGCCTGGACAGCAGCTGAGCAGCCAGCAGCTGCTGTAAGGCTTGCTGGGGGAAGGGATTCCTTCTTTAATTTTTCCAGGTCCTTTTGTGCTATCCCTGTTGGCAGCACACCTGCCAGACTGTCTGCCTCCAGGGCCAAATTGTACTTCTCGATTACCCCGCAGCTTACACGAGAGCTGTGCTCTCTGTCAGTCAACTCAGGGCCTGGAGGATATCTGGGGACCACTCAGGACCAAATTTAAGTCCAAAGACAGGACCAGACTTAGAACTGAGCCTTCTACTGCATGAGAGGGAGACATTAGGCAGAGTATTTCTAGAACCTTAACTTGGTCTGATTTTTCCCAAGAACTTTACTCAGTCTGACCCCAAATGGTTCAGCCAGAGGCCAGTTTCTCAGTAGTGCCACGTGCAGGCTGGGGATGGACAGGCAGCACGGGAGGAGCTGGCTCTGGGTTAGGTTCAGCCCTGCCAACCTCTGAAATGAGTATAGGGCATCAGAGGAACAGCTCCAAAGCACGGAACGAGCACCAGTCCCAAAGGCTCAGTAAAATTCCTTGCTCTGCTTCACCATCCTCATCTGTTCTCATGCTGACACACTTGGGATGAGTGCAAATACACAACAGTGCAAACTCAGAGAGAACAAAGGCTGGAAACAGGCTCCGAGAAACTGCCTCATCTGTTTCCACAGCAGATTATACCTGGATCATCACATATTAAATATGATTGCCATTAAAGTCTTTTCAAGGCATTAGTGATGCACTGGATGAAAAAAAACACACATGCACAATGATCACTGCCTGCTTGTTTCAGGGGAAACACCAGCCCTGTGTTACAAGAAACAGCAAAGAAATACTCCCTGTTCACTGCTGCCTGTGCATCTTTTCTGATTTCCTAGGTGAGACTCTCCCCAAGTGGAAAAGACACAGCTCCATGGCATCCCAAGGCATTTCTCTTTTTGCTGTGCTGCTCTCAGCAGGTCCAGAAGTCAGATCACTTAAGTAGAAGCTCAAATCTTGCTGCTACCCTGTGTCTCTGCCAACTTTACATGCTTGTTTTTGTCAGGGTAGCTTCTGCATTTGCAGAAGGAGCATTGCCTTTTCCCAGTCTCTCTCATTTCTGGCCTTCCTGACTTTTTAAATTCAGTATCTGTAGGTTACAAAGCTGGCTGCTTGCTTGTTCTGCTCCTCAGCTCACAGGACACCTAATAATAGCACTTACCTGGAACATTTAGTTCTCCAGGAACAGCACAAACCCTGATCAACACACTGGGTTTATAAGGAGTTGAATATTTGGCACTGATTTATCAGAAGGACTGGGAAGGATGACAGCTCCCCCTTCTGCTCTGCCCCCAGTCCCTGTCTTACATTCCCACATGATCACTTGCACTTGTCCCCAGTTCCTTCACACCTCACTCTTGGGACTGCAGGTGTTACCCAGGAGCAGGGACTTTTCTGTCTGACAGTCCTATGCCCATGACACGTCCAGGAGATTTTTATGCCATGTGATCCCAGCATGTATTCTCAATGTTATTGAGCTTAGCCCCACAGCACAGCTGTGATATTTAAAATGATATTAAGAGTACTATTATGGAAAAGTAAAAGGAAAACCAGTAACTACTGAAGATGTAATGGCCAGGGCAGAGGTAAAGCTATCCTCAGGACCTTCAGAGAATTTCTAAATGATGCATATCCTTCTAGAACCTGATGCAGGTATATCAAATGAAGCAGCAGAGGCTAGTCCCACCTGGGATGAGAACTCATCCAGGACATCCCAGTGAGGTATGTCTTACACAGAATATCTGCACACAGATTCCTCCCCTTCACTCCCTAGATCATCCTGCCTCTCATCTGAGCCTTAGAAAGTGAGATTCATGAAATTTGGAAACAGACTGACTAGTGAAAAATAAATAAAATTGTACTGCATGTCAGCAATGTTTCAAGTTATTCCCAGAAGGTAGGTAACAGGCACTACATAATCCTGCTGACATTAATAATTCTCCCATTCTCCTCCATTCCATCAGTACCATGAAACTTGCTAAGTCTAACATGAAAAAAATCTGAATGTGATGGACTGTGCTGAGATTGTACAGAATTCTCAATGTTCAGCTGAAAATAAACTAGATCCCTGATGCCAAATCTTCAGTGCTGATGACTTTTCTTCCATCTCAAGCAGAGAAAAGA
This sequence comes from Polioptila caerulea, assembly GCA_013397295.1. Taxonomy (NCBI): domain Eukaryota; kingdom Metazoa; phylum Chordata; class Aves; order Passeriformes; family Certhiidae; genus Polioptila; species Polioptila caerulea. Next base: position 114,276 of record VYXF01001073.1, read on the forward strand.
CAGATTTCTCTTTGCCTGCTGAAAGTTAGTCATATAATCCTCTAATCAGTAGTGTTGGTCTATCATTTGCAAATCAGAATAGATGTCAAGAGAAAATATAAAAAACTGAACATTCATTGCTCATCCACCATAATCATCGTGAATATATAATTGTATTTGAGAGCAGAAGTGCCAGGTTAGTTTTATTTGCAGGTCCCTGGCTAATGTCTCCCAGCCATTTCATCTGCTGTCAGATTGGTAGCCTCTGGGTAGATCTGACTCTTCTCTCTCCCATCACACAGCCAACATATTTATTTTTCTGCAATTGGACATATTTTGAATCTTCATGCCCAAGGTCAGCTGAGAGACACCTCCAACCACTTCTGGTTTGAGAGTATCACACAGCAGCCATCCCAGGCTCCACACCACTGCTCTTTTATTCTTCAGCCTCTCTCCCATATAACCTGTTATCCAAAATCCTTCTGAACAAAATGCATCTCCTAAATCTTCTCTAATTCTCTTCTGCTACTGTCCAAGCACAAAATCTTTCCAAACATAATAGTAATCATATCCCTTTTCCCAACTTTCCTCCTATTCCTACAGATTGCTCAAAGTACATCTTGCCCCTATCATTTCCTTTCCTTGTATGACTCTTGGGACAGCATGTGGTGCCAGAAAGGACTTATGCACACATGCATCAACTCTCACCAGTGAGATCCTCCCCCTGATTTCATCTCCTTCCTTACTACTTGCCACATGTGAAAGATGAACAAATGAAAGTCATGGCAATGTAAAACCCTTCCCTGAGTTCCCCTGTTTGCTCTGTCTTGAACTCTTCCTAGAGTACATAAATGGGACCGTGACTATCTCCAGATTTTAGTCTGCACCCAGCATATTTGTTCTGAGCAACAGAGAGTGGGGAGGACCCTAAGTCTGAGCCACTGGGTACCCTTTCAGATCATCTTTGGAACCCTGTCTGCAGGTTATTCTGTAAATATCAGTCTTTGTCCTAACCTTGGAGGTGCAACCGTGTCCTGCTGGTGTCAGAGAAATGACAAGGAGCAAGCAGAGTAACAGAGCTCCCACATAGTAATTTTTTGTTAGCCCTAGGTCCCCTCCAGTGACTAGGTATAACCACACAGGAAACCTCCTCCACAGAGAGAGCCCCAAGGGAGTCAGGCAAGAGAGGAGGTGCCAATGTCCTTCAGACACCCACCCCCGTCTCCTTCTTCTCTTTGCCATCTCTGCCCTGCAAGGACTCCCTCTCTGCCATAGGGCTCTGGCTCCTCTTCAACTCACACCCCTCCTGATAATGTGAAACTATAATGGTGGCAGGCTCAGGGTTATCACTGAGCATTCCTGATAGTGTTGCTGGTGCCTTGGGCAATGGATTTTGTTCAAGTCCAAGCCATTGTTTCAGGCTGACAGAAGCGGCAGGAAGCCTGCACAGCATCAGTTATGCTCTGCTCACATTTGGGGGTTAATTTGTAATCAAAAAGGCTGTAAATTCTTTTTTCTTTTTTTTCTTTTTCCATTTAATGACTGTTCAGATTCTATACAAGCAGAGGGTTTCACAGAATCACAGAATATTTAGATTTTCAAGGGAAAGAAAGGTATGCCATTTTCTTGCACCAGCCATGATATTCTAGTGCTCCTGAGGGCTTAATCCAAGTGAAGATAAGACAATCTGTAACTTTCACAACTCTGTGCATCTCAGAATTAACAGAATGGGGAAGGAGAAAATTGTACCTTGCCCTAGTACTTTGTTTTAATCCTACAAACTATCTTGATAGCCTCATTCACAGCTGATACATAGCAGGGGTACAGTGTTTCCCCTTGATGACGGTGAGTTTATAAAGGCAAATAAACCAAATTTCACAGCGAGTTGACAGGGCAGATATTTGCCATCTCTGTCCCAAAGAGGCAGAGATTGTGGGGAACAAGCCGCTCTCAGCTTTGTATTCTCAGGGGCCCTTTGGCTGTCCCACATCCTGGCACACTGGACAGAGTTTCTCAGAAGTCCTAGCCAGGGGCCTCCAGCTGAAACAGCTGCTCAATCTCCTCTATTCCCACAGCCAAATCAAAAGTGGGGCCGGGGAGAAACAAAATGCATCTGTCTCATGTAGAAAAAGCAGTTTTTCACAGGGGGAGACACGAGAATATGGCTGCATGAGCCTTACCAAGCCTATGGGAGTAGAACATCGATGAAGATTGGCTTTGGTTTAAGACCCCAGGACCAAAAGACAGTCAGAGAGGCCCTGCTGGATTTCCTCTGCTGTGGGGCAGCCAAGACTCCTTCCATGGCAACTGGACGTTCCTGTGCCTCCTGTGCCTTGCAATCACTGGCACTGGACAGCAAAAACTGAGACTAGCAAATTATATCCAATCCCATTCCAGAGATCCAGAATGGATTTTGAAATAAGCTTTGCCAAAGGGTGAAGAAAGAAGCAAGGCGATGTTTTTAATTTGGGAATTAGCTCATCCTTGCAAGACTAAATCTCTTACAAACAGCTTCTGGCAGGACTTAAGCAGGGACTGGGATAGAGAGTGTCTGGAGACACGGCATGGGCTGACTTATGTCAAAATGGACTTAATGGTCATTGTAGTCACCCATTTCTGTTGCAAAAAAACAAACAGTCAAAGTAATTCAGGCACCAGATAATTTACAGAAGATCCACACTGGTGTAGATGGCAGACCTCAATCCATCCATGCCAATCTGGTATCCCATATCCACAAAAGACAAAATCAATTGAAACAGACACAGGAACATGCTACAGGAAACAGGCAGCCTTGCTTAGAAGGAGGAGGAGGATCTTGCCTTGTTAAATCTGGCAAAACAAAGGATCTGATTGCTGCCTATAAACATATTGGGGGTAGACACCAGGGAAGGAAAACAGCTGTTGTGCTGAAGGACAGCACTTGCACAAGAACAAAAGGGTATGAACAGGTCATGAATACATTTGTGAATATGATTATGGACATGGTGCCTACAATACCAAAGGATTTGCTTTAGTCACCAGGACACCCCATTGGTTTTAAGTTGTGCAGAAAATCCCCTCACTGCTGGTCCTGATTAATTTTTCTGATGTTAGCTTTGCGCTTCCTGCCAGCTAGTCATTTTTAAATCTCAGGGTGTAACATCCTGGTGTATTTGTCATAGGAAAAACATATTTGGAGCAAGAGTACCTAACCCAACCCCTCTGCTCACACTCAGATTCATGTGGAAGGCAGCAGAAGCTCTTCCTGATGTTGGCTAGAGAAAGACAGGGAAAGAAAAGAGAGGGGTTTGCCTGCATCACACTTCACAGAAAAGGCTACACGAACATTAAAAACTGGGAAAACTGTCTTATCTGCAGGGAAAGATTTACAGATGAATGAGGTCCCTAACAATGAAACTCAGAAACTCTCATATGAGAACACATGTGGAAAGTTTCTGCACTCGGTATAGCTGTGACCAAGGTTTCTTGGTTTTAATGTTGTCTTAGGCAGGCTGGGGACTGTTTCTGTCCCCACTGGATTAGGAGACATCTTCCTGACTAGCTGCCTCTTGGATGCCAGGGCAGTGGAGGCAGAGATAAGTCTGTTGGCTGCTTCATTGGAGATGATCCTGTGATTCCTCCCCTCTCTAATTTTTATGCTCAGGGCTCTGGGGAGGCAATGTGCTGCTTACTGTGGTTTTGGACTCATTTTCTGGGCAAAGAATCCTCCATCAGTGACACATCATTTTTAGTTATTTTGAGAAGAAAAGAATGTGCTTTTATATGTGGGTTTCTTTGGGCTCCAGAAACTATAAACGTCTTCATTTTTAAGTGTCAGCCTTGACATGCACAGCTGATTTAGACCTCAGTGATAAATATATCTGCTCTGCTATGTATCATTTTTTGGGGAGTTATAATTGAATTAAAATTGTATACTCTGTGGGCAGGCTGTGATAGGTAATTAAGTTTATTGATTATGCCATGGCTCAGTTTGTCAGATGTACAGCGCACCCCACACTCTAATTGCTATTATATATACTGGACAGAGCTCATCTCAGATGGTATCAGCTGGCATAAGGCCATTCCTTCAGCGACAGCTTTCATGAGTTTGGGACTTTATGTTACTGCTGAAGCTCTATAAGAGGATCATAGGCAAAACAGACGAACCTCATCTTGTTTGAAAGTGCTATAAAATTATACATTTATCTAGATCAGCAGCCTGGTGGATTTAATGGTCCATAAGGCTCCCCTCTAAACCTGGGCTGATTTATAGGTTCACATTGAGGCTGTACTGAATTTTCACTTTCTAATCTGAAGCAAAAATTGCCTTTGACTGAGGACCCTACAGAGCACTGAGCCAGCCCTAAACTCAGTGCAGAAACATCTGGATTGAAAATCAAGAAGAACTACTTTTTTGCAGGGTATTTCTTCTCAGGCAGTGCAAATAACTGATTTTACCTAACCAGACACAGCTCTTCACAGAATAATAAAATGCAGTTTGATGCCAGTGCTGAAATGAAACAGAGAGGACCAGGAATAATGGGAAGGGTAGTAGAAGACCTGAAGGAGAGTCAGTGGACTCTCTGTGGTGAAGCTTGGGCAACAGGGGGTCAGACACATTGTGGGAAAGGGAAAGGCACATGTGTTCAAGGTGTTTCAGAGGGATCATTGTAGTGAAGAGGTGCTGAAAGGAATTTGAGGTACTCAGAGAGCAAAAAGGCACTGCTTTTCCCATCTCCCATACCTTTGATCAACACCATCTCCTCCTGGGGAAGCTGCACCTCTTAGGAGAGGAAGGAGGAAGGGTCAGGTTGGGCAGGGCCTGCAGGGAAACCAGCATAGAAAGGCTCCCTGCTCCTGCTCCAAGAGATGTGGGCTGGCAGTGGGTGTTGCTGCATGTGCTGCTGCCTCCTCCACTCCACCTACCCAGCTCTGCCCGTAGCAGAAGAAGCCTGTGGGGCAGGCAGCAAGGCAGGAACTCAGCTCAGGGCAACCCCTTCAAGTATTTCCACGCAGATACAGGTAAGATTGACACAATTTCCATGCTGTGTTCTCCCTCTAGCACCAAGCCAGCTCTCATCACACCACCCAGGGAACATCAGCAAAGCCACAGTGTGGCCACCACAGTCTTGCACTCCAACAGTCCTGCAGGCTTTGATAAACTTCCAGAAATCCTGAGATTTTGTTTCTTTCTTTTTTTTTTCACTTTCNTTTTTTTTTTTTTTTTTTGTAAGAACACTGCATTTTTTAGAGCTAAGAACGAATTCATTGTTGTGCATGCACAGAGCAACCCAGAGCTGGAATAGTCTGACAAGTCTGTGTGGCACCACTGACTTTGAGACCATTGTGTTCCTACATGACAGGTCTGGCCAGTTACTTGTTCCTCAGGTCTCTGCTTGAGAACAGTGCAATTTGTAACTTCCAGCAGCATGGAGTGGCATTGAAGTATGTGACACAGTAAGTAAGTATGTGACACAGTAAGCACATGAAGGTCTTAATCCCACAGCTCGTAGAAGTCTCTGCTGAAGCTTGTGGGGCTTCTGCTGAACTCACTGGGACCACCCACTTTTCTAAAGCTAGACTTTGCTGGAGGAGGTCTTTTAAGCTGAACTTTTGAGGGACAGACAAGCTTATGAAAATCAGATACTGAGCATCCAGATTTAGCTGAGGATACTGTTTTTTCCTCCTCTTTAACAAACCTGTGCTGCAGGAACCAGAGAACAAAATAGTATTTTGTCAAAAATATAAAAAAATTGTATTGCATGAGATACATATTGCCTCCAAGACTTTACCTTGAAGCTGAGACATATTTCCTGGCCAGAAGACTGAAAAACACCCTGAGAAATGGGTCTGAAAATGTTGCATCTGAAATGTGATAATCCAGTTTCAAGGAGAAGAAAGCAGTAAATCTATTTTCAACTATACTAAAAGATTTCTTTTTTTTCCTTTTGGCCTCTTTCTCTCCATCCAAATCATTGAGCCTGTTTATTGCTTTCTCCTTATGATTGAAGCTGCTTCTAGTGGTCTCTGCAGCTAAGCACTTCAGTTTTAAAATGTGAACAAAGAGAATATGCCATTAGGGAAGGAGTTGTTGCTGGAAAGAAAGTCAAGGTTGAAGCTATCTCCTCTGAATACATGACAAGATGCTAAAGATATATCTTTATTATCACACATAATAAAATGCTTTAAAAGTTCTTCCTTACTGCAAAGCTGTTCTGATGGTCTAGGTTCAATCTATGTTGGAAAAATAAATGGCAATTCACAATTTCATGCTACCCCACATATTTCTGGACAAAGTTGTTAAGGATATCACATCTCTGAAAGAAAAACTGCATCCCTAACTTCTTTCCCCCTTGTATAGAGCTGCTGTTACTATACAATAAATGGAGTTATCTGGGGCTTTATGTGCTACAAAGGCCTGAAGTGTCCTGAGCTGATCCATTGCACTTCCAGATTATCAGAGCCAACAAGATATTTTGGGCCAGCTGTGCCTTTAATGGAACTTAAGTGATGCTCCTTCTAGTCCTCCATTCCTGAGCAGCTGAGACAAGAAGATAGGGAGCTGAATTTACTGGATGTTTGATTAGCAGGGTTTTGGCTGCTTTCCCCCTATAGCAAGCTCTCAATTATTTACTCAGTCCCAGCAGGAAAGTCCATTGGTGGTGACCATGGAGGCTAGCTTGAGACTCCTCTGAGGGATCCTCCTCTGTGCTAAGCATCAAGAAATCTGCAGTTTCTATTGCCCTGACAAGTGCTGATGTTAAGAATGAACCACTAAGCTGACACAGCTGAGCTTACAGACTGGATCTGCCTGAAATGATAAGAGGATAGGAAAGTGATCTTAGGTGAGAAGGACTGAATTTCTTATCACTCTGGTTTAGCAGTAGCAGAGAGGATATTCCTGGAGTGTACTCTGCTTCTGCTTAGGGTGATGTGACTTTTAAGGTGAGTAAACAGAGATGTGCCAGGCAGCAAGGGCCAGGGCACAGACCAGAAGCAGCCCACTATCAGGGATCTGGATCCCAGGATGATGGGATCTTTATAAGTGTATAAGTGAATTATTACATCTCTCGTGAATAGAGAGAACTCCTCTCAACCACACATCTCTTCTGCTTTTTCCTTCTTGTCAGGTTGGATGTCAGGTTAAATTATGGGAACAATGGTGGAAAGGAAAAAAATCAACCTATACCTTCATTGTTTTGACTTGCTGCCCTTGCTCCACTCTTATATGACCTACAGACCACGTTGTTCTTTTCTTTGTTTCTTGTTGCACTGGAGGGGAAGTTGTATTTGAGATTCTTGGCAGCCATGGGATGGGAGAGGGAAGAGCTTGCTGTACAAAGAGGCACCACTCTTCTAGGTTGCATGCAACATTGTGAAAACACATTTCAGACATTAAAAAAAGCAATCATTGCAGTTTGAGGCCAGACAAGCATAGAAAAATTGGAGCCTGATGAATATTCACCTGAGCAGATGTGACATCTTGACAAAGCCACCACAGGTTTTATCTGTGCAAGCGCTACTGAAAGATATATTAGTTGTTCAGTGAGAAAAGTTCTGCTATGGAAATGCAGTCTTCAGCCTGCTGATAAAGCTAAGGCTGAGTGCTTGGGGCAGTCATATTTTTTTTACCTTGCAATGTCAAAGATAGATTTAAAAATTCTTGAAAGTCATCTGACAGCAAATGGCCTCTGAGATTCAAGCAGGACTCTCTGCAGGCTGAGAAAATGACTTTGTTTTCGACTGTTCTTCAGTCTGTTAGGTACATCACCTAGGTACTCTTATTAAAAATGGGCTCCTTACTACAGAAACTGGAGTTTTCAATTGTTTTATAATAGACCATGTTTCCAGAACACAAGTGCTGCAAATATTTTTCTAGAAGAAACATAGGTTCAGCTCCCTAATTCTTTCTTCAGGTTTCTCTGCAATTTATTTAAATTATTTTTTTCGAGAAAAATAATGTCTACTACCATTTAATACAATTGGATAATGTTACTCTCTCCCTCTTAAAGGGTGAGTTTATGCCCTTTCTATTTACAGGTAACAATCTTAATATGGAAATTAAACTAAGCTTGCAAATAAAGCACACATAAATTTCAGAAAGTTAAACAGGGAAACAAATGTATTTCAAAGGTTCTTTGAGTTGGCAATACCATTCAGCCCATTTACAATAAAGAGATCCAAGTTCTTTTATGCATCTTCCTTTTTTCTAATAGCACTTTAATAAATGATTGAAAGAGAAATACATAAACAGAGAACTTAGAGCCGATGGCTTTTTTTAAATTTTTCATAAAGTGCAGCGAGCTTCATGCTGAACTATAGAAAATGTAAGCCTTAAACTAAAACAAACACCACAACTTGTTAACACAACAAACATAAAACTTCAATATTTTGTTATTGGATTGCTAAAAGAAGTTGGAGTTAAACCTCCAGGTATACCAGCTGCAAACCAAAAGAAAACTTTCTTCCTACATAATGACAAGCTACCTCTGCAGAAAATGCAAATCAAAGCATGCACTGGAGGTAAATAATAACTCCCAGGGCCAAGTGCTTTGTAACAGGTTGGAAGCAGTCAGTGGCCATTTCATCTTGCTCCCAGCAAGGTGCAGTGATGCTCTTCTCCCCCAGCCTTGAAAGAGGGGTAAGCCCCCAGTGCTGTGCCTCTGTGGGCCGGGATGCACGACATGGAGTCCCCCTGCAGTGCCCAGGATCTGGCCATTGCCCTCTGCCAACGCTTACCCTGTGCCCTCTCACTGTGTTGGCTGACCGGTCTTTTGATGGTGATGTCCTGGGCTACCCTTCAGAGCATCTTCATCCCCTTTTAATTCTCCATCCCACTGTTCTGGGAAGTCATGGTTGATCTTTCTCAGCCTACTGCCAGGGGTGTCCTCCAGATTGGCTGCTGTTCTCCTGAGACCCAATGAACCCCTGACTGTTGCTATAGCCCTCGCATCAGCCTGTTTAAGTCTCAGTCCTAACCTCTGCAGGCAAGCCTGTGCTAGGCTGCTTTCTAAAGTATTTTCTGCTTGGAGTCTCCTGAAGGATAAAAAAAAACCAAAAAACCATCATTTGCATTTGCAAGCTGCCATTTTCCAGAAGTGAAAAGGCATCCTTGGGGCACCTTCCTCCTTTCTCCAGGCAGGAGGACAAGGAGGTAAAAAGTAATTGCCTATTCATGAGCCAGCATCAGTTTTCCAGGGAATGCAATGCTCTGAAGGAGAGTACACAGAGAATAGTGGTGATTAAGAAAATACTATCTTCCAATACTCAGCTCCTGGAATGAACACTTGCATAATAGTTAAACTCCATTTTTACAAACTACAGGTGAATTGCATCTCATTTTCTCTCACAAATTTTCTCTTATCAAGCTTGTATCTGACTTACAAGTCCAATTAGCTGAAATATATCTTGAAAATAGGACCTTCTCAGCCTTCATCTATTGGGAAGGTATGTTTTCCTCATGACATTCAGTAGACACTCCTGAGACCCTACAACAGAGAAGGAAAAGTGCTCTCTGCAGTCTGGCTGTTAAAGAGTCCCACAAATAAATCTAACTGTGATGTCTCATTCAAATGGACACAGTTTTCCCTGAGTACTCCAGAACTGCATTAGGCCCTCCGTTTGCAGGCCAGGCTCAGCTCTGTATTTTAAATACTACAGCTGTGCTGTCAGCCCTCATGGGACAGAGGGGACAGAAAGTAATTACCCTTTGCAGAAAAGGCTGTTGATCATCAGGGCTACTTTGAGCTGCTATGAACCAGTGGACCACGCTCAGCACCTGGGGATGCAGGCTCTGGGAAAGGCAGAATTTTGGTTTCACTTGAGCTTCTGGGTTGCAGGTACAGTGTCCTCCTGCTGCCATTATTGCATTGAATATCATGGCATGCTTTGTGCAAAACTTGCATGTAGTGCAATGGTACTGCTGCTGCTGCTGCTGCTGCTGCTGCTGCTGCTGCTGCTGTGGGTGCCCAGAGAAAGATGGAGCTAATCTCCAAGGACACAGGAGCAGGAAATCCTAAATGTCAGAAGTCAAGCAGGAAAGGCAGAAGGCTGGCTTGGCTGAACAGGAATCTTCTCTTGGAAATAAGGCAATAAAGAAAGGTGTATGCCCAGTGGAAGCAAGGTCAGGTGACATGAGAAAAATACAGAGGTGCTGACAGCCAGTGCAGAGAGAACTTTCATGTGGCCAAAGCTCCAGTGGAGTTGAAGATGGCCAGAACTGTGGGGGAAAATAAAAAGAGTTTTTTCAAATCTATTAATGGCAATAGGCAGTGTAAAAATAACATCAGCCCATTACAAGATGAGGACGGTCGCCTCACAAACGGGGACAGGGGCACGGACACGGCAGATGTGTTTAACAAATTCTTTGCCTCTGTCCTCAGCAGAGATGACAGACCAAGGGGGTCTCAGTGCCCTGAGCTGGAGGACCATGACTTCAAGAATTATCAACTCCCAGCTGACCCTGAAAATGTGAAGGATCTGCTGTTCCAACTGGATGCCTACAAATCTATGAGGCCTAATGGGATTCATCCAAGAATCCTTAAAGTGCTAGCTGATGCCATAACAAAGCCTCTCTTGATGATTTTTGAACAGTCTTGGGAATCTGCAGAGGTCCCAGTTGGCTGAAAGCTGAAAAATCTTATCCCAATTTTCAGGGAGGATAAGAAGGAGGACCCTGGAAACTACATGCCTATCAGTCTCACTTCAGTACCTCATAAAATGAAGGAAATGACTTTTCTGGGAGGTGTAGAAAAATACCTGGAGGACAATGCAGCCATTAGCCACAGCCAGCTAGCACAACTTCATGAAGGGAAAGTCCTGCTTGTCAAACCTGATTTCCTTCTATGACAGGATAGCCCACCTAGCTGATCTGCAAAAGCCAGATGAAGTAATCTTTTTGGATTTCAACAAAGCTCTTGATACTGTCTCTCACTGGATCCTTCTGGACAAAATGTCCAGCACACAGATGGGTAACCAAGTTACAAGGTGGGTGAGCAACAGGATCACATGTCAGAAACAGAGGGTTACGGTGCATGGGGTGACACCAGACTGGCAGCCAGACACTAGCGGGGTTCTGCAGGGCTGCATCCTTGGCCCAGCTCTCTTCAACATCTTCACTAACAACTTGGACACAGAACTTGAAGAAATACTAAGTAAGTTTGCCTCCAGCACTAAAATGGGAGGAGCTGTCAACCTCCTCGAGAGCAGAGAAGCCCTGCAGAGAGACCTTGAGAAATCAGAGATATGGACTGTGGTTGCAGTTCAAGCCAGAGTTCAAGAAGCATTTGAACAATGGTCTCAGGAACCTGGTGTGATTCTTCGGGTGTCGTGTGCAAGGCCAGGAGTTGCACTTAATGATCCTGATGGGTCCCTTCCACCTCAGCATATTTTATGATCCTTTGAGTCTGTGCTTGGAGACTTTTTCTGCTCTTCGTGTCTCTCATGTGATACCTTTGGAGCAGAAAATGTCAGAGCACCCCTTTCTCTCTTCACGGAGATTTCCTTTCCCTGTTGCCACCCTGGAGGATAGATAACAGTTCTTCCAAGCATGGATGCAATCCTTAGTCATCACTTTGGTAATCTTTGCCCAGAATACATTTGTCTTGGGGCAGAAACATGTGAGATGTTCTAGGCACCCTTCCCAGTTACATTTTTCCAGCAATATGCATAGAATTTAATGTGTTCTTGTCAGTTTACAATGCCTGAAAATGAACTGTTTGTGGGTGGTCTTAAATTCTGTCTGTGCATTGCTGTTTATATTTGTTTATGTTATGTTTTATGGCATATATTAGGCCATGGGGATACTTTTAAAAGCCGACAATAAAGGCTATGGCACAGGTAGTAAAGTGGTTTATTTATTTCTCATTCCTTCTCCAGTCAGTGTCAGCTCCAATGTGTCTAGCAAATGGAAATGGAGGTCATTTGGATACCTGGTTTGGCATGGCACTGCTGGCAGTTGGCTTTTAGAAGTCAATGCAAAGGGCTGCAAAAGGTAGCAGTTATGCCTTCTGGCACTTTTATTCTTTTATTTATGTGTTTTGAGGACTTAAAATCTTTATTTTGTTTTATTAATTATTGTTCATTTTTAATCTAGAAATACCAGGAGTGCTGAACCTCCCTTGCTTCGTTGTGTTGGAGGCTTTTCTTCCACAGGACATGATCCATACCAAGGATAAGACCTCTTTCAACAGCAGAAGCTGCCTGGCAGCTGCATCTTCAGGCATTAACAAAACCACAAATTACTGTTACACACACACAGGCTTCAAACACAAAAACTTAGTCAAAACTACTTCCCACTGAATTTAGTGCCTCCTGTTTTGGCATGTGTAACACCAGGAGCCTTACACATGGCTGGGAGGCAGGGCACTGGAGGCAGAACCCTCATGTATGGGCTTGTTGCGCCGATTTTTTCCTGGAGCAACATTTAATGTGTGCGGCCCTCATCTAGCCCAATGGAAGGCCCAGCATGAGGAATCTGGTGCTCCTGAAGATCAATATGCTATAGTAGAGCATGCAGCTGGGCAGCAGACATCTAGATCCACATCAGCACAAGTGGACCTTACTCCTGCAGGGAACACAAGCCTGGCTGGGATTGGACCCTGTCCCTCAGCAGCACTATGGAAAAATAAAGCATCTGAGGGGCTTGCCAGATTTCACATTCCCAGGGAAGCAGCACATTGACCTCTTGGGATTCTGACCCTGCACTGCATCAGTTTGGCTGGGAATACAACAAAATGAAGGTTTTAAGAAGTAGCAAGGGCCCAACCAAAACTTTTTCTTTGCTAGCAACAGTAACATGAAACTAGGAAAAAATATTACTAAAATACAGTGATGTGTCCTTATGTCCCAGGCAATCTCTGATGAAAAACTTAATCTAGAAATTAGGTCATAAAATAAATTCTACTGCACTTCGACGCCTCCAGTTGGGTGCTAATAATCTGTTATGTTGTTCCCACCCATTTAGTTTTATGGGTCTCTCAGAAACACACTTGCAGAAAAGATCTCAGGCACCAAAACAAACCCTTTCTTACCTCCTCATCTTAAATCCCACAGCAAGGATAACCTGCTTGGCAGTCTCTGACACCAGGGTCAACGCTTGCAAATGTAGCAGAACAGCTCTTCCAGAATGACAACGGTGTTACCAAACACTGTGTGGGCATTTTAATTCCAGAAGAAGAGCCGCTACCCCAAGTCTTCTTCCAGAACAACTATTTTGGTAAATTTCCAACTGTAGGCAAGTCCTAAGCTTTTCAGTCACGACTGGAATGAATCATTCATTGCTTTAGGAGAATGCAACAATCTAGCATATAAAGCATCTAAATCTTTTTGGCTCAAAAAGCTTCAAGTCCAGAATCGAAATGTGAGAAATTGCTGCAAATTACAGGTAAACTCTTCTTCACTTGACTAGTTCTCGCTTTTGGAAATGTTTTCACTGATATTAAGGCAACTACTCTAAGGCTTAAATGAATCTAAAGCTTGTGAAATGGAGACCAGCAGGTTAATTGCATCATGGAGTTGAATATCTGTGACAGAGAAGGCAGGCAGCAGGTGAGTTGTCAAGAGGGAGGCAAATAGCAAAACTGGTTAGAAAACTGTATGATGGCAGATCTGCTAAGCAGCAGATCCCCCCTTCCCTCCACAGCATCACCTTTCCCCAGTGTGGTGCATGCCTTGGGACAGGTGTCTGGGGTGGTACCTGGCCTCTGCATGCTGCCCATCAGTGTGATAGCTCTCTCTGGCCTTGGTCCTCAGACAGGAGCTGGGTTTCAACATCTGACATCTCACTGTATTTCTCTCTGTAGTGCCCTGTGCACTGATGCAGCTCTGACAATTCTAGCAGCCCCTCCATGCTGCAGGTGGGTGCCCAGGAGCAGAGATGATGCCCTTGGTGGCAGTGGCTGCTGTGGTGGAGCACATGCTGCCCTGCCCACCCTGTGCAGTTCTCGGTGTGCTGGCTGCGTCACACCGGTGAGGGTTTGGCTGCTTTGAGGAAATCGTGTGCAACTACATGCAGCATGTGCCACATTGCAAGTGCCATCCCATCCCAAACTTCAACAGAACAGACCATGCTCTGGGTCTGCTGGGGCATTCCTGGTGGCTCCTATCTCTATGGAACTTGAAAAGAAAGAGTGGAACCCAACACAGGTTATCCTGCCTCCCTTGCTGTGGAAACTGTGTGATGGGGAGACTGGGGCCCAGTGCAAAGAAAAATATCCAGCGTGGTGGCATGGGCATACTCATGTCAAAGAGGATCAGGATCATACTGCAAAATCTGGTCTTCATGCAAATCCTAGTAGGAACTGGCACGTGTCTCAACTATTGCTGGAGGTTTGGGAAAACAACCTGTTATTCCTAAGCCCTATGCTGACACTGAAACATCTCTTTGCTCCATGTATAACTTTTAATGTGGAGACATAGGGCATGGGCTTTTTCTCCTCTCCTCTCCTCTCCTCTCCTCT